>VWZO01003221.1:73409-195022 GCA_013396975.1 Bucco capensis
GTGCGGGACCGGCGGCACGGTGGACGAGAGGGTGGCGGGAGATCGGGGGGATGGAGGGGTCTGGGGCAGGCGATGGTGCTTTTCCTCTATTTATTTTTAATGTTTGCGTTTAAGGCAGAAGCTCATCCCTCGCGGACCCTGCCTGCGACCGGCTGTCCCCCTGCCCAGACACCGCTCCACTCCCTCCCTATTTCTGCTGCCGCCTCCCGCGCCCTTCCCAGTCATGTCCGACCCGGAGCGATGGGGAAGCTCGAGGAAAACGAGAGGGTGATCCTCAACGTGGGGGGCGCGCGACACGAGACCTACCGCAGCACCCTGAAGACCCTGCCGGGGACGCGCCTGGCCCTACTCGCCTGCGAGTCCCAGAGCGAGTCCCCAGGCGGCGAAGAACCGCCGCTGCCCCCCAACCCGCCGCTCCCGCCATCAGCGGGCGGCTGCCCGGACCCCGGCAGCGGCTGCAGCCCCCGGGTCAACGGTGGCGCCAGTGAGTATTTCTTTGATCGGCATCCGGGGGTCTTCGCTTATGTGCTCAACTACTACCGCACTGGCAAGCTGCACTGCCCCGCCGACGTCTGCGGGCCGCTCTTCGAGGAGGAGTTGGCCTTCTGGGGCATCGACGAGACCGACGTGGAGCCCTGCTGCTGGATGACCTACCGTCAGCACCGCGACGCCGAGGAGGCCCTCGACATCTTCGAGGCGCCCGACCTGCTGACGGGCGAGCCTCCTCCCGACGGCGACGACGACGACCTGGCTGCCAAGAGGCTGGGTATCGAGGACGTGGGGGCGACTGCCGAGGGCAAGGGCGGGCGCTGGCGGCGGCTGCAGCCCCGCGTCTGGGCGCTCTTCGAGGACCCCTACTCCTCGCGGGCTGCCAGGGTAAGCGCCGACGGACGGCGCTCCCGCCCGGGGTGGCTGGGGATGCCGAGGGGCAGGCCGCAGCCCTCTCTCTGGGAAGGCAGGCATGTGGGGTGTTCAAGGGAGGCTCACATCAGTTGGGGTGGGTGTGTGGAGGGCTGCTGTTGGGGGTGATGTCGGTCCCCATGAGGTGGTGATGCTTGTGCCTCTACATCTGCAGGCAAAATCAGGCAGTGAGGGGGTCACGCTGTGCCAGCATCCCTCCACAGGATGAGATGGGAATTGTGCCCTGAGGAGCCTGAGGGGTTCGTGCTCACCCCCTTGGCCTGGATGAGGGTATGGAGGTGCAGTTGCTGAGGCACCTGTTTGTGTGTGTGCGTGAGGGCAGGAAC
This sequence comes from Bucco capensis, assembly GCA_013396975.1. NCBI lineage: Eukaryota > Metazoa > Chordata > Aves > Piciformes > Bucconidae > Bucco > Bucco capensis. The sequence goes on from VWZO01003221.1 coordinate 74,657, forward strand.
AGACCCAAGGTGCCCTTGTCCGTTCTGAGCACCTACATGGGGGTGCATCTGGGGCCAGTGCAGCTGACACCGCTGGGAGGCCGTCATCCCTCCCCCAGGTGTTGGAGGTCATGGGTTCGAGTTGAAGTGGTGAGAGTAATGCAGGAAAGTGACCTCAGCCCTTTCCCATTTTGCTCTGTCTGCACTGTGAGGTGATATGAGTTCAACAGTGTGACAGAGGGTCACCCTGGCTCTTTCTCTGGTGGTTTTTCAGGGTGACCCTCACTGGCTCTATGACTAAAGCTATAGATACTAGGCAGTAAATGATTGTACTAAGCTTCTGTTATTTAGACCAAAGACTTTAGAATTTGATGCTGACTGCTTTCTACTTGATGATTTGGATTTTAGTTCCATCTTTTATTTGTTGTTGTCAGTGGTGATACGGTTTTATTTTCTAACTCAGGGCTTTGGAGCAAACAAATGGTTGCAATTACTCAGAGATAAATATTCAGTGCTGCCTCAAATTTAACGAGAAAAGCAACCACCGGCATATCTTCCCTGCAATACAAGAAAAAGAACTTGTAATTGGAAGTGTTTGATTTTAAAATAGTGGTAAGTGTTTTGCAACACATTTATTAGGATTCCCAAAGCTTAGCCTCATCCTGCAGAAAGTACATTTATGGTAGGTGTCACCTCCTGATCAGTTCTACTCATTTTGCTCTCAGTCTCATAGATGTGACCGTCTGCATGTGGTTAAGTGAATTCCTGAATTGTATCCTATGGCCTGATGCAGTTTCTGTGAAAGTTAGCAACTCCTATGAGCTTAGTGAGGTAAGTTAAACAGAAAGTAAAAGTCCTCGTAGTTATTACTGTCACTTGCTGAGTGACATTGTTGTTTATGTTTTTGAAGGTTGCCCACCAGTACATTTTCCCTTGACAGCTGGCTCTGGTTGATACCTGAAATATGTTTTAAATAAAGAATCCGTTCTGAAGAAAACTACCAGAAGTGTCTATCTTTGCTCATCAATGACATGTTGCTCACATCTTAGCTGTCTGAATCCTAAAGAAAACTTGTCTGTCAGTTACCTGACAAAACAGTAGTGCAAACAATGATTGTGCTGCAGGTTGTCTTCCATCTTCTGTTTTGTGGGAAGTTGCTGACAACATTGAATCTGCAACTTCTACGATAGGTAATCTTTCCACTCAACTTTGCTGGAGAACTAAGAAGTACAGAGTAAATGTTAAATGGAAGATACCAGGAGAAATAGGAAGGTAAGCATGCTGATAGCAATTGCACCCTGAAGTTGTAGCTGTCACTTGGGTTTGCAGTCCACTTCAGCCCATGCTTTGACAGAACCTATAGGCACTTGATTTCTAAATTTTCCATCTGTACTAGACCATCCTGAACAATCAGTAGCTCAGATAAAGGTATTTTGAATCTGCAAAATGAATGCCTTAATGAAGACTATAGTAGAATATTGTGATACTGCAATATTAATGTCTTAGAAGATATTTACCTCTTTATAACTTAAAAACTGGTTGTAAACATTATATTCTGATTTAAGCCACCTAGTTGCCAGAATAAGGCAGTGTGCCAGCTGTAGCAACAGTATCTAAATCAGTGTTTTAAATTTCTTGAAGACTACTACTCTGAACCTCGATCTTTCAGGTAGGGAGACAACTTTGGGAATTGCTGGCAAGTTTTAAAGCACTAAGTAAATTTGTATTTAAGGACTACTTAGTACTTGAACACAGTAATTTAAGGTTATGCTAACCTTAGTTTGGAACTGAGACATTCCTGTCAATTCAATGTTTTCCAACACCTGAAACAAAGACATTATTTTCTGATTATTCTGGCAAATACACTTTTGTTTTGTCAGGTAAAATGATGACTAACTCTTAAAACATCTGAGTGAAATCCTGGCCGTACTGAAATCAAGACAAAACTCTGTGAACATCAATTTTGTGTCACAGTGTTAACTGTGGGCTCATATACACTTAGGTTATGATGAGGCTGCCTAGTGGTAAACTTTCCTAATAACTGTGGTAATTATTTTTTTAGCATTACTGCCTGATTCAAGTTCAGCAGTGTCTTCTCTGGGAAGTATGGTGATAAAAAATGGGATATTTTCTATTAATGAAATGGTATTTTAATATATGTGATTTTCTTTATTCTAAACTGTGATCTCTAAAAATAGAAAACGATAGAAATTCAAATATAAGTTGCCATGGTAACCTATTGGGGGATAGTGCATGCACAAGATTATTCTAGCAAGACCATCCAGTGATGTTATATAAATAGTGGAACTAGTTTGTTGACAAGAAGGCTTAGTTTATTTGAGATTCTAAAAAAAAAAAATTCAACTTTTAGTTTATGCAGTTTGGTCAGATAGAAATATCTACTACATATGTTTTTTGTAAATATAAAATGTAATACATGTGCCTACAATCGCTTTGAAACCTGCAACACTTCGGTTTCTCAAGTTCAAGAGTTACATCTGAGTATTGTTTCTGTTTTCATTTTATCATTTTGCATTTCATAGACTCTCAAATGAAATTAGATTATGGTAGTACTCCTATCACTCCCAACTTAATAGAGCAATAATTCATAAAATGCTATTTGACAGCATTCTGTTATGTAAAAATGGAAAACTACTAGTGTAAGGTAGTGTCATAGGAGAAGTGTGGTTACTTTAGGCAACTAAATCTTTCTATGAGTTGGTTTAAACATCTCTAAAAGAGACACCTGATTCTTATCTGATCAAACGTGTATTGTGAATTTTGCTCTTTAATACCTGCAAATGATTTTGGTATCCTTTAATGGCTCATAAGTGCAAAATGCTCATTATGCTTTAGTAAAGTGCAAAGATATGTCTGAATAGTTTATAAGAGAGTACAAGAGGCATAATTAAGCACTGAGTTTAAAAGAGTATGCAGATGCCCATCGGGATCTAGAATGTCAGCACTAGTTTTGGATGTTATATTTCACCTTAATTAAGCTTTTAAAGCCTTTAACTTTTGAATAATAGTTGAAAGATGCTGCTGCTCAAAGAACTAATTAATATTTGTCATTGATTTTCCCTGAAGATTATGGATTTGTCATGTACTTATTGCAGGAACTCAGAAATGGCCCTGGGATTCACAAAGTTCATAGCTATATATCCTTCACTTACTGAGAAGGCTGTAAATCTGCTCATGGGTAAGGGGACAGTGCCTGTGAGGTTGGGTAGTTCATCAGCACGGGGCTCTATGGCCCAGGGCACTCGAGCAGGTGCTGCCTGCAGCACTCTTGCTGTTTTCAGCAGCTGAAGGCAGCTTACACAACCCTGTTGCTCTATGTATGACTTTTATCTATAGGAAAGATCATAATTAGTTGGTTTACAAGGGAAGGATAAAAATTAATTAGCAAGTATTTGTCAAGTTTGCTACAAGTAAGTATTCTCTGAAATGCAAATAAAAACACAAAATCATTGTAGATACTTAATGCCTTGCAAGTGTTCTTAAAAGTACTGATTTTATGCTGCTTCATCTTGAAGTGATGAGCTGAACTTGAGCAGTGAGCATGGTATTACAGGCTGGAAATATGAATTTCCCGTCTACTGCTTTACGTGAAGTTACGTTGTCAGACTCTTTTCAGTGTACTGTAACTCTACACCAGCTTTGAACATTTGGTAGGTTGGTTGTGGGAAAACCAGCTGAAATGAGTGAGATGGAAGAGGGAGAAAATACATTTTTATAGATTCCCCTCAAAAGGCTAATTCTACAGAGATCGTATTGCAGAGCATTCTTACCAAAGACAACTTATGTCTTTATTTGGTGTCTTGCTTATGTTTTCTCCAGACACCTAGCTACCTATCATGTACTCTGGTGAATGACTAGAATGGGTTATATTTTTAGGTCTTTGGCTGTTTGTGATGCAAGATAGTTTTTATTTTTGGTGGAAGCAAAGCTGCTGAGATAATCTGAGATACCGTGAATGGAGTGGTGAAGGTATATTAATCTCAGAATATATGTTCATAGATCAATACTGAATAGTAAAGTTTATTTGCTTTCTGGTCAAATAAAAAGGCCCTTTATACGTGGAGATCTTTAGTCTCTATCTTTTATTCAGTAAAGAAAGCAAGTATACTTTAGATTCTGCCATTTATTAATTTTTGAGTTATGCAGACATCTGTCTGAAAATGATACAAAGAAAATAGTAAAGGTTGATGAAGAAACTATGAAGATGCTATTCCTTTTGCCATGTTTATAATCAGAATCCTGAAGTTATTTTTAAGTGGGAAAAGAGTCCATTAGAGTAAATTGGTGAAAACCAGTCACTCTTCTTGAAGCATTTAGCTTGTGGGAGCTGTCTTTTTTGAAGAAACAGCCAGATTTGTTACTAATGACAAAAATCATAATGCCTCACTATTACAGATATTCACATACTCTGTAGCTTCATGTACCCATGGGCTGACTAAATTGCATTGTAAGTAATTTTTGTTCATTTAGTTCTAGCATTGCGCCTTTTAAAAGTCTTAATTGGAAATTGCAGCTTTATATGCGATGTATTTAGTAGAAACTAGCTTGATCTACCTTAAATGTAGATGGTCTCTGATGGTATCGACATATCAGTAAGGTAAAATCAGCAAGATTTCTGCCTCCTGGAATTCTGCCTTTTCCTCTACAGCTGTTCTGCCTGATGCTGCTAGTGTTTCCATGGAAACTAGCCAGCTCTTGGCTTCCTCTTCCCATTGAAAACAGCCTTCTTGCTGTCAGTTATTCATCTGGGAAAAGCATTCTGTCATGGCTCTGACATAAACACCACAGAGATGATCTTTTCTATCATTTCAGAAATAGATGTTATCTATGTGCATGCAGCTAGATTTGTCTTCCAAAGACCGAAACAATTTGGCTAGTGGACTGAGGCTGAATTTGCTTTGGTGTTACTGGAAGTAGAAATTAGCTCAACATACCCATCCCAAGATAATAATGGTGCGAGAGGTATTTTTGGTTGAGAAACCTGGCAGATTATGTTCCCTTCCTTTATGTAGTTAATACACAATGTGCTATCTCTCACATTTGTTCATGGTGGTGAAACTCTTGAAGTGGTTCACTTTGGGGATGAGAACTTATCTTCAAACTATTTAAAATAGTGGTGGGAAGCATAGCTCACAACTTCTGGTAAATATTGTATAGGTTTCAATGCTACTGTCAGATGAGGTATCACATTGTGCCATTGTCACACGTAGTCAGGGTGTGAAAAAAGCGATGTAAGAAGACTGGTATTCTTGAGCTCCCTATATTCTTAAAGTGCCTGTTACTTAGTCCACGGTAAATACATCAATCAATACTCTGCAAAGAAGTCAGCATTTTTACTTGTTTTGATAAATGTGCATTGAGTCACAATCAAAGTTCAGAACTCAGACGAACCCCAAATCCTTGATTAGTTTCCTTCTCTATAGGACATATGATTTTAAGATAAGTTTGTGTACAGCTCGCTTGTCCTTTTCTTCCTCACTGTTCATTGGCAGAAAGTGACTGTTCTCTTCCGTGAAACTACCTTGCAATTGAGACAGAAGGATCAAAGAAGGGGAAAGGCATTCCTATATAAATGTTTGCTATTTTAATGATCCCTTATGAAGTGCTCTCCAGTAGTTTTAAGATGGAAGAATCAAGTTTGTCTCATTATCAAGTGCTGTTTCAGCACTTTTAATTTCTCCAGAGATGACTACTGCTTGTCCTGTGCTTCAGACTCTTGGCTTATCTTGGGGAAACAGAGTTTCCTTCAGCCACAACTTGAAATAAAGGGTTTATGCTCTCTATATTTAGCACCTGGTGGGCATAGTATGATAGTATGTTCCCTTTCAATTCTCTTTACTAAAGTCTTCTTTATACCTCACTTCTGACAATGGGATTTACAGGATCTTATTGACTCAAGTGTAGAAACTTATGGGCATTTTTTTTTTACCTTTGAGTAAAGTAATTAGGCAAATAAAATATAGATATGGAAATATTTGGAATATCAAACTTTTGGTTATAATTTTGCTCAGTATACTTCTTGGAGTCATACAGTTCCTTTCCACAGACTCATCCTTTCACAAGCACACACCCTTTCCATTGTAAGTTAGTGGTTGCATAGGAATAAAATTTGCTTTAAAGTGATGCTTAGCAAGGCTATTCAGGAGTTTTTTGAGGAGAGAAAATCGGGGAGCTGCATCCACTCTTACTTACTTGTGCTGTTATTTCCAAAGAGCCTTTCCTCTGGTGCAAGGGCTGAAGTACGATGATATTTTGCACATCAGAAATAATTTAATATGGTGAATATAATATATGGTTGTTGAAATGTGTACAGACAAACTAATATAAACATAGCATTCATCCTGTTTATCAACATGATGAAATGAATTTAAGCTATAGCAATGACCTGGTACATATTTCTTCTCTATCCTGACATACAGGTGTATATGTTAATGTAACTACATGGTAATTTTGTCAGAGAGCTGTAGTAGTAGCTGTAGAGAATGAACATGAAGTCACATTTTTTTTTTTCTTAGTTCTACAAATGTGTTTAATTAACATCTGTGTTGGTACTTTATGATGACTAAAGCACTTTTCTTTCAAAAGCTCACTTCCATCAGTTAATCAGTAGTGTTAAAAATAGAGTGCCATCTAATCACAGGAAATACAATTTCTTGTGATTTGCTTTACAGAATTTTTGACTGAAATGATGACTTGAAGCTTAAAAAGCAAATTACCCAATTACAAATTATAACCATGTGGTATTTCTCCCCCCCCTTCACCTTTAAACTGAGAATTCCGAGACGTTGCTGTGGTTTTGGGCTTTTTACTGGTAAGTTAATTATTACAGTGATGTAATAATTCAGTCCTTTCCTATTACAAATAGCCTTTTGTAGTTTCTTAATGTTTCTAGGTGAACCTTAGATATTGGGTCTTTGATATGTTTCTGCAAAATATTGTAAACCAAGAACAATCTTTTACCTTGGTGCTGAATAATGTGGTGAAATTCATTAATATGCATTAAATATAGCACACAATATCATCTTGTCTTATTTCTGAAATAAGCATAGTTTGTGTTTACATTTTCCTTTGTGCATAGCATACAAAATTACTTTTTTTTTTTTTTCTTTTCTGTGCCTAGCCTTTAAAAAAGGGGAACTGTCTCTTAAAGTTTGTGGGTTTGGTTTTGATAATTTGTCAAGTACTAGCTTTATAGATAATTATCTTCCATTTAACTGTTGAATCCTTATCCTAAGAGAAATAAATTCTTTTTTAGGGTTGACTTCCACCACACTAAAATGCTTGCTTTGATAAAAGCATAAGGCTACTCCAGTACTAAGGGTTTGATAGAATGTGGGATTTCAGAGCAGAAATCAAATGCTGCACCTCAATTAATGGCTTTTTCAGTAAATTATACTGGAGAAGATAAAGTTCAGTAGAGTGAAAAAGAGGGCTGCACAACAGTGTTGTGAAATGCTGCGTAAGTGGTGTTGCAAGAATGAGAAGCATAGTCTGGGTTCCTGACAATTGTGCAAGAAGACTACCCTGGTGCCTGCCGTGGCACTGAGTGAGAGCGCTTGACAATCCCCAATGGCATCATGCTGGCCGGTGTTCCTAAGTAGAGGGAGGAGTAATGTCTTCTGATCATGTTTCTGTTGGCCTACTCAGTTTCTCAGATTATAAATGTTCACAAAATATGTTAGACTTTTATATGCTGTCTACTGTAAGATTGAGGGTAATCGAGCATGTAGTAATTAGTATTTTATATAAAGCCTGTGCAATAACAGAGTTTGTAACTTTTTTAAGTAGTGGTAAAAATTATCACAGGACAAGGTAAACAATATTTTTAAAGTACAGAATCAAGTGGGTGTAAACTTTAACTCTTAGACAATGCTAAAAGAGATGCCCTCACTAGTCCTTATTTTTACATAGGTATTCAAAAATTATCTATACTTTTCAAGTGAGATGTCTATTTTATCTTCTTCAGTGGGTATATTCATACCCATATGAATAACAATTATTTTTAATAATTGGTTTCAAGAGTGTCTTAATTTTCACAGGATAGTGATTGTTAGGAGTTGAAAAAGAGAGTTTAGATCATTTTTTATATCATCCCAAATGCTATGCAGTTTTTTCTGACAGGAATTTTGCCATATTCTAAGTTTAATCCAGATGTGGTTTGGATTAGAACCTTATTTGTCTTTCTGGATTATGATCACATTTGGGAAAGGAGTTTCCTTGCAGTTTCAATTCTAGGTCTGATATCTATTTGAATTTTAAGATATAATTAATATGTAAGCGTATTTGAATTTCATCTTGAACATTCTTGCATTATTCTGAGAAATTATTTAAGCAAATTGTAAAAAACTTGCTGGGAACTGAGTTTTGGCCCTTTACAGCTTAAAAATTTAAAATATTTTCAAGACTTACCCAGTTAAATATCTTACTTTTTGTAAAGATTGTCGTTCATAGGTACTGTTCTTTTGAATCAAGGGTATTTGTTTTTAAAAGAAGGGCAATCTGCTTCCCGCATTAGTCTGGCAACATCTGAGTCAGGAAAGAATTTTCTAGACTATACAGGGGATCCTCGAGTAACTGAGCATTGCCAAATTGATAAGGGAAGTGTGCTAGAGGATTGGAGTGCTTCTATAAATAGCAAAACAACCTAAAAAAAATACATTAAGACTTTGTGGAGAGAGGATCTTTAAGAAAAAAATCTAATCAGGTGGTGCTGAAGAAAAGTGATACTTTTGAAATGGCAATTAAATAAAAAGAAAGGTTGGGGAGAGAAAAGGTCTGTTGTGGAGGCTTGTTTTTTAATTTGTTTTTGTTTGTTTGTTTGTTTGAAGACCATAAAGTAAGTAAGGATCAGAAAATTAGGGACTGGTGTTGCCCTGAAATGTAGTTTGTGTTGGTTATAGTTGCTTCTGGATTTGTTTTCTGCAGCCTAGGGAAGAAGAAAAAAATACATGTTAACAGTTATGTAGGGTGAAAATATTTGCATTTATCACAGTCCTTGGGAACTTTTCAGCTGATTAGAATAAAGTAGTGGCAGAGGGAATGGAAAGGACAGGAGCATCAGTGCCCATTCATATAGAGCTGCGCTATCGTCTTAGGCATAATTTTACACTTGGTTCTTTAATTTTGAAAAACAATACATAAAATCTTTGTTTCCTACAAATCTCTCTGAAGCTGTTTCTGAATCACAAAAATTCTGTGTACCTCTGTAAGCTTCAGAATGTGATCCTGTACATGTATTTACTTTTTACTGTTCTAGAGAGTCAGTGGCTCACAATGTTGACACTGGGCTTGTACATAACCTCTCTGTCAAAAGTGGTGCTTGTTCTGCAATATTTGTAACTTTTTTGATTGGAGTTTTTGAAGTTAAATATGACATACGGCATTGAGGTGTAACTTGTGGTATGTAGTGTTTATGGTTTATAATGTATTTTTATGCTTGCAGCAATGATGTTTGCTTCATCATTCACTTAACATGCCTCTCTAATTCTGATACTGGTTAAAGAAGTCATGCTTGTAAGTAATCTAGAATTTCAAATCCTTTGTTTGGCTTCAGGAGTCTTACATTATTTTCAAGTGGAATTTCACAGTCAACTGTTTCTGCTTTGGATCAATACCAAGAAACAAGTGGAATAATTTTCCTTGACTGTGTGTCACAGTTTAGGGCTGGGCTATCCACTAGATGAGTGAGAGACACTCTCTGTTAACTTCTCTCCTTTCCTGAATGGGAAGAGAAAGAGAATAGGGGGGAGAGACTTACAGGTTGGGGAAAAAACAACCCTAAAACAGCTGTAATGAAACAGTAACAACTAAAAGAAAAGATAATTTACTATTAATAAGAAAATAATGAAATATATACAAAACCAATATTGAACTCCTTCAGAGTCCAAACTGGACTCCATGGCACATGGGAACTGAATTCAAGAACTGGATTCAGGAACTCATGGATTGGAATTGAAGGCAGATGAATGAACAGAGTTCTCTTTGAATGCTGGCCACAGAGGAAGAAAGCTTGACACTTGTGATTGCTCAACTTTGTATTGAGCATGATATACGTGAAATGGAATGCTTTTTTGGTCAGGTCGCCTGTCCTGCCCACTCCTCCCCGCAAGTGTGACCTTTTTATTTATTTACAGGAGCAAATATAAGCCTTTCTACATACTGATCCTTGGTACTAACTGTTAACACCGAACATTATCACTTCTAGAAGCAGACATTTCCCAAAAAAGTATGCCTTTAACTTCAGAAAGTGCAGTTAGAAAAGTCTTAGCTGAAAAGTAAAATCACTGAACAGATTTGGTTCTGTTCTAGCTCAAACCAGGACATTGTGTCATCAGTTTTCTGTCTTTAAACATAATGCTGTCAATACTATTAGCTAATGTTAGTTTGATATGAAGAACTGGAGACAGAATTGAGCAGAAGAACGAGTGACTTGAAATATCATTAAGTGCTGTGTTGCTTGACCTTTAAGATACATTTTTATTACTGAGTTTAGGAGACTTATTTTGTATGCATTCAATTAAGATGCAGACTCTGAAAGACAGAAGAGCAGTAAAAATTGAAAATGAAGCTTGGTGATTTGCAGTACCAATTTTTTTTTCAATTATAAATGATGGAAATTAAAGTGTCAGACAGTATTGATAAAGTGCTTTGTCTGTGTACATAATCAGACCACTTTAAGAAAATTGGAATTATTTTGGAACAGGCAGGAAGAAGTGGAACAACCAAACATAAAAATTGATACGTGTGATGATTTTATGACAGCTTTCATCAGAGGTTTGCTTTGGAATATCTTATTGATAATTGTGGAGAAATGAAACCTGTGCCTATATACATACAGTCAGAGACAGTTCTAGTTCTGCACTAAATTTAAATTTAAATTTTTCATAATTTTTTATTTCGAGTAAATGAATCATCATCATCCTCCTTATTGTGAGACCCCACTTGGAGTAGTGCATCCAGTTCTGGAGCCCCCAGTACAAGAAAGATATGGACATGCTGGAATATGTCCAGAGAAGGGCCATGAGGATGATCAGAGGCTGGAGTACTTCTCCTATGAGGACAGGCTGAGAGAGTTGGGATTATTCAGTCTGGAGAAGAGAAGGCTTCCAGGAGACCTTATTGTGGGTTTCCAGTATCTGCAGGGGGCCTACAAGGGGGCTGATGAAGGACTTTTTAGGACGTCAGGCAGCAATGGGACTAAGGGGAATGGACATAAGCTTGAGGAGGGTAGATTTAGGTTGGATGTGAAGAGAAAGTTCTTAACCATGAGGGTGGTGAGACACTGGCACAGGTTGCCCAGAGAGGTGGTGGAAGCCCCATCCAGGCTGGCTTGGAGGCATCCCTGCCCATGGCAGGGGATGATCTTTATCATCAGGGATGATCTTTAAGGTGCCTTCCAACCCTGACAATTCTATGATTCTATGATTTCATAAATCTTTTAAATTTTGGCATAAACTAATTTTCTTTTGGCTATTTCCCATTTTTCTAATTATTCTTTCCTCTTTATTTGTTTCCTAGTTAGTTTTTCTTATCACTTGAGAACTTTTTAAATTTAAGTAATCCATTGCTCCTCTGTAGGAAGATTCATCAGCAAGGCTCTGTTCCATAAGTGTGGGTCTTTACATCTGTAGAGCTAATGGTACATCTCATGAGCTTAGATATCTGATCCTACAAAACAGAAAAAGTGGGTAGAGTCCTTTTTTCTTTCTCCTTTTCAATGGACAACGTAAAAAAAATAAATCTTTAAAGAATCACAGCTCAGCACTATTAAATATAATGATTTTCTTTTATTTTCAAACACAGATTTTTAAACTTAAACTGCAGGGAGAATTGCTTCTGCTTTTTTTTTTTAATCCTACTTGCAGATCCATTATATCCCTACTACAGAATCTTCCACACAGTTTCTGCTGAGAAATTCTTAAATGTGGCATATAATTTTTCAGCTAGGTGGCCAAGAGATGCAATTCATGGCACCTAAAATTAGGAATCTAATTTCTCTTTCTTCTTAATAGAGATACAGGCCAAGATTATTAAAAATAGCTGAGAGATGCATGCATTTAGACACAGTAAATCCCCTTTTGAGTATTTTAAATATTTAATTCTGTTATATATGTGACTGAATTAGGCATTTGTGCCCTCTTTCATTGTGAAACATTTGTTTTTACATGAGATGTACTACTGACTAATAAGCAATTTGTAAAGTGGAAAAAGAGTGAATCATATTTGTGGCCTGAATATAGAATTGGCACTTACTTAACTAAATAATTTGCTAAAGCTGATTTACCTAAATCAGTGTAGCGAGTTTGTTTGACCATGTTTCAGTCAGGTTAAGAGTGCCCAGTCCTCCTTTAGTTTAGATTGGCTTCCAAACCAATTTTCTCCACACATAACAGAAGGCACCAGAAGCTATTTCTGATGTAAATAAGTCAAGTTGCAAACCAGTTTAGCTAAATTTGTGCAATTTCTGTGTGATTTCTGTACAGGCCACTTGTGGTATTAAGGTGTTCAGACTCTCATGAGATATTCTAGGAAACTACTGTTGTATGCCTAGAGCTGTCAGTTTTGTTTCTGAATGTTTGATATGTCTGAAATATGCTTGCTTTTAGTATGCAATGCTTTTCTTGAAATTCAAGTATCGGAGTGAAATCAGATTGAATTGAGACTCAGCTACTCAGCTACTTTCTTCCAAGCCAGTCAGCTACTCCCAGTGTTTAGTATTTTTCTGCTCTCATTCCTTGCCTTGGTCTCTTTCAGCTGTAAAAGCCATATAAACACAGACTGTTGTTTCCATCTTGTACATGCATGTTTGACTTTTGCACATTTTGGATTGCTCACCAGGAGTCCTGGTATCAGTTGGGGCTTCCCTAATTGTCACTGCAATAGAGACAGTAATGAGTTCCCAATGCAATTCACTGTCAAATTTGTGACGTGATCAAAGTCAAGCATAGATTTAGAAAGCTTGAATGTTTTGGAGGGGTTTTTTTTTTTTTGGTTGTTTTTTTTTTTTAGGAAGCCAGTAAAATCATCTTATTTCCATTCTAGTGTGTCTTATTAATGTTAATGAGGAAGAACCATGACAGCTGCCAGCATACCTTATGGCAATTTCTAACATCACGTAACCACCAAGCAATGAGTTTTTCATTCCTCACATTTCTGCTGAATTTCCTCCTTGTTTGCCATGCCCCTCAAACACACAACAGAACAGTTACTGCATGCTCCTGGGACATGCTGTGGCTGCAAAAACCCTGTTGAGGCAGACCTCTAGATCTGCATTAGTGATCTGTATCCTCCCCAGCAGATCCCAGCTTCTGTCCTTCCAAGGTGGGCAGCAGAGGCTGGGATGGCTGCACCACACAGAAGGATTGATGTGCAGCTGGAATGTGTTCAGAATCAGCAGAAAATTCTTGTAGTATACATCAGGCTTGTGTATTTTTGGTAGGTCACATGCAGAAGGAACAAAGGATGAAGTCTGGCTGTCCTCTGCCACATAAGACAGTGAGAACAGTACCGAAGGAGCTGGCATGGACAGCTGCTTGGATGAATCTGTGGAGGTCCATGAAGGTGCAGGCTTGCTGTTTCTGATTTTTTTTGATGGTAGAATAACAGACACACCAGAGCATCAGCAAACTTAAAAGCTCATTTTCTAAATGAAACAATAGATGTCAATCACAATCAAAATGGAGGCCAGCACGTTTTCACTTAAAAGGTATGTAAATAGTCTCTATTCAAAGGGAAAGTAAAGCAAAGGCTCAGCAGGAAGCCTCAGACTAGCGTGCAGTAGGCACACACCTGCTCAGCAGTACTGAAGTGATGTTCATGTGGAAGGCATGTGTCCCTGTACAGCATCACGGTAGCTCTGTTTAGTTTCTTTTTACTTTATGAAGCTGGACAAATTCCATAACTGTAAATTCCAGTTTTGCTGTTTTAATTTTTGATAGGAGATGAATCTATTTGGACTGAATTTTGCCTGTTGTCTTCTTCATTAAATATCTTTTCTGGTGCTGTACACCACTGTTATTTTGAGGAAATAAATACAGCCCTCTGTGTTGGGCAGGGTAGGAGGTTATACAGTTGCAGCTTTATATAATTTACTCAGTCTGTGTCTGCCTGGGAAACAGAGATCCCAAACCCTTATCAAGATCTTTTTGTCATTCTAGGTAATAGACCCATGCTTTCTTCTATAGGAAATACTTTCATATATGATATATAAACTTTAAATGCAGAAATTACAGTAAAAGTCATCTATTAAAATTATATGGTTAGCAGCCTGAGTTTGGGAATACTAAAATTCAGCATTTAGCAGTAACATCAAGCTTATGTGCATAATTAAGATGCAAGATTGTAGTGCTGGATAATACTGTTCACCTAGTCAATGAGGGTGGTTGCTACCTCTGCAGTTTGTTCACCCAACTCCATCGCATGGTATAAACATGCTTGTAGGTAACTTAGTTTGTCATATCCTTATATTTCCTTGAAAACTTTATAATGAATTCAGTATCTATAGGTCAGGTAATCTGATGTAATCAAAACCAAGGATCCCAGTGTTGACTGTGAATTGCTTTCATTCAGGGCCACTGTGTTTTCTTTTGTGTTGAGAGAGTTTCCCTTTGTTTGGACTACCTCTGTAGGAAGTGAAAATATTCTTGTAACTTTGGAGGTCATTGAGAAGGATGTTATTTTTGTAGGAAGTATTTGAAAGAAACAGATTCAGACACTAAATGAAGGAAAACACAGTGATGCTGTAAAAACCACTTTGGTTTCCCCACTGCAGGCTAAGCTACCTTCTCAACACTGCTGTGGGCATCACTGTGGTATATATCCGTCCAATATGACATTTTGTTCAGGATGACTAATGTATGCACTGGTCTGAATGGGTAGTTTACTGCAATGTAGTGTTCATCAGTGGCAAAGAGGCTAGAGAACAAATTCTGACTTTCTGTCAAAGGCCAAGAACTGCCCTCACTCATTTCAGAGAAAGCTGTGTTGTAGTGCACTAGAAAGAGACTGATTGTTTGACTAAACATCATTGGAAATGTCATAAATATGAAAAAAAATTACTTTAAATTTCAAAGCAACAGGTATTGCCAGTAGAACTCTAACCAGGTCGTGCGATATCTGGCTGCTTGGTATCACTTCAACGTGTTTTGTTTCATACTTGTATTATAGTTTCCAGTAAATGAAAAAGATTGTGAGAACCATAAATTTTGCCACTTTGCTGACTGGTGGATGCTTCTGTGGTGCATTACCACATACTGATGGATTTCTTTGGTTAAGATTGTTCCAAGGTGTAGTAGGATTTATTGCATTTTCAAGTGTTTGTAACCACTGTAGGATCTGACTTAGCAGAGAAATTAATGTTTCGTTATTTTGACCTCTGAGGACATACAGACTTCCAAAGTTTGGCAGTTGCAGAGCTTGGGTTTGATTCTGCATCCAAAGTAATGTTTAGTTAAACTTTCAACAAAGTAAACAATGTAAACAAAGTAAACTTTCTCATTCACCTCAGTGGATACTGAGGCCATATGAGTGCCCATGCTGTGGACACTGGGAAAGCTAATTCTTTTCTTTGTAGCAGCCTATTTGTAATCCCATATGTCTTTCTACATTATCCTGGTCCTTAACACAAAACCTTAGGTCCTTTATTCTTTCCCATAGGCCGTAATTAGAGTGCTTTTGTGATCTGGACTGTCTCCATTAGTCCACCACCAGGAAGAGTTGGCTGAGAAGTTGGAATGTTTTTGCTCTACACCCTCTTTTCTTCTAGTCATGAATTTCTGCTCCACAGTTTCTAATCATAAAGCAAACTTTAGATTTTGGTGGTTTGGTTTTTTTTGTTTTGTTTTGTTCTTGGTTTGTTTTGTTTTCAGGTAGATCTACTGATGTTACAACTATTTAAAGAACACCAAGCAGTCTATACAGTGAGTGGGAGAAGTGCTAGAGAGATCTTCCAGTACCAGGAAAACAGGGTGGTCATCACGAAAAATGGTTATTTGAAGAAGTCTGCCAAGGTAAAGGCACTTCTAGCTTCTTTGTTTCTTACAGAAAAAAACCCTTAAACGAATCTGTCACAAAAAAATGGAAACTAGAATAAGATTTTAATTTTTTCTTAACCTCTATTTGGGACAGATAGAATAAGGTGAATTAAACAGAAAGAAATACAGAAATGTATTTTTAAAAATTCACTCTGTTTATATCTATTTGGCTTTCTGTCAATGATATATATTTGTATGAATAACAATTATCTTACCCAGATTTTCAGTGACTTGCAAAACAAATTGGCTACTAATAATAGGAACAGAATTTGGCAAATAACTACCTCAACTTCACAACATTTCTTAAATCTGTGTTCTTCTTTTTTTATAATATGAGCTAGTAATCTGAATATATTTTCTCTTCAATGGAGAGTGATAACTACTATAGTTATTAATGCAATGCCAGTCATTTAAGCATGTGGTATTCAGTATGAATTATAGTCTTTCTTTTAAAACAATTTTCACTCCTACGGTAATAATTTCATTACCTGCTTCATGTCATGTTATTATTAAATAGAGTATACCTAAATGTTCTTCAGAAAAGATATTGCTGACTATTTCAAATTCGGTTTAGGTCTAATTAAACTTCCACTCTAACAGATCAGGCTTTGGACAATTTTCAAATTACTGTTTTTTTACGATGACAGATGAAGTGCCACTGGAACAGAGACAGAAATGCAAGTTGCTGTGACATGGTGTATTTGAGCCTTTTTTTCTTGTAGAAATGTTAAACACAGAGTGCTGAGTGTCTCAGGACACAATGGAAGCCTGAAATTACATTTGCATTTGTTGCTGGTCAGAAGGGATGCAACAGAGGTTGATGAGGTGAAGGAAGAACATCGGATGTGTTGAAGCTGATAGGAGTGTTAGAATGGGTAAGAGAGAATAGGAAAAATTCTTTCCATAAATTTGTGATATTAATTGATGTCTTCAAGCCCAGAAACTACTAGGTTTCCATTAGTAGGAAAGTAGTTATGATTAGGTCCAAACACAGGAATACTGAATGCTTTATGTTTCAGAGGAAACGGCACCTTCTTATTTTATGTATTTTCTTCTGCTGTCTGTTAGAAGAAGTCTTTAGCTCAGTGAATAAAATTAACATGCATGTAAATGATGTACAGCATCAGTTTTGGCAGAAAAAATCAATAGCATGAACGGGTCCCTAATAATGAGCATCTACATGATTGCATTGTCATTTGCAGGTGAACTTATTGGTAAAACTGTACAAGACATGCAACTGATTTTAGTTTTCAGCCTATGGGAGAGTGGGATATTTTTATTTTCAGCAAGGAAGAAATACAGAACAGAGAGAAGAAAAAAATCCAGATGTTTACTTCACAACATTATCTTATTATTAACCTTGCCTGCCATGCCAAAGAGTGAGACATTTTTCTCTGTTGTGCAGCCTTCATGGGTTCATAACTGCCTACCTGCTGAGCAATGCATGTGGAATCTACTGGTTTGCAGCAGCAAACACTTCAATAAATCTCCATGAACTATAAGCACAGACCACTAATGCTAGAAAACCAGCTTGGTTTAATAAGAAGTGTTTGTTTCTTCAGGGCTGAGACATTTCCCCATTGTGTAGAAATTTTACCAAATTTGAAGCAGACTGAACTCAGAGACTGTAGGTGGCTGTTGCCAAAGATCATGTCTCTTGATGTCTTGTGTTTGGTGCCTTCTGTGACCTTCAGAAAATCATATTGTCTGGACAGCGTTTTTTCTGTATTATTACTAACTCTACCACTGCTCTTTAATGTTGTTCCTAACCACTAAAACTGCTCTTGAAAGCTCATATTTAGCTATCATAGCGTTTCTTGTGGCCCCAAACAATTCAGGGTGAGTCAGCACTTCCACTGCAGATCATGGTTTTCAGGATGTAACTGTGCTATAGATATTCTTTCTGCTCTGAAATATGATTGACAAGGTATGTCAGCAACAAGATTTGATTTTAATCAATTCGTTTTAAAAGAAAGCTCTTCAGAGTTTGGCTCTGGTTTTGGTTTGGGTTTGAAGCTGGTGTGGTTCACACAGACTGCCTTGTTGCCTTGGCCCCAGCTTTGCAGCATTGCCTCTCCTCTGGAAGGCTTTGCATTATGGCGAATGGATAAAAGGCTGCTAAGAGGGCTTTTGTCCTCTGAGTGCTTAGGTTAAGAGCAACAGCCTTGGTTTCATCTGTACTAAATGGCAAATTTGAATCCAGTAATGTGGAAAATAAACAGTTCTGTCATTAAGACATTTAAACTCAAGGTTTGCTGATTTGACCATTTCATGTTCTCTACTTAAAAAAAAAAAATAGTCCATGAAATGGCTCTTCCATAACTCCAGCAGCATTATGAATAAGATTCATGTACTTCTTTTTCAGATAAGTAAAAATCGTGGCTTGATTTATTACTTAAAGAAAAATATAAGAATCAGGTAGAAGATTAGTATCATGGTCTGCTCATTTTAACCCTGCAGAGTTGTATAAGATATGAGCTTTCGTATAAATAGTTTGTTTTGTCCTAATGAGGCATACGTGCCTGCTTAAGAGCATGTACACTCAGACTGTCCAAGAGCTAAGGCAACAGGATATTATCTTCTGCAGGTGTTGTCCTGCAAGAAGTCCACAGACTTTGCTTGTGGAGGAAAATTACAGTTATTTTGGGAAGTAAATATCCCTTCTCTTCAGCAGCTGCACAATTATGATTAGGTATCGTGGAGCACTGCTTTGGATTATAACCAGTCTGATTGCTGAGCCTGAAAATGTGGTTCTTTAAACTTCCTGCTGTTTGATTACGCCTCTCTGTCAGGACTTGGAATTACAGCAAATGTCTCCTAAGGACAGAGGTACCAGAAGCAGATTGGAAGCTGCTTTTGCATGTCAAGATAGTCCCTTATAGCTGATGAGGACTGTATGTGCATATGTGTATGTGCTGAGGGGAGAATGAATATTTTCTGTTTACAAAGACCAGGCATTCCTTGAGTATCTGCTTACCTGAGTGTAGCCAGAGATCTTTCAAGAAGAGGACAGCTATGGACTGGGAGTGCTTAAGGGAGTAATGTTCAGGAAGAGTAGATACAAGGAGAAACTGCATATCCTTGTCTTCCTCTGTTTCACCACCATTTTTACGCATATCAGCCTTTTCATGTACTCTGTTAGTAAAATAGATGTTGGTGTAGGCTAGCTTAGGCTTTGATGGAACTAGGAGAACTGCTATCTAAAAACAAAGATGAAAAACTCATATAAGGTAGAATTTGGTAGAGTTATAGATGGTACTAGGTGACAAATTTGCTAGAAATTGAATCAACTAGTATGATTCTATGCGTGTCCAGCTCGGTAATCTCCCCAGAGGAGATGTGATTGGTATTGATAATGTTCATGTGTACCTTTTTTGTGTGAATCACAGCCCACACCTTACTGGGATTGGCCCCTGATTTTCTGTTGTATATCTTATCTTCTCAGTTTTTTTTTTCAAATTTGAAAAAAAAATTATTATTATTTTTGAAGCATACAGGAATGGTTGCAAATAGATAGATAGGAGAAACTGTTGAGATCTGCTGATGCTATCAGCAGTAGTGATGTGTCAATGATCCCTGGATATTTTGTCTTATTCACATATTGAGAGCTGTCACAAATTTCACAGCTAGGGAGGGATCCTCACCCAGGTTTGGAAATCAGGAGCTGCTTGGTTTGTTATAATTTTAATTCCATTGGAGAATGGGGTCTGGGACACTTCATTGGAGCTTTAGCTATCTTCTATGACAGAAGTGTAAGGGTATTTTGTTTGGGAAGGGGTTCTTTTGTTTTAAATAGAATGTTGTAAAGTGCTTGTTAGCAGTGAAGAAGCAGCACTTCTTTAAAAAATAAAACAAAATAAAACTCAATTGTCTACTTGCCTGCAACAGTAATACTTGCTTACTTGGCCTCTGAGGGATTAGGCTTGATGACACTTGTAATGTTCTTTTGAATGGGTACTGAGCATTTCCAGCTTCTGAGTGTTTGATTTTTATGACCTAATTAACATTTTTTATGTACTTCCTTATGAGTGGCTTATGTAACACAAAATATTGCTTTATGCAAATTGGTTTTTAAAAAATCCTGAATAGAAAAATATTTCATTCTTTTCAGTTATAAAAAAGGAACTTTCACCCGTAGGAAGTATCTGCAAAGATGATAGAAAAGGTACTTTTTCCATCAGTGTGGAATATTTATGTTCTTCCTTTGTATTTTACCTTTTTATATGAATGAATTTATGAGGCAGTAATAACTTTGACAGACGAAGCATTTACTTTAGGTCTTACACTTAAAGAAAACAAAATATAAAAGCAATAGGTATCTGCTTCAACTGTTGTTCCATTAGCTATATTCCAATCACTTATGAAACGTATCCCTCCAAAATATGGTTGCAGTCCTGAGATGCATCTCTCTCAAAAAAGAGAGAGAGATAAAAAGGTAAATCTCTGTAAATTTAAATGATTTAATATTCAATTCTTTTTAACCTTGCAAATTTACTTTGTGCCAAGGTAATGCTCAAATATTGCACCTTCTCATTTAGTAGGTCTTTTATTCAAACACATTAACAGATTTCTGGTTTTAATGAGAAATTTTAATCTTCTGTTGCCACTACTCAGGCTGCAGCTGTTATGAGCAGTTGACTAATGACTGCTCGTTCATGTACCTCAGTGAAGGAATCCTTTATCCAAATGGTATTTATCAATTATCTGTGAGCTATGAGAGTGTTTATCATAGAAACACATTTTCTCTTTTCAAAAGGCATGAAAAACTGCTTCAAAATCTTCTGAATGGAGTACTGCTCCAGGCTGTGTGCGGAAATAAAGCTACTACCTTCAGAAAGTTAGGAATATTATGTAATTACCTACCACACTGTCTAACTTACAGTTATAAAACTCCTGGAAACAGACATCTATCACATGATTGAGGGTATAGGAGGCAGCATCACAGTAGCTCGTGGGCTGAAAAAGAAGTCTGCTGTGGTCTAACCTGAGTTTGCATGGGTTGTACGTGCAAATGTCTTCAGAAGGGTCTCAAGGCTGGTCCTTTCTTGAGGCAGAGTCTGGACATCACTAGGATGACCAGGTTATTGAAAGTACTTGTTGTGGGCTTTTATATGTGGACAAATATAGAGAGTCAAGTGAGAAGTAGAGTTTTCTCCTGTATTCCTTATACAACTGAAATTCTTGATCAGAAGTAAGATGAGGCATTTAATTCTGTAAGTTTTGCAAACTAAATTGTTGCTAAATTTCTCAAATTTAATCGCAAGGTTTTTGTTTTTTCCTTTACAAATATTTGTTCTCTTCTAAAGAGATGCTTTCTTTAGTTGCATTTTACTCTGCTGTCTGACATGAATTCTGCCTTTTTTAGCAGTGTTTCTGACTGAATTGGGAAAAAAGAAAAAATTCTCTGACCTTCTTTGCCTGTTTTCCATGTGATATAATGCCTTTTGTGAGAGGCATGGCAAGGAACTGAGGTGCAGAAAACTGTGAAATACATGAAAATCCTAAAAGCATCAGATAAAAAATTGAGTGTCTAAATGTATAAAGCTCACACAGCATATCATCCTACTGCATATTTAACAGTTTTTCCTGAGCAGTTGTCAGCTAATGTTGGAAAGTTCATTAATATTTTATTCTGTGAGATGAAAAGTAACCATGTAGCAAACATACAAGACCTACATTTTTTATTTTGTTTATTCATTTGTTTTGTTTTGTTTTTATGTGGGCGAATCAGTCTTTCATCTCCCACAAATATTCTAAAATTATTCCCTTCAATGTCATAGCTTTCATTGCTGAGGGCAGACCTCATCAGCTGGAGGTTCCCTTAGTGAAGAACTGAGCTAAGCAGCAGATCATGACTGTTTCATTACTCTTGGAGCAGTTTATGAAGGGGAAAAAAATAATTCTGAAATGACAGTGTTGAATGTCAAAATATAATTTGATCCCTTTCTGCTGCTAGGGATTGTAGTGTTCTGTAACTTTCTGGACTGTGGACAGATGCAGAACCCTGGGTTGTTGGCAAATGGGCTTTTTGACAGAACAACTAGCTGAAGATGACGTAGCCATTGTATGTCAGAAGTTTGCCCTAGTTCTAGTAGCCAAGTGGTTACAGTTCTGCTAAAGTAAAGATGGAAGAGAAATATGACTTACAGGTAGAAATAATACCTTTTCTAGGATCAAAAGGCAGAGATGGAAGAAATAGGCAAGGCTTTGGCTATGAAAGCCTTTGTTCAGATAAGAAATAGAAAAAACAGAGGTAGTACAAGTTGAAGACAGTAGCTGTGAATTTTATGATGTAGATCATCTAGACAACTTGGAGAAAACGATTCTTCCTACCTGTGGTACAGTAGGAAGGGTGCTGCATCATATTTGATCAGGAGAAGGCAAGCCTTAGGCTTTTGCTTGAAACTATAGCAAACTAGGCTTTTCTCTCAGTATATGTTTATGCTAGTAGAGTACTGTTGAGTATTGCTTCATTACATTCATGCCCTCTGATCAACACTGACTCTGAAGGTAAACAGATGGAATTTGTTTATGAATTATGCAAAATTATAGTTTATTAAGTTCCTGCATTTTAATGGACAAATGAACAAGTGGCTATGTGGGTGGGCTGGGTACTATAGACTGTGTAGCTGTGTAGATGGACTACAATTGCTTCAATTCACTACCTCTGCTTTCAAGTACACCTGTTGTCCATTGTGGCTTTCAGCTGGAAAATCTGCCATCTGGAATCAAATCAAGTTTTGAACAAAAAAAATGAATAGTTATGAATTTAGGTCAAAACACATTTTTCTCAACTAAAAGAATGCACTTTTTCATGGAACTTGATAACAGAAACAACAATTTGTTGAGAAATACAAGGATAATTAGAAAGTAAAGAGGTTCATATTGCATGCTAATGGATGATTAAAGTTGAAAATGAGGGAAATGTGAAGTGTGTTGGCACCACTTTAAGTGCTGCAGATTGCGTTTAATCAGAACCTGATTTGGCTTGAAATGACTGTTTGTTGAAATTCCACTTTTTTATGTTCTGAGTGACAGAATATAAATCTCCAGTGAGTCTTTTTTGTTTTAAAGGGAATGAACTGGAAAAAGATAGGAAGCAGCAGATGACAGGTGTGTTATTTGGCCATTGCATAACTTTATTTACATTATTCACAGACAGGAGACAGGCTTCTTATCTTACTTTTTTTTTTTATTGCTGGAAAAAGTCTGATAGAAGATTCTTTAAAAAATGAACTTTCATTTCGGTTTTGAAAGATTCTGCACTAACCTAGTTTCATAATAGCAGCCCAAAAGCACAAGCAACTGTACTGCACGGTAGCTAGTAGTATGGAAAAAGGCAATCATTAAGGTTGGAGAATTAATTTTTTAAGTTGCTTTGAGTTTTCTTGTAAGCATGAAGAGTTTCTGGCCATGTAGGCAATTTACTGAAAGGAACCAGTATGTAAAGAGGAATAGGAATAGTGTTCATTAGCAATTTAATGTTTAGTGGTTAATTCATTTTATGGCATCTTCTTCTGAATGTGGGAGAGTAAAAAACTAAAAAGATGAGCTGAAGTATGCCTTTATTAACACTACTGCCAATGCATTGACTTCAGTGTGACTGCACAGATGTAACAAATACTGAAACGTGGCTGTTCGGAGCCTGAACAACAGTTTCCTCCTATGCTAAGGATAAAGGCAGGTCCCTTTTTCGGCAGACATAAAAAATGATGTTACAACTACCTGTAACTAATCTGTTCTTATCATCAGGATGGAGGTTCTCATGACCAAAGCTGTAAGGAAGAATTATATGCCCATTTGTCATTCAGGTCTTCCAAAATGCTTGAGGAAGGTATTTAGAGCCAAGATTGAAAGCTTTTCTTTGAAATGAATTAAGGACGTTGTTGTTGGTTTTTTGTTTTGTTTTGTTTTGATTTTTTTTCCCTCTGGGACTGTAAGCTGTACAAGAGGAGAAGTAACAAGCAGCTTGGGGAAGAATGGTAACACTAAGCCGCTATGGTAGCTTCCAAAAATAGTCAAAGACCTCTCTCTTCCCTACCTCTCCAGTCACTGCTTTGCCATGATTACTGTTTCTTCTTGCTATTTTTATGCCAGGGAGAGTGATTTTAGGTGTTGATTTTGGTGGTTTGAAAACACTTTTTTCCCCTTCCAAAGGGAAGTGTTTGACTTGCCAATACTGCATGATCATAAATGATGAGCACTGATGACAGCTGCTCACTCACATTTGTCATCATTATGTAAAGCACCATCTGTCAGAAATGGGCACTGTCCGAATAAAAAGCAGAAGAGCTCTACTCTATATGAACTACTGGGCTGGGCTGAGCTGAGCTACGCTGCGGCTGGAAAGATTATCTGGTCATAGACTCTGCTTCCTTTTGCATTTGTTGCAGCAATTGGCTTTCAGGCAAAATCAATGTGTGTTGGCCAGGCAAAGTGCATGCCTTGCTTCTGGTACCATGGTCCCAAAAAAACTAAGAACTAAGCTAATGATGTAAATTGTTTGAAACGTTGCCACTGACTGTGGTGGCTTTTTATATCATGTTCACTGTGAATGGCAGTGCTATATCTGCAAGAAAAGTTGGATTACCTGGTTATTGTTTCTCCAACAATAAAGCTCTAAAATTCCACATCTGGCAGGCTTAGAAATAAGTAATGAATGACTACTGTGGTCAGAATAGAAAGAAAAGAGTAATGACTAATCTGAAAAAGGATGACAGAGCCATTTTTTACTTTACAATATAGTGTAGTTTAGAAACATTTCTCTGAACATACAGTATTTTTGTCTAGTTAGCAAGAGGCTATGTTTGAGAAAATTCCGGTTAAATATATTTAAAACCCCTAAAGACAATTACAAATTCCTGGATAACGTTTTTGCTCTTTGGATGCTTTCTTTGCAATTTTATCTACTTATTCTTATGTTATAGCTAAGTTAACATTAGTCTAAACCCAGCAAGGTAATAGTCCACATTCTGTATACACTAATACTGTAGTGATCTCCAGCTAAGACAGCTCCTACAACAAAAGGGATTTGTTTTTGTTCACAGGCTTTATATTGCTGTAATGTTCATTTTTTTCAGTCAGAACTATTGATAAACAATGAGTCTTGACTAAAAACAAATTTCTTGAAACTTCAATTTTTTACAAAATTTGCTTGTGTCCAGTAAATCAGGGAGTCATCACAGAATGATGATGCCTGTCTTAGAACAGTGCATGAACAGGGTAGTAGACTAGTGAGGGATACATTTTGTGTACTCTGGAGTCTTACCTCTCCATGTTCACAGTGACACAATAAGATATATCCTGCTCTTGATTACAGGCTATTTAAAGTATGGTTAATGCATTTAGTCAAAACTTAAATGTAAATGAAAAATAACCACCCATATAAAAATGTGATGTGTGTGATTTTTCCGCTGGAGTAATAAATAAGCTGGTAAGAAGTTTCATGCAGTTTTGTGATGCTTATTAGCTACTGTGCCATACTGTACTTTAGAAAAAGATTAATTCTATTCAATTTTATGAACCACTAGAAGAACCTTTATTTGAACAGTTTGTGGCCAGATGTCACAGATGACAGTTGCAGGAAAGAGTAATTTTAATTTTAGAGGTGTTTTTAGCCTTACTTTGTCAAATACTTAACATATTAGAATGAAAAATGTTTTTCATTGCAATTTATGTTTGATCTCAGTTATCTGAAATTGCAGATTTTGCATTGAGGAATTTGGAAGTACAGGGACAGCATTGTGAGGTCCATAGAGTTAGCCGTCTGGAGCAGAACTGAGCAAATGCTTTGTTATGGTGCATGCCATCAGGTAGTTCCCAGTATCAACACACATCATTTCCAGTCTGTGCATTGTAGTCTCTTCTGTGTTACGCACTAGCAAACAGCTACGGATTTTTCCACAAGACTGGACACTTCCTTAACCTTCTCTCTGTTTTTAACAGTGACATGAAATCTTCCCTATTCACTCCTGCATTTTTTATCTTTTCCTGCCAACCCTTTATTCTAGTTCTTCTTAATCCAGCTAGAAAATCTACCTTTTGCGTTCTTTGCTTTCTCTAGGAGGAAGACAGCAGAAGGCTAGAAGTCAGATATGTTTTCTTCTGCTATACTTTCTGCAAACCTCTTTTACTCCTTTCCAAACTCAAGAAATCAGCTTCAGGCATAAAGACCACATGGATTTTTGTCTGTCGGTGACTTGACTCTGACATTAACTGGTCTACACCATCATATTGGGTGTGATGCATTTTTAGGTAGTTGATGGCTATTATGTCTATGTTGTAAATGCCTATGCTTTTCAGTCTCTTTAGTTATGCTAACCTGGGGCTTAAGTTAGTTCTCAGCCTCAAATTCTGTGTTGTCTTTGCTTATTTGGTTTGTTTCAAGGGATGTAGTCCACTTAACATAGGAAGACTGCCAGACTCCTAGTGGTTTTCCCTAGTTGGTGCTGTGTTTGTCTGCTTCATCAAGAACCTTCAACCAAAACAGGAGAATGATGGTTCAGTCTTTTTAAGATCTTCATAAATTGCCCAGAGTGTTCCTAGCCTATTCGAAGCCTTTTTCACTTGCTATTCACAAGGGATTTACGATAAAAAGGTGGAAGAAACAGCTGAAATAATGTGTAAACCATTTGTGATCTGCTAATGTAGTTAGCTGTCCTTGTGTGCCACATATGCAAGTACCTTCACCCCAAGTGGTTTTGTCACATTTATAGTTAGGAAAAAAATATTTGCAGTACATTTCCAGTATTTAAAATAAACCAATACTGTTTATTCTGTTCCAGTACATAATGGTGGAGCAGCTTCTTCTTTTGTGATGTATCTGTTTTGTTGTTGTTGTTTTTTTCTTATTATTTTCCCCTCTTAATTTTTACCTGTGAATTGATTCATAGGATTTGCTTAATCTTTCAGTAACATGGCACATTTGGTCTGATTCTAAGAAATTTTGAATCATCTACTGCTGAGATAAAATAAGCAACAGGAAAAATGGGAAAGTGCTTTGTGGGAATGAACCTTATTACAGCTTTGAGGAAATGGCACTAATTAAAGCTGAGATAGATATTTTATTCAAATCTCTTCTCTTCAGCTGTGCATAACATGTTGAAAATAATGTTGAGATAATTTATAATATTTAAACTCTTTAATGGACAGTTTGTGAAGACAATTTGTACTTAATTCTGAAAGAAAAAATAGAGTAATTCTGCTTCATGTATTTAGACTTCTGTGAACTTTTGCACAAAGTAACTTTGAAATTGGCATTGAATTTCTATTTTCTGTCAAATTCCGTGAATGCTGTTTCTGTGGATCTTACTATATGGAAGAATTCTCTCTTTTCCTCTTAAGAGATAGAAAATTAGAGTTTGGATTTTGACATTAATACATATGATTTTTCTATAATGACTAATGATTTTTTTTTTGCAAGAGTAGTGGGAAGTGGACCTTAAAAGAGGGAAGGTACTGAACTGTCTTTATCCATATAGAGTCAGGTAGATTCAACGTAATGGCTTCAAATATGTTCTTTGGACATCTACATTTATTTCACTTTATGTAAAGTGAAAGGAAATAAATTGGTTAAAAATATTACTGCAAAGGATTTTTATGATAAAGTGAAATAGTCTAAACAACTTTATAGTGACTGAATAGATTTTAGGCTTAAGTGGGCAGTGAAATTTGATAAATTTGACATGAGGTATTTGCCTACAGCACTAGCTATTGCTGACTAACTAGTTGGTTAAGACATACAACAATGTCAAATCTGTGAATACAAGCTACCTTAAAATAGTTCCATTTATGTTCATGAACTATTCTTTTCCCCTGTCTACTGAGCCTCGTGATGATAAACAGGGTAAATTGTGTCAATCTTCTTAATTTTATATGAGAAAAGAGTATGTGATTTTTCAATGCGAGATCTAGAATTTTGAACCAGTAATCCCAGTCCTTCACAAGGCATTCCTACCTGTCTACAGTTTACTATGTCTCAGTATTCAGCTATTAAAGGAAAAAATAGTCAAGTGTACCTGAGGCTTTTCCCTGGCCATTTGTTTTATTAACATCTTACATACTTTGTTGGTTCATTGCAACTTCAAAAGCTATTTCAGTGTACTGGACAGATAATTGCTTAATAGACGCAAAAAGCTGTCTTATCAGAGCTAATCTGCGCACTGCATTTAAGAATCAAAGATTCACAGTATAAGTAACAGGCTAAAGATGGTGGTTTGTTTAGCTCTCTGGCTTAGTAAACATGCAGTATTTCATTGTCTTTGTTCATTGAACTCTTAGATCTGTGGCCATTTGTTTAATTTATGTAAAAAACTAGTTGGACTAAATGACATACTTTCATTTTATGTCTTTAAAGCTAACTGTGCAGTACAGGAAATGTCTTAAGAATTTATACTAGAAGAATTGTAATTACCTAAACCCTAGCTTTAAAAATATTTATTTCTGTCCTGCATAGTAGTGCCTTGAAAATTATGGACCATTATTTTGGAGAAAAATCAAAACAAGTGAACTTCAAGTTTGTTTTTCAACATGAGAATTTTAAAAGCTGTAGTTCCTGAAAGAAAAGCAAATATTATTTGCACAAAGGCCTTTGTCTGATTAGAACAGTTTCTATTAGCTAGTAATACATGGTTTCTTATACCAAATTATTTTTGAAAACAATGACTTCCAAAGAAAATCAAGCAAGTTAAAATACTTTGTAGAGACCTTGTCCTTAAAAATGATAGTTCTGATGTATAGGTGAAACCATATGGATTTTATATTATGCTGTATAAAACTGCATAATCCTATCCAGGCAGAAAGATGTGAAACACTGTATGCAATATCTAGTGTGAATATTTGTGGAAAGTTAGCTGAGTGATAATCATAACTCATAAGTAGTTGCCTATGGCCACATTTTTTCATGTGTCTCTAGAGAAATTCAGAATAAATCCATTAGGGATTTTTTTTTTCGCTCACTGTTTTAAACACAAAAATTAAGAGAGGCAGATATCTGGGTGACAGCTGTTGGAAATAGAAAGCAATGAGTTTTTATGAATGGGAGTGGGATTATTCTTAGCAATTTATGTCAGACTTGTAAAAGCTCTTAAAACATTTTTCACCTACTCATCCAGAAGTATAACAGATTCACATTGAGCTTGAAAGATGACTGGACTTTCAATTATGTTTCTTCTTTTTTATTCTTAATGGATTGAACAACACCATGATCCTAGCTCAAAAAACAGGGCAATTGCCTGTGCTGCAAAACCTGTGATTTCATGAAGTTTCTGTGAACTTAATGGGGAAACAGGATTTGTCTGCTTTTTAAAGTTCCATCAACCTATACTCTAGCAGAAGTTACCAGATCTCCTGGATTCTCCAGGGTGAAGATTCATCTTAGGAAATAAACTGAAATACATTCTGAATTGTTTATGGTACCCCTGAAACCCATGAAACCATTCAGGAAGAATGTACCCAAGAAAGCCTTCTGCTCATATTGAGTAGGGTCTCAATAGAGTCCCATGCAGGAGCTGGTTTAGTTATGCTTAACCTGTAGGCCAAGCATGAATAGGCTTAGTATTAGACTCTGTACCTGAGTGAAAAACAATGTTTAATCAGATAGATGAAAGTCTGAAGAACCTTACTAATTTTAGTCATGTTTACCAGAAAACAAAATAAGCTGACTTTTGTCTTCAAGACCTTCTGATACTTCATGTTCTACCATCACTGAAACTTCCAGGAGCTATCCCTGAAGCTCAACATTTGTTTGTTTGGCAGAGGCAGATATGTTCATTGGAACATTATATGCATAAACCTCTTGTAATTCCCTTTATGATGGTGGTAATGTGGTCTAATGATGGTGATGCATATACACACAGGTTAGAAGCATAATTAAGAAAAGCTAATATTTCTCCTGTAGATTTTTAACTCCTAATTTCTCAATTTATATGTCTTATGGTTGGGCACCATGCAAAATTGCTTCCTAGAGTGGTATAAATTGTCTAACATTCTGCATGCAAGTCATTGATATGTGTTAATCTATACCAAGCAGCAATATGTGAGTGACAGGATAGCAGAGATGTAGAAATGTTCAATGAATAGACCTTTCTTTTTCCTAGGCTAATCCATCTGGACATTATTTGTCTGCTTTTAGTTAGTTTCTGCAGAGCCACTATAAACAGTGGAAAGGTTTACCATAAGATAAGATGGATCACTCTCCAGAGGTACTCATCTCTCTTGATAGACTGTAGAAGGGTAATTCTACTCTTAGCTTCTCATCCAGCATATTGCTTTTCTGAAGGCATCCCTGGTTAAGAATGATGTTTGGCAAAAATATTTGTGTTGGTCCCAACATCTTGGATTTTTTCCTGTATTATGTGCAACCATATTGATATTCAAACAGCCGAGGGGATTTTTTTAGCTCTATCTGAATTTATACTGAAGAATATAAACTTAGTGTACCTGCTTTCCTACTTTTGTTCTGATTCGAGCTCGGTTGTTTTGGTACTTAAAGCTCTTTGATCCAAATCCATCCTGTTCCCCAGTGTACCTACAGACTTGTCCAGGCTAGAAGGTTAGTTATTCTGGTCCATGCATGACTCCTCAGCTGGAAGAACTCAATATGTTTTCCTCCTGAGGTGTTAACCTTCTTTCAAAATGAATCCTATCTGTATCAAGTAGGCTTTTTCCAGTTACTTCTCACTTGCCTGTTCTCCAGGTTAGTTACCTACTAGAACCTTAGTTATCTGCTAGTTATTACAGCCTCTGCTAACCCCCTTTTCAAGCACTTCACTTCATCGTTGTTTAACACTTTTTGCTTTCTCTTCTCCTCTTGTAACTTCATTGTTCATACAATGTACAACATTACAAACATATAACACATCATGGGTGCTTCTAAGGCAACTGTAGTGCTACTGCATTTGTGGGTACTGCAAAAAACGAGCAAAATCCTTGATTTTCTTTTTGTTTATTTTTAGTGCCTTTTTGTAGCACAAGTCTTTCAGCTGGTTTACTTTTTTCCCTCCTAGATGAAAACAGTGGAATCTTTTGAACTATATGAACATTAGGATTTGGAGAAGCTGAAAATCACTAGTGCATAGGAAAAAGCATGAGTTGCATGCTGAGAGTATGATAATAACAGCTATTGGCAAGATTTAAATAGTTCTTCCTGGTGAACTGGATGGGTGCCTCAGGCCTTGTTGAGGCTGAACAATTTCTACCAGAACAGATCCTGGATCTGCCAGATCCTCTGGGAACTCCCAGCTTTGTTTGTCTGGCTTTCGTTCTTGGGGAAACCTTCTGGAAAAGGGAAGAGAGGGAACTGTTGTGTATCTGGGTCTTGACCACAGCACAATTCCAGCACAAGTCAAAACAAATTCCTGGACCCATGAGATCAGAAAAACTCCAAGACCTAAGTTTAGTGACAACTTTAATATACAGAAGGTGGATTAATATATCAGGTGGAAAAGAATTCTTCTTTAATACACAAGCCTGTAAGCCCAACTAGATTATTTTTTTCATCTGAAAAAAAGTTTTAATTAGGATTTACTTTTATGAAGCTTTTCTGAGCTGAACTGAAGCCTACTGAGAAAGGGGACAACTGAGTGCTCTCTTGAAGTCCCTCAAGCAAATGTTAATTGTCTACGCTTGATAAGGACAGTAAGTGCTGGAGGCGAGATGTTGCCTACAACCCTTGTGGTAGCAAACATAAGACTGACCTTAACACAAGGAAAGTAACCCTTGGCTAAAGTTAGACTCGAAGTGAGATGCTGCTTGTGAAAATCTGAGCTTAAAGGAAAACCACATGATGGTTAGCAGTTTCTGCTAGCTAGAAAATCTTCCTAATAAGAAAACAAGGACTTGCAGGATAGTGCTACTTTTAGCAGGAATTCTGCTCCAAGGCTTGAGCTTGAGCTATATATGGAAGCTGTGACTTTCTTCTGTAGATTATATTTTATTGAGCTGTAAATGTTATGTGTGAATAACCACTTTAATGTTTCTGAGGGCGTCTGTCATGCCAATATTTAGTTCACCCTCGGATAAGCTTATAGACTGTGAATTCCATGACACAGATTTATCGCTTCTAAATATCTAAACATTGATACTAAATTGAGAAGACCTGTTAAAAATATATGAATGCAGGCTTGATAATTTGCATTTCAGCTGCTTTTGTTCCTAAGAAAACACTTTAAAGGCAGATTTCTAGGAATCATTTCATTAAGGATTTATTAGCATCTATGTCCTTTTCTCTGCAGGCTCATCCAGTCACAGGCATTTTGAAACATAATAGGCATTTTGGAGCAGAGTGCTAGTGCAAGACCAAGTGCCAGTCATGTAGCCTGAAAAGATGTAGGAATTAATGCAGCAGAAATATATAAAATCAATTTGGGAAAATAGTTCAATGATAGTTTTACTCATAGCCCATGAAAATGTTGGCTGTGTTGATGCTCATGGTAGGAGGCATTAGCAAAATTAGGTTTCCAAGGGTCCAACTATTTGTTCACCATGGAGAAAAATCACTAAGAAAATACACAGGGTCTGAGTAATCTTAACTGAGTTTAGTGACAATGTTTTTACACGCTAGGCAAAATCCTGCAAGAATTAGCAAATAATTCCTTTTCCTCAGTCTGAAACAAGTACTGTAGAAAAAGACAGGACCATAAGGACTTCCATGTGCTAACAACAAGTATTTTTTGTTTCTTCTTTGAAACAGTGTAACCAACAAGAAACTAAAACTGGTCTCTGAGCTCCCATGTATACTTCCCTTCTTCAGTGTGTTGTAAAAAAGAATAACTGAGCTTCAGTCATTTATTTGCAGACTAATAAATGAACGTGGAAGCCATTCCATGATATTTGAGCATTGCACCCTGCATCATAATGCATAACATTTGCATATGTTGCTGTATGCATTAATCATACTAACTGAAGAAAGTTAAAAGTTTCAGTAAATCAATTCTTTAATTCTTCTGGTGCTTTATTAAAATGTCTGTTTTAAGTGTCTAAAACTAGATTTATTTTTTTTTTATTTAAAGCCATATGAAACTAAGAAGCTTCCAGATGAAAGCTGGTTTCCTCATAGACTTTGGAGAAGTTCAGGGACAGCACTGAAGAGTGTGGCATGGGTCCAATGCCAAGTGAGAACTCACAGAAAATTCACAAAAGAAGTGAAAGGAAAAAGTCATAACCTTATTCTGAAAATTGCATTTCGCTGTCTCTTATCAACACAGTCCATAAAAGTAAGGAAGCTAATGTTATCAGCACCCAAAGTACAGATCATCAGATGTTGTGGCTGTGTAGAGTAGTCCCAAGGGTGAATTAAAAGGAAAAATAGTTCCTGTCTTTATTACTTCGTGACAGGCAAGTTGTGGAATTACCCTCCCTGTAGCACTCATCTGGTACTGCCTGGAACGCTGCAAGCTCCATAAGGTCCATCTACTAGAAAATGAAAGGAAATGCTAATGCATCTGATTTCTTTATCATCCGTATAAGCCTCAGTTTCTTCTAGTAGGTACATTGCCTGGTTGGTTGCTAGTGTTTGTACGGTATTTTCCTTTGAGGAGACAGAGAAGAGCCTCTGCAGTTGATGAATTTAAACCACCTTGGACCTAGATCGTGCTTTGCCCTCTCCAGTGTTTCTATGGGTGTGAATTTATCTGTGATTTTTCCTCTGGAGCCACTTCAGTTGGTTCCCTCGTGTACTTCTTTTTGCACTTCTCATTATGTAGCATTCATGCACAGTAGAGTACATCTCCAGCAAAGCTTCCCACCTCTCCTGCTTTTCTCTGTAGAACTGAGTATGTCAAAGAGTTTGCATTCTAGGCCCATTATCTCATGCCCATCTGGGCTGCAATGGCTGAAGAAAATCTTTACACTAGGCTGAGATGCTGTGCCTCTTAAGAATACTTGTTTCGCTCTGCTGTCTATGAAGAGAACCTATATTTAGATGTCCTCAGTATAGGCTTCTACATTTGATTATTAATGACTACTTAATGCTGAGTGTGCTAGTTGTCTTCCTTATGGGTTCCATATAAAATAGTTGAGTGATCTAGTGAAACTGGGAAATCGGCCATGAGAAAAAAGGAGAGAGAATTTTTTTCCAGATCTACTATTCTAGGTATCATTTGATGATACTACATTCTGTGAATGATTGGTGAAGTCTAAGGATGAAAAGGAAGCAACCACATGGCAGGACCTGTTGGTTAAATGTTGTATTAGAAAACTATGCAAAGTCTTGCATGACCTGTCTGCAGCGAAAGCTGACTTACTTGTATGTAGCTGGGAGGAAGGCAAGTGTCCATAGTGCCAGCATTCATGTAAACATGTTCTAGGAATCTGTTTTCAGAATGAGCATGGAGAACCCAAATTCTCATTTTTGTGTGTGTTAGCTGATTGAAACTGCAGGGAATGTGGTCCTTATCAAGTAGTTAATGTTTGTGTGTATGTATATATAAATTATATATAATTCATATAAATATAAGTAGACTACATAAACTATAATGTGTATATACTTACGTGATTTTAGTTTATGTATGTTTTAGAGAGAGAAGGTAGAAAGAAGGGCTACAAAAATGATTGGGAGCCTTGAATATGTCTCTTATGGGGAGAGGCTGACAGAGTTGGGGCTGTTTAGTCTAAAGAAGAGAAGATTGACAGGGAATCTCATCAATACTTAAAGGGTGGGTATTAGGAGGATGGGTATGGTCTTTTTTTTTTTTGTGGTTCCCAGTGACAATACTAGAGGTAATGGGCAAAAACTAGCATACAGGAAGTTCCATCTAAACATAAGGAGGAACTTTTCTATTTTGAGGGTGGTGGAGCACTGGGCCAGGCTGCCCAGGGAGGTAGTTGAGTCTCCATCTCTGGAGATACTGAAAACCTGACTGGACATCCTGTGCAACCTGCTCTAGATCATCCTGCTCTTGTAGGGGCGTCTGACTAGATGATTTCCAGAGATCCCTACCAACTGTAACTTTCTGTGATTCAGGGAAACAAAAAACCTTTTTAAATGTAAGGTCAGCATATATATTAAAAACCAACCGACCAAAATAAATTAAAGGCTAGAAATCACTTAGGTAATGATCTAAGTTTATATGTCTTTGCACTTGAAAAAGTTTTGGTAGTAGCAGAGGGAAAAAACTTGATGTTTAGGTAGCTAAATTGTAGGTTCTGAAGTCTTCCATACTGAATTGATGGCAATTCATAACTATTTAAAGGAATGAATAACTGCAGTATTTATGAGAGTTTACAAGTCCTTATTTTCTGCTTAGCAGCAGTCAAATAACCAAATGAACAGATGTCTCCTAAGCTTCTTAAAAAGAGCTCAAGAAGAGGGGAAAATGATTTATTAAGCATCGCTAATGCTGCACAAACTACCTCTCTCTTCAGCATAGATTCATGTTTGCATGGTGAGGTGATGTGGTTTTTGTCATGAATAAAGCAAACCTGTTTCTGATTGCATCCTGACTGTGGTACATTTGTAGTTCTAGCCCTTGGCATAATCTCTGTGGCATATGCATGTTTCTGAGAGCTGCATGCATCTGGTTTATTTTCAAGCTTCCAGGTAACCTTTTCAGGTTATCTGAGGATATGGAGAGAAGAGGCAAAACTAACTCCGGCCTGATTGTTGTGGGGCTGCAGAGCATCAGGAACCCTGGAGAAATGAATTGCAACTCACACTTTTTTAAGGGACTCAGGGAAAGTTTTCCCACCCTCTTCAGCTCAGCTTCTGCAGTCCAGGAGGCAAGGTCACTTTTGGGGACTGAGTCTCCTGGCGCATATCCCAGTCATTCTTTTCAGCCAGGTGACTTTTCCTAGTTGCTGATGCAGGCCTGTGATTAAAAGGCATTAGCTCAGAACACATAGTTTGTTCTAGATGTTTGTCTAATGTGATTTGTATAATGTATAATCATCCCTGTCTCACTTATCTAATATGGGTGGAAAATAACTCAGGTTATGAAATTTGCAGAGGCTTGTGGCCACAACATTTTGAAACTAAAAATGCTTGACAATTGTTTATGTTTTTGTTCTCCTTTATGCAAAGTGGCTGATGATAAACGAATGCAGTATTTCTTCATTAGGCAAACTGAAAACATATAAGACATGAAATCCTCTACCCTGCATAAATCTAGCTCATCAGTAAACCTGAATTAATGTTTTCATCTTTGGTTTCTTTTCTGCAGCATGGAGAATGGCAGTAATTGTTACTACTGAAAGAAATCTGTCACTACCTAATCATACTGTGTCAAATATACTGTTAAAGCAATATTAGAAGTACTTTGGATGTGGGCGCTTATCTAGAAATTCCCACCTCTGCCTTTCAGTATGTTTCACATCCAAAGAGCAATGTCTGCACTACTTCTCTGAACAATGCTGTGACATTGTCTTCCTCTGCTGGATTTCTTCTGCCTTTGGATTTTCTGGTATATCCTACGTCCTCCCTTGCTAAACAAGCCTTTAAGTTATGTGCTGGGAATAAGGAAGGTCTCCAACTCCCACATGGCTAAGCTATGCTACGTGCTGCAGCATATGAGAGTGCAGTCATGTGTGCTGTAGCTTCTCGTGTGTCTGTCTGCCTGCCTCACTTCCTAGAAGAGCACTCTTGCTTCCTCCCTTTGACTTAGACAGATGCTTAACAAGTGCAGTTTCTCTTGCCAGAATTGCTGTTTCCTGTTGACCAAGGACTCCTTTAATAACAATTTTGATGCTGTCAAGGAAACAATAGCAATTGTTTGTATCTCTGGCAAATGCATCCTGTTTGAAAACGCTATGTTGTATCAGGTCGCAAGTTGGACAATATTGAGACAGAAGGTTATATGAAATAGCATCTACAGGAAGAGACAAGAAAAACCATCAATCAGTTTCTGAATTAGCAACTTGTTTTTCAAATAAAACCCCTGATATTTCCACTAGAATCTAATAATTTTATATGCTTATATGTGTTAATGTAAGTTAGAAGTAAAGTATTTTTAAATAACTTCCTCCGATTTTTCAACTACTGAGAGAAAGGTCCTGTATTTCTTTTAAACAACTATTGAAGTTATTTTCAAACAAAAAGAGATAAGGTAAGTAAAAGAAGCTATAGCTGCTTTCCACTGAAGTTTTGGAGATTCCATTGAAGAAATCAGGCAGTGACACATGGAAAGAGAGCCCTGTATACAAATAAATCATTCTTGACATATCCCTTGGGCAGTTGGCTTTCTTATGCTATGAAGTGCACCGGAATGTACTATGATTATTTCTCATGTGATTATGTATGTGCATATGCTGTCACTTTCCATTGCTGGAATAAGCTGTTAGGGCTGGATTGTTTCTCCTTAAATATTCTTTCCTTATTCATCAATGAAAAGTTG
The DNA here is from genome assembly GCA_013396975.1 of Bucco capensis. Classification (NCBI taxonomy): domain Eukaryota; kingdom Metazoa; phylum Chordata; class Aves; order Piciformes; family Bucconidae; genus Bucco; species Bucco capensis. Next base: position 112,014 of record VWZO01003221.1, read on the forward strand.
TTTTGATGCAAATTAAGACCTTACTGAATTTGATTAGTAAAGAAAAACATAATCTTTCTTTCCTCTGTCCTGTCTCTAGTTGTACAGATAGAGGGAGTCAACATCCTCTAAGGAGATACCTTAGATGCTGGAAGCAATGTGAAGTAAAATGAAAAAGGTGCAGCTTTAGCTGTCAATTTCCAATTTGAAGACCTCTAAATTGAATGTGTTGAGTGTTGGCAGCTAGCACTGAAATCCAAAGGAGCTCTGAGTGTGTTCCCTATCTCCTCAAATCTAGACCTAAGGAAAGATGCCTTGCATGAAGCACTGGGAAAGACAACTGCCTTTTGTAAGTCACCATGTGATGTCCTATGTGTTTTTCAGAGATTTTTTTCTGTGGCTTTCCATCCTTCCATATCTTCTGTTTAGAGCCTGGCAAGATGATGATACTTGCATTGTATTAAATCAGATCTAAGACCTCTGTGACATAACCATATCTGGCTTGTCCTGGAGGGAAGAAGAGTCTGGTTATGTTTATTTGTTCATAAATGCTCTTCTATCATATTCCTTTTGACAATAACCTGTACCCACTAAGTGTGGGATGGGAGAAAAGAGGAGATTTTGTCACTCAAATTCCAGCATTTAATTAACCAGCCACAGCCAAGGTTTTATCAAAGCCATATGTGTGATTCTGGACTCTAGTAGTCCTGCTTTGTCACCAGCCTGCCATTTCCTCTCCAACGTTGCTTCCTTTCGCTGTTTTGCCACAAGACTTTGCACAGCTGGGCTGTGAATTGGATTTGGAAATGGTTGACTTAAAAAGTGTGTGAGCTGGGAAAATTTAAGTGAGAATGACAGTGCTCCTTGTGGAACCACAGGCAAATTCAGAGGATAGTCTTCTGAGGAACTTTATGTAGTAAGTGGAGAGAGAGATTTATTCCTTGATAGTGTTCCTTTCTCTACAGAGCGAACTGACTGGAAGTTGACTGGTGTGAGTGTGCCTTATAACATGACATTTCCAGTGGAGTACTAAGTCCAAACTGCCCTTCTTTGTGGATTTAAATATGCTTTTGTTTTAACAAGCCTTCCTATGCTCACAGAGCATGTAAGGACATGTATTTTGTGCAAACCAAGTTGTCATCAGTGGCATGAGCATGAAGCTGATTTTTTCGTGCTGTTACTCATTTTACATTCAGAGGTGCCTGCTCTCTTTCTGCTTTATGAGAGGAAATATTGTGACTTAAAGCTATTTTGTCTTTCTCCAGTAGTTGCTCCCCATGCCTCAGAATTCAGAGGTTTTCCTCCTCTCCTGGTACTTATAATGGCTTTTTCTATGTGCAGTTAATAGTTACCATGGTTTGGCTGCAGTTGCTTCAGAGCCTGCTCACTGAGCTTTAGGCAGAGGAGGAGTGAGAAGCCACAGCCTGAGGGGTTGCCTTCAGATTGCATCTAGGGCTTGGCTGGTGTGCTTCAATCGAGTTTACTTCAAAGGATGCCTGACTGTTACTAGCTGTGCTGGCAGTGTTAGTTATCACACTGTCAGATCTGCATCCTGGATCTGACCCATTCAGACCTCAGAAGGTTACTTCAGCCTTCTATTATTAAAGTGTTTAAAAATAAACTGCAGCTTTGAGTTGCTGTGCAAAGTGAGGGGATAGTGAATATGCTGTTCCCTGCTGGAAGGAAGCACAGCAGTGAGCCCACGGATTCAGTCCTTTCCATGTTGTCAGAAGGAGGTGAAGAAAACTGTGCAGTTTCCCGTCTCTTTTCTTCCCCATAAACAATTGTCAGACTTTTGGACATGCTATGATATCAGTTGCTATGAAGGAAGACTGCTTTTGACTGTATGTATTGCAGAGGGTGCATAGGATCTTCTTAGTAGGTGAAATTATGGGTCCATCTTAGTCAATGATCTTTGGTAACTTCAAATCGCCTGGCAGCATTTCTTCCTCTGTCTTTGCTTTCTCTTCTTTTAACCATGGAATCTGTCTTAATGTAGGAGAGGCAGAGAGAGAAAATTGTTTCATATAGAAGAGGAAACTGGTTAGGCTTACAAATATTATTATACCAGAATATATATAACACATTCTCTTGGAAGTGTGAAACATGCATGTATGCATGTCTACATACAGATGGTAATTTGAAATGACTTTAGTATATGATGGTATACATATTGTCACTTCAAATATGTTATAGAATTGTTGTGCATTGAAGGTATGAGGGAAGAATAGAGACATAGCATTTTAATTCTTGTGGTTTTGTGTGCATTGATGCATTAATAAACAGTTTAGAAGAAATTATTCAACTTTAAATATAATTCTGCTGAAGCCTTTTAAATAGAAAGGTAATTTTATGTCTAGCCCCAAGCATGTGTCTTAAGGGACCCTTGCAGAAATGTATGTTTTGTATTAACTCATTATTTCATAGTTTTATTACTTCTTAATGACTTTTATAGTGAGTCAACTGAAGTATGAAATTATGAAAAGTAACCATTTCAATACCTAAAAGAAAATGCACATCAAAGCAAGTATCTTCCTTTATTCTTTGTTTACATAGCAAATGGAGCAATAGATAAGTGATATATACATAAAAGAGTCAAGCAGGTTTGAAATTGTGTAAACACCATCTGTTGTTATTTGGAGCTCTCTTTAAATAGTGTCTTGTATGTAACCTTCATAGTTAATGGCAGAAATGTTTGCCTACCTCCTTTTAAATGTTTCTTATATTTATGTTGTCCATCTTCAGTTTCAGCCCCTCACTGAAGTGTATGTTCCCAGAACAGCAACCACCCTAACTCTGTGGTCTCTCATGCAAGGGATTCTGGTTGGTGTCACAGTATCATGCCCATTTCATGTCTATGATGCAAAGCATCCACTCTGGAGTATAAACCTTACTGCTGTATTATCTTATTCAACTGTAGTAAGGTAAGGGCCAGATGCTAACACAACACAGACATTTGTGCAGGTATTTTATGGGCTGAACCCCATATCATCTGCACTTGTTTCATGGCATGTGCTTTTCACAACCTATGTCTGCAGGCTGCTCATCATATGAACTTTGTAAATGATAGTCATTAATGGATGACTTGTACTGTTAGTTATACCCTCCTGCTCTATGACAATGCCTCTATTGCTGCTATTTCCTTTGTTCCTGGCTTCTCTAACCTTTTACTATTTAGAGCTCCCTGACCTACCAGCCATCCCTATTTTATTGAGAAGACCAGCAAAGAGACAATGGTTCTGGAGGGGACAGTGTTAAAAACAGGGATTTGCTGAGTATGAAGGAAATAGTTAGTTGTAAGCAGAACTAACTAGTTCTCTCTCACCCACCCTCCCCTTTTAAGAAGGAATTACCTGAAGGTGAGAAGAAATAGCCTGTCTGACAACAAATAAATTTGCCCTTTTGACTTGCAGAGGTGCAAAGTACTGAGAAGGTTCAGGGAGGGCTTTCTCTTGATCATCATCTTAGCTTTGAACAGTGAAATACAGAGACTCAGCCTTCTTATTTCTATAAGGAATTATTTCTATATTTCTGCTATAAGTGGTGGTTGTGGCAAATGAACCTGAGGAAGGAATGCTGTTTTAGCATTATATGATGGCTGTAAGAGGTTTAATGGATTCCTTCCTTATCATTGGCTCCCTGCTGGTTTCAGTGGTCATTCAGAAAATGCCTTGTTCCACCTCATAAACTGTGAGAAGGGTGAGACTAAAATGAGAAAGGGTTTTGAAAATGTAGTAGCTTTTCATAGGAATTTTGAGCTGGACACTTCTGGGCTTAGTTCATTTAGCATGATCAAAAAGCTGTTTGTGTATAGTGCCTCAAAGGGTAAGAATAAGAATATGTTTTGTATATTTTCTGTTCTGCAGAAAGGAAAACACCTGGCCTTCTAATGTCTATTGATTGCTGTTAAATATTTGTAAGCAGGTTGAGACAATCTATACAGGGGAGGTAAATAAAAGCCTCCCTAGAAGTAGAAATAAATGTCATGTAATTATAATGTATGTATGGGAATTTTACTTCACAGTTAAATAGAAAATTAATATTAAGTTAGTCTAAGAACTTATGCTTTCAGATATTGAAAACCTCTTGTTAAAAAGTCAAACCAAACAATGTTGCGCTACTACTCTATAAAAATATGCCCCCATAATGAAGCTGCTTATAGGTCTCTACAGCAAGCATTTTTACGTTACAGAAGAAAAACCACTGAACAGAAGCATTGTTGCTGTTATCTTTTGCCTGATTTTTTTCAGATGTTATTTCTAAGCATATTTTAGCACCATGAAAGATTAGAGATAATTAATCCCCATTGGCCATGTGAAAGGCAAGAAATGAAAGCCATAGCAGTTTAACTCACATATAAACCTGCCTGTCAAGACTCAGGCTGTTTTTTAACCTTATTGCATGACGTTCAGGGATGAAGGACAAGGAGAGTAAAGCAGCTAAATACTTTAAGAATTCTGAGAACTCCCAAGGCACTAGTTTATAAGTCAGACATCCTTTCCCCTTGGGGTCTTACTGAATTAAATGAGAAAACAGAGTGCTTACTTCCATGGTGTACTCTTACTTTTGAAGCAACAGGGGAAGGAGTTCATCAGGTACTGAATCTTGTATTTATTTTCTTCTTTCAGGGTAAGCATTATTTATTGTATTTTTATTGCGTTGCTTTGTCTTGAGGTGGTAACTCCATAGGAAGATGTAATCTGTGTATGTGTAGACTGAGGATGTAAAAATAAAAGGGAAAGTATCACAGATCTTTTTTTAATTATATGAAAAACATTTAAGTATTAGAGTATGAAGTTAACTACAGCCTTTGAAGGCTGGTAAAAGTATAAGATTTTAACTCGAATTTCGTTCTTTAAATCCTTCTAATGCCTAATTGCTAATAATTCCTTAGCTTTGAAGATTTAAAGACCTATCTGTAATGCAATGTTTGCTTCTTTTGAACTTCTATTACTATTTTCTCTCATTTGCTCCAGAGCAAGAAAGAGAATAGAGTCTATATGCCAGGTAACAGGTCAAAGTTCTCTTTCATATGCTGTAAACCTAAAGGTATAAGTAGATGTGGTTATTGGCAATTCTGAAGGCCAGCAAATTGAAAAATTAATTTTTCACTCCATTGGGATAATATTTCACCTAATGCCTACACCCAGTGGTTATAAATCTGCTCATGTTAGTTTATACTGGTCTGCTATTTCTTACATAGGAAGAGTTTACCAAGCAACAAAAGAATTATCCATGTGCTCTGGATATATTAAGGAGGTGACATTTTTCCATTAATCTGTTTATTTTTGCCATTGTTAGAGTTAAGTAGAGTAAGTTGAGTCCTACTTAACTGAAATAAGAAATGCAAAATATGTCACAGTAAAATATACCTAACTTAGGAGAATGTGGCAATGAAAACGCACCTAGGAAACAAAAGGTTAATTGTGGATGTTATTATTGACTCATCAAATATTATGAAAGGTAATATTAATGCCCTGCCTTAGTTAGCCTCTGTGTATCACAATTATGTGTATGTTTTCTAAAAGCAGTTCATAAAAATGTTCAAGAGGTTTTTTTATAGTACTACTGTGATGTGTTTTTTTCTGAATTTTTCTATTATAACCTGAATAGCTTGGTTTTAGATACAGTAATTGTAACAGCAGCTATGTAACACTGTACATTTTCAAAGCATTGATATGATGGAGGAACATGAAGAAGCTCTTTGAAGAAGAGAGTGATTTTAGCATTTTTTTCCCTCATAAAAGAAATTGAATGGTCTATCATTCCTTGTCTTATCTTTGAATTCAATGGCATTTTACTTGGGAAACACAGAGGAGGACTAGGCTTTGTTGATAGTTCAATAGCCAGCTGTCAAAGTGGTAAGTAATCACATTAAACTGAGTTTGGGTAAACCAGAAAATATGATGCCAGTATTTATAAATTAGAGATGTTCTTCTGAAAAGTGACATAATGACTAGAGAGGATACTGCATCTAGCTGTGGAGCCACAGTATGTGAGGGGAGGGAAACTATCACTCTGACCTATAAATAGACTTACTTGTCTGCATTAGTATCAGTTTCTTAATTTTTAAAACACACAGAGATGAAAAAGTGTACTGTGATGATTTGTTAATGGTTGTAAAAAGCACACTGTGGCCCAAGAAGAAAGTTTATGTTGCAGTCACTCTTGCTCTCAACAGCATGTTGCCCTTCTAAGGATCTCTCAGCCCTGAGGTCTTCTGAAAGGCTTTACCTGTGAGTGTGTGTGTGTGTTAAGAAACCTTCTGAGTTTCTGATGAAGGGATTGTTCCCAGAAAAGCCAATTGTTTTGGTAAGTCTCTGGGGAGAACTTCAAAATGCATGGTCTCTGAATCACGATGACTACCTTAAACAGTATCAAGCAAGTCCATGTTTGCCTCTGTTAAACAGAATTGTGCTAGTGTAATAGGAAGTATCACTGGTCTCTGGGGTTATAAGCACTCTTTAAATCATATGATATCAAATATGTTTTTCTCTGTTTCTCTAAGCAAAATATTAATTTATGTTTAAAATAAAAGATTTTGATCATTACATTGCTTTGTCACTCTAGTATAGAAGTTCAGTCTAGGTTTTCTAGTAATGAATAGTTTTTCTATTCCAGGTTGGTTGTATATCTGCATTTTAAATAGGAGTAAGTAGCCAGTCATCCAACCAAACAGAGTATATCTGAAGGTCAAATTAAGACAGCACATTTGTTTCATGACCTGATAAATTTGTAGTGTTGTTTTTTAATAAGTATTTCTTCTAATCTGGCTTTAACAATACCTTGAAAAAAAGTATTTTAAAACCTGTCCTTATATTACAATTCCCTTTCATGCCTGACTTAGCAGAATTCTTTCTTTTGACATATTTTACATCTTTTGACAATTTTACAGCTACGAATGGCCTGAGATGCAACGAGCAGAAAAGATTCTGTTGTGCCTCATGGTCTGAGACAAACCTTTTGATGTGAAGGTAAAAAATTTTAATGAACATTCAAGGACATCTAAAGAGTGTGATGCAGTCTAACCATAATGCAATATTTAAAGAGGGAGTAATCTCCTCACTTTAATTTCTTTTTTTTTTTGAGTGAAATTTTAGAATGCCATAAACATTCAAAAATTTTGAATTTTCTCCCCAATATAAAATCTCATATTCAGTATTTCAGACTTTTCTCATGTGATATGTATTTTACATCTGTACTTTCCCCCTCCTCAAAATTAGGGTAACTGAAGCCTAACAGATCTAACCAGGTTTACTGTCACTATCAAAACTACTGTCTTAAGAAATCTGTGTGTGAGGTATCTACAAGTTGTTTCAATGGTATTTGTATCTCAAGTGTATTAGATATGAAGATGGGAGTCATCTGCTCAAATGTTGGTGTCCACACAGAAATTCAGTCATCTGGGCTCCTTTCATAACCAGTGGAGGCAAATGCCTACTTTCTTCTCCTGTGCTTCTTGACTTGTCAGATGAGCGGTAGCTTAAAATTTCCTGACTTTTTCCCTTGACATAAAAAGAGTCTAGAAGATAGGAATTCTATCAAGACGTGCTACAAATGTGAGAGGAAGTATACTTTCTGAAGCTTCAGTCAGCTTAAACAGAACAGGGTACTTAAAGTTTCCCAAATGTGGCTGCCCTAGGGAAGGAGGATATGCAACTCCTGATGCCCAGAAAATTATAAAAACATAACAGGAAGTCAGCTGGTGATTTTTGTCACTTCCAAGCTCTGGTGACAGATGAGAAGTTTTGGTGGGTTTGGGGACTGTGAGTCACATGTGGTGTCTAAGACCTCTGAATTAGGCCTCATGAACCTGGGAACTCAAGAAAAGTGGTGTTTATTAGCTAAGAAGTAGAAACCACATAGGTGCCAATTCAGAAAAATGAGCAACACAAGCTTATTTCCCACTAAGTTTGAGATTTGTTAGTCCTACAATAACAGGAACTTATAAGATGTAAGAAAACATCCTTTAATAAGACTTCTTTGAGGTACCTTCCAGCCTGTTGAAGGCTTTCATAACACTTTCCATTCAAAGATGATATGTGCATGCACATTTTAGATACAGTAATTGTACTAGCAGCTATGTAGCACTGTATATTTTCAAAGCATTTCAAGGCACATTTTCATAGCATTTTATGTTGTTTCAACTGCCCTATCTTAGCAATTAAGGAACATACTTCAAAGAGTTTTTAAATCCTGCCAATCCTACCAGCTCTGTTTCCCCTTTTCTACATAATTAAGTTAATCTTTTAAGGCAAGTTGACACATGTAGTCAATTGGTTACAGGGATTTTTAATATAGTATTTTTCATATTATTCTAATAGGCTAGTAACTGGTGAAATCTAACTTGGGAAATTTTCTACTTGTACTGGAGCTTCTTATTATTAAATTGAAAGTGCATATATGCTGATTGTTTCCTGATTAAATCCTTGTCTTCTGGAATGCTCCAGATATTTTATCTGGACAGTTTCTTTTGCAGTCAAATATTAAGAGGGAATAATGCAGTGTTATGTGCAATTATTTGCAATTATAGTGAGTTGATCAGTAATATTTCCAGGATTCCAGACAATGGTAACATAAACTGCAATAAAAAGCTATTATAGTTCATTTTGTTATAATTTTCCTCACTTTTAGCTACTTCCATGCATTATTAGTTGAGCTGTGAAATTTAGAGGCAGCTCAAGAGAGAAGCAGCTACCTAGTATGGAGCATGAAACCAACTTTTAGTGACTGCTGGCTTCTTGACTAATGTGCTATTATGCTAAAGAAGTGGTATATAAACAGTTTGCTGATGAAGGAAAAATCTTTAATTGGCAATTTGAGCAAGGCCAACTAGATATTAAGGAGAAGGCCATGTGCAGAAAATTGTTCAGTGATAAATGGCATGGTCATCTGCAGAATGAAATCAGAGACTGTGCATGATTGATTGCCAAAAAGGAGAATGCAATAGGGGCTACAAGATAGAAGATTTACTATCTTCACAGTGATATGATGGTGGGTTCAATGTCACCTCTGACACACCACTTTGAATCTGGACTATCTTCTGAAATTGCTGAAGCAGCTTGGATTTCTCTTCCTTCTGTTTTTCTCTGTCACAGAGATATTTCTGATCAATGCTTTCTTGAAGGCACATAATGATCTGTGTTTATTGCCACTTGTACCTGCACCCTTGTAGGAGATGAGCTAGGGATGTGGGAAGGATTGTGACTGCTGGCCCTTGAATTGCAGAACCACCATGAGCAGTCCTTTTCAATTGGCAACAAGGGAATGGCTATGATGGACAGATGTAGAACTGTTATGTTCAGTAGAATTAGTCCAGGCTCTCAGTAACTCAAGTGGCCCATTGTTGACAATGGCATGGCTCTTGTTGCTATGAGAAACAACCACATATTGGCAAGAGGGAAAGATTGCAGATTAAATATTTATGTCATGTTTATTTACCTTTTCATTAAGAAAGCAAACAAATGAATTGCCTGTGGAATGGTCAGGTTAAAGAAAAGCTAATCAGTTGTTTTTTTTTTAGTTTTCCCTAGTGAAAATACCTTCTTTCTTTGAATGTTTTCTTAAACCATCCTAAATAGAAGAACTAGCATGCTGTGGAAGTTGCAGAGGAACTGGTAGCAACGGCATGTTTTCATCTATGTTTCTTTTCCAGGGGGGGATCCTATCTTGTAGAGTGCAGCTCTTTCTCTCGGTCCTTTGTGCTGAGTGTACAAGAGCAATTCCCAAAGCTGTTGCACTGACAGAAGGAAACACTTGGTTCATTTCGTGATTTTCCCCTATGGTAGTTGTAATAAGCTCTTTCCTCACCTGTGGGCATGGTCTGATCTGATGTATGTACATTTAGTGGTCTGAGTCTAAACTACATATCCCATCCTAATCTATCTGTGGGAGGTGATAGATGTTTATGGAAAGCTTGTTTTTGACTGTGGCATGAGTGACTGTCAAAACGTACGTGAATGGCTATTATGTTAAATAGCTACTGATGATCAGAGCAGATGCCCTATTTTTCCCCAACCAGACTGTCTACTTGAGGAATCAGGATGCTTCTCCCAAGGGAATCGCTGTAAGTAACCACTTGACTGAAGATCAGCTCTAAGAAAATGAATTAGTTATTTGTGGTGTGTTTCTATACTGCTGTGCTAAGAACAGCTCATTTAAAGGTGCACTGCAGCTCCCACTTGTAGACATGTTCCTTCAGGTAGACTGAATCCTATTTTTCTGTTTCTATTGTTTCCAATATCTGTTGTTGCTTCTGAAGGTCCTAATGGGTTCTTCCTTCTTCTTTACTTCTTTCTCAGTCTATCAAGTTGAGAAAATAAACTCTTCAAGCCTAGTATTTATTTCCTCTTTCAGTGATCGTGGGTAAATCTCCATTTATGGTAGTCCAACCATGGAATAAGTATTATATTTTCTCTGATTTTTATCCTTATTAACAATGTGGGCTGAAAATGTGAAAAATGTAAGAACTGTACAGAATATTCAAACACATACAAGAACACTTACACACTCAGGAGAGGAAGAACTTCAGAAAATTTAACCTGTGCCTTATGGTGATTATATCCATGACTTAGACCAACTGTCTAACTGTATCAGAGAATCTGGAAATTCTGAAGAAGAGCTCCTTCAGTATTACAGGGTGGCAGCAAGCCTCTGAAATAAATCAAACTGCCCTATTTGCAGGTAACTTATTTAAAAAAATATGAGTAGGACACTGAAATGAAAAAGTATTATATTTTTCTGTATTGAGTCTACGAGCCTTCCTTTCCCTCCTAACCTGGGAATTCCTCCTGTCTCCTATGTGAGCACAGATACGATAAGCAGCTCTCAAATCTAGCCTGAGGTTTAGAGTAAATTCGTACTAAAGATCAAAATGAAGCTTCTAATGAGATGAATGCCATTAATTCAAAACATTTCTGCTAGCATTTCATCAACTTTGGTTGCATCTAAGATAAGAATATTATCAGAGGTTGAATAAGGCTGTGTTTACTTTTTATTTTTACTCAGCTACATTATTTCTTGTAGTGATTAGTACTATTCTTAGACATTAGGAGTCCCTTTATGAACTAAAGTTTGGAAATAGCAACAAATGTTTGCAGTCTCCTACAAGTCATTCCAGCTGGAAATCTTGAAAATGGCAGTGTCATAGTCTTAGAAGTGCCCTGGGGAGAGCTGGGTAAGTTTTATTTTACTGACCTTCTCTGCTACACCAACCTATCCACATGTGCCTGGTTTACAGAGACAACTGAATAATTTTAAGTTGACTGGTTTGGTATATGAAGAGTTTTTCAATGATTTGATGCATACATATCATCCAGATTTAGTTTAATAAACACTTTTATTATGACAGTAGCTTCCTATAGAAATTTAGTAGGGAGCTGGGAGAAATGCTTTCTTGCATACACTGTAACCATTTTGAACTTAATCTCAAGTTTATTTCTGAGGTGTGTAAGAGAATATTAATGAATGATTCATAGACCAGCATCTTGCTTCGTGTCTGCATATCTTACAAGCCTGCACTGAATACATTTGTTGGGCAATTGCAAATTAAATGAGCCTTTCCACATTTACTTTGAATAAAAGGATCTGAAGGTCCCTGTCACAAGCCAAGTCTTTGATCATGTAATAAAGGGTTTCAGAGCTTGTTTTACTGTTTCTCTATGAATTTACTACACCTAGTAGGTGCAGAACAGTACAGCAGCAGTCTGTGCACATTGAGTGAGCTTACAGACACACAGGGGATGCAAAGTCAGCATCTCATTACCAAAATCAATGTGTTTATTCCTGGGTCAGCAAGATTCTTAAGCATGTGGTCCTTTAAAACTTCTGTATTGTCACACTGACTTCAAAAGAATGGCAAAGTCATCATCTTAGATGGTCTGATATTACCAGATTAGGTTACTCTTTTAGATTATTCTGTTATTTCCTCAGTTCTATGACATTGAGTTTGTTTCTGGTCTCAGTTCTAACAACAAGAAACTCCATTGCGTCATACTAAATTATTCTGTTGTTACACCAGTGCAGCTGCATTCATAATTAAGTCTTGTGTGGTGATGATCAGCCATAGAAGGATTACAAGCCTGAATGAGCTTATATTTTTGGAAGTGTCACCAGCTAGCATTGGAGGTAGACTGGATCTGAATGAAATGAGGAAAACAAGTCTTTGCCTGTGCAGGCTGTTGCTGCACTATCACATAGATCAGTGCACGTGTACCACACTAAGTCTTATCTAATGACTAGCTGCCTCCCTAGTGCACCTTGTAAATGCACATTCAACTGATAAATGTCCTTCTTTTGCTCTTGTGTATGACTTACCTTATTGCCTTCTATTATTGTTCATAGCCTAAATTTTCAAATGGGCTGCTTCTGGTCTCCATGCACATGTGATGATATGTATAAATCCTATATGACCATATCTTGATTGAGCCAAAGTAAATGCTTTGTCATTTCTGCAGAAAAAAAAACCCCAAAATGTTTCAATATCTGTCTCTATTTACACAGAATTTTGGCTCATTTTGCTTTCATAAATGATTTCCACCTACCTTATATTCTTTCCTCATGTGCCAAACCAGTTACGGCCCTGTCACAGTGTGGCTTTTTTAGCCTATTGCAATGTGTATATTTCAATAACACAGAATTGCACAAGTATAGTCATTTGTGTACATAGTGATATTATCAGAAGAAAAATACTTTAACTCAACTTTTACAGGTAATGACTTCGTGTTTTCCTGTTCTAGTTATCCAACACAGTCATGGATTTGTGACAATGAGTAATGTAATTTACTAGTAGTGACTCCTCCTAGCACAGGTCTATCTACAAATGAACATAAACCTTCCTAGCTTTCTTCATCCACATTTTCTAACATATGAATATTTGGATCATAAGCTAGTGGTAGCTAAAAAGGGATATGATAGTAGATATTTGAGTACTTTTCCTGTCCATATCCAACGTAGTTAATGAATGTAAAGCTGTGAAACTTAGATTTTCACACTGTGGCTCGTCACTTCCTGTCTGAGGCATTCTATCACTCGTTAGTGTGCTAGTAGTCAAAATGTTTAATGAAGTCTTTACAGGTAACATGGGGAATAACTCTTTATCCTTTAAACATAGACCTACACAGAGCAAGCAAAACTATCTCAGTCAGCCTGACATATACTTCAGTTGGGGCCATAAGTGTCCATAAACTTGGTTCTTTTGCAAGAGTACTCTGAAATATGTTCCATACTGGAAGTCTTCTAAGAGAACAATATATCTTGCTTCCTAACTTCTTGCTATCCACAATGTCAGAACCTAGCTTTTAGAATATGTTCCCAGGATATAATGTGTATCTGTTCACCAGGATGGTTGATGAGATTCAGCTGAAGTTATGTGGAAGAAATCTAAAAAAACCCCACCACCAACAAAAAACAAACAAACAAAAAAACCCCTAACCCCCAAAAGAATAATAATACATAAATAGCTATTTTTTTTTATTTCAGACATCCTCCCCTCCTAGCACTGTAATTATCTGTACCTGCAGAATTATGTTTCCTACTCATTTACCTTATAAATAAACTACAGTGAGCTTATGAACAAGAAAGGCTTAGAATAAGGAGACGTGTAATGGCAACTGGTCAACAAGTCCTCTTAATCTTGATAGTGATTTAACCCCATGTAACATAGAGAATTTTCTGAATCATAGAAGATTATTAATGATTGGGCCACAAACAAAAGCTGTAACTGGCAGTGTGAGTAACTTTAAGAGCTGTACTTGAACATTATATAATCAAAGAAACCATAGATGAAATGTTAATCAAGAGAAAAAATTTCCAGAAAACTATGACAGTAAGGCATGAGCTCTGGAAACACTTGCATAAAATTTGCTGTAAATCCTTTACAGAAGTGGAGATAAAAGCTCAGGAGTGTCAGATGAAACAGTGTATACAAACTGAGATTTCTACTGGTTTTATTTTCTATAAAGCTGAAGAGCTTTGTCAGCTTTACACATTCATGTGTGTCCTCCAGGGATCCTGGGCAAGCAGCCTTTACTGGACCAGTCCTGTGTTCTGCTTTTCTCTCCCTCTATTGAGTATCTTCATTTCCCACTGCAGGAGGTGTTTAGTATTGCACAGGATTGAGCATGAAAAGCTCCATGTATTTGGTTGTGGTTGAGCTACAGCCACTATTTTATTCTTTATTTTATGGAAATTTTATTGGTATTTTACCAGCTGTGCAAAACAGAAAAAAAACACCCCCCCCCAAACTAAACACCCCCCTCCAAAAAAACCCCAAACCAACCAAGCTAAAAATCCCCCACTCTTGCTTTATCTAATTCTGTGTGTGATTTCTTCTGGAGAGAAGCTCTTGTAGTCAGTGAATGCATGGCCAGACTGTTTGTTGGCAGGCCGCTTTTCCTGGGTTGGCATTCTAGTCTTTTTGTGAGCTTCCCCCCTGCTATCACTACAGCTGCACCTGGCAAGAGGAAGCAACCCACAATCTAACAAGCTCATCAGAACAATAATGCCTGCTTCTCACTTGACAGGTTAATTAATTGCATGCTATTATGTTTTGTGTGTGGTTTTGGATGGTTTTGATACTTTCCTTTCAAGTGTGCTTGCCAGTAGGGTTTGAAAAGGCTGGTGCATTGTTTGCCTGTCATTTCAGATGATGCTTGGTGCAGAAAGAAAAGATAGGAATAGAAAGAGAATATGTTGGGGTGTTATAGTTAAAAAATCAGGAACTGAGATAAAATCAGAGTTGTGGCTGACTGGAAACCAAAAATTTTGTTTAATGAAATTTTGGGAGCTTGAACTCTGTTGCATGGCCTTTTGGAATGCAAGGAAAGATGGACTCAACATCAGTCTAAGGATGTAGTTTGGGGCAGGCATTGACTCCTTAAAGACTTTAACATGATCTTTCACCTACCCTATGAGCATCCTAACCCCCAGCTACAGGCTGTTTTGGTGGAAACTTCTTTTGTGGGAGGGAAACTGGAGAGCAGAAATTAAATTCTCTCCTGGAGAAAATTTCACAAACAGTTTTTCTGTGAATAACTGCAGCTTTTCATCTCTTGGATTGCATTATTTTGGAAATTCAAGTAGCAGCATGCAAATGTTGTGCTAGAGCTAAGGGAGTTGACCAGATATGATTTTTTTAAACTGGAACATTTCCAGAGGTTGTATAACACCTCTTTATGTCCTCCCACCCAAAAATATATTGAGACTTATGGGAGGAAGAAGTTTGACAGTTTTTAGTGTTCATGGAAGATCCACTGCCACAGAAAGTTTTAAAAGACTTAAGTGCCATATTCATAAATTAAGACTATCTTGGATAAACAAGGTAACATTATCAATGTCCACATTCAGCATAAAGGAAGGTATTGTTAGAAATGTGTTATTCATATGCAAGTGTGTAGGTTTGGAGGGCTTCTGTCATATGGCCTGAGAGAGGAGCTTGCATCATTTTGTCAGGATGTTGTATGATTGTCAATGATAATGTAAACAAAGAGAATTTATTACCCTTCAAATCAGGACGGCAAAGCCTTAAATAAACCTCGTAGAGTTCTCCAAAGTCCAGTTTGCTACTTCATAAACACCATCAGTGACTGACTCTGCTTTTATGTCAAATTCGTATTTCAGCAGTGACAACACTTGTAATTCCATGTCTAAGTAGCTTGCTCCTGATGTAAGAGAAGTATGCAGACACATGTCTTGAAAGGAATGTGTCAGCAGTAAATATCCCATTGTATACTTTAAACTGGAAATGGAAACTGCCAAATGTGCCTCTGTGCAGCATTGCATGCCTTTGCAGAGTATATGCACAAACAGTCTCCAGTAAGCATAGTCTGCCTGGTAGTGGCATTGGTGGCAATTCGTTCTCCTGGAGTTCCTACTCTGCACATAATCAGCAGCAAGACCTCATGTCATATCAAAGACTTCCTGTACTGTGTGATTTCCTGACTGATTGTTGCTACAGACGCTCTCTCTAGAGAATTACATTCACTTAATGCAAAGTTTTCACTTCATCCTACAAACATTGATGTTAGGATTATTGTAAAG
Organism: Bucco capensis; assembly: GCA_013396975.1. Classification (NCBI taxonomy): domain Eukaryota; kingdom Metazoa; phylum Chordata; class Aves; order Piciformes; family Bucconidae; genus Bucco; species Bucco capensis. Next base: position 128,031 of record VWZO01003221.1, read on the forward strand.
ATAACAGCTCAAACTATAACCAGTGCAGAGTTATCTTCCTTCAGATAGCCTGAAATCCTAGTTGCACAAAGCAAGAACTGCCCCAGTCAACTCAATGGCCCGTTGACTCTGACATGTGAAGATGGATTGTAGCCATTCGAGAAACTCAAATGTTTGTATTAAGTTTTTGTTTCTTCCTATGCCGCTTTGTGTGGAGAATTTAATCAAAGAGATCCTGGAATGGCTCAACTGTGCATATTCTACTATTGATTTTTTTGTAAGTAAGCTATTAATATTAGTTAAATAAATGGAGTTTAGAATTGCAAAGAAAAGGATAAAGACATTTATTTTCTGAATAACTGTTATACCTCAGAAAGAGACTAGAGTTGTCATAAAAAGCAAAAGCACAGAAAACAGACAGGAGATTTGTCTGGCAAGTTGTTTCTGGCTGCTTCTGAAGCCTGCCAGATTGAGATGAACGCTCTTGTCCACCTCAACACCTAGTTCAGAAGAAATATAGCTGCTGGTGAATTGACAGGTTTGGCACAGGAATTCATTCCTCAGTTTTACTGAGGTCACATGGCAAGTCCTGTGTGTTTCCCTTTTGCTGCTAGCAAGCTCACTTTCATTAATAACAAGCTATTGAATGAGGAAATCTTCAGCAGGATGATGGTCTGTGCACAACATCACTGATATTTGTCGTTGTGCTAATTGGTTCAGTCCTGAGTATAAGGATTAGTGTCATTTCCTAGGGCAAACTGGTGATAAAGCTCTAGGAGAAGGTTTGAGCAAAATAATGCAGATGATATTAAATAATAGGAATACATTTGAAATGGTGTTGCATGTGACTTCAATGCTAATGCTTGCAGTGGTAACAGCTTAGAACATTATCTATTGAATAAATGTATAAATTGGATTTGGAATTATTCCTGTGACAGAGGGCTGAAGGAACCTCTTGGGTCTTTGAGTCCAATTCTCTGTTATCACAGGCCCAATGTCATATTATCCCTCTCTTAAACTTGTGTAATCTTTTTCATGTACTTAAACGTGCTTCTGCCAGGATCTAGAGGGACTTGAACTATCTTTCATCTCAGTTCAAGTGTCTGCTTTGAATAGGGAAGGAGTGAAATCAGAATGTCACAGTTCAGCCTGTGCCCAAGTATCCTAATAACTGTCATAATTCTGGTGGGTTTTCTCTTTTTTCCATTCCCTTTCTCAGTTTGATTGAACTACCACTTCTGCATCCTTGGAAAAAAGGGTAAGTGGAATTTTAATGTATTAAAATCTGCAAGTAAGCTACAAATAGGTTTTTAGGAAAAACCTATTGGCAACTGGTTGACCAATGCAATTTTTTGGCATTATGGAGCCAAAAGATAGATTTGAGAAAAACCACTATGTAATATAAACTAGTGTTGTCTGGGGTGATATGCTCAGTTCCTGACAGTCTGGATAAGCCTAGCTGACTACTGTTGCAATGAATAATTCACTGTCTCTAAATTTAGCTTTGATCTATGTGATTGTGTTGTGAGCTTGAAACATACTCACGTATATCATGGACTGGAGCTTTAACAGCATTACCCTTCCTCCTCTCATAAAAATGCCCTTCTGAACTCAAACTGTTCTCCAAGTGCATCACTCTTTCAGCTATACCAGTGTGTTAGGGTACACAGTTCATCAATTTAGGTATCTCAACGATTTTTTTTTTAAATCTTAAAAGACTTTTCAGAGGCTTCTGTGAGATTGTGGAGGAATTTCAAGGATACTCTCTTGTCTTGCCTAAAAAAGGGTTAAAGCTGAGATACTGTTTTTATTTATAGACTATCCAGTGATTTGACTATAAAAAGTGTAAATAATTCTCTGAGGAGGAACTGTAGATTTATTTTTAATTAAGCTCAGCATATATTCTGTACTCCCTTCTGCTTTCCTGGCATCTATCTGATCTGGGAGAGGAAGCCTTCATCTTCAAAGTGAGGCCGCGTTTGGAGGAAGAAATAACATGTTTCAGTAGACTAGTGATTTGTTTGGAAAATGTGGATGAGTTTGCAGGTACAGATGCCCTTCAGATTAAAATATAAAAGTCACAGAGACCACATGGAGAATATACTGGCATAAAATCTTTATGAGGTTGTGAGCAGAAGCAGAAAAGATACCTGAGAGTGGCTGGACCAGGAGACCATGGGGTGGTATCAGTGCTGGAGCAGAAGAAACATGAAGTTGCTTTTGGAGATGGGAAACAGGAAGGTGCTTGTGATTTATGTGAGACAAAAAGGGCTTGAAGGTCCTCCAGAAAATATGGAGAGAGGTAGAAATATACAGAGATGGAGACTAGAAGGAAAACAATGTGTTAAGGATTAGGGCTGGACCGGCCACTAAACAACTGACAGACACTCTATTAAAACCTTCTACCTTCCCAAAGGGCAAGAGAAAGACAATAAGGGAAAGACACTTATGAATTGGAATATAAAACTAAAACTACTTTAAGGATGATAATAGTAATAATAAAATATATAGTAATATACAAATAATAATACAAACCCAATACTGAACCCAAGCCCCTGATGGTAATTAGTCACCATCACCCCTGATGCTTTGGACAAGCACTGGGAAAGTCCCAGTCTGGACTCAGCAGCAGATGGGAATCAGATTCAGGAGCTGGATTCTGAAACTGGATTATGGAATTGTAATCAGAAGCTCAAGGTTCCTTTTTAAAGCTACAATTTAAGAAGAAGTTTTGTAATTTCTAGTCTAACACTTGCAGTATAAGTTTTATTATGTTGTAGAAGAAAGACACAGGCCTGGAAAACTTGTAAATAATTCCACTATGTTTTGGTTAGATTTGAGATGGCAAAAAAAGTTGTTTGGTTATAAGGCTTCTCTGGTGAAAGCTAAGATAGGCTTTGTTACAAATCTTAATAGATGCCAAGCCTCAAAATCTTAACTTCTAAATTTGCTCAAGTGTAATTTTAAATGAGACCATCAAACTTGTTTTGAGTGAGAGAAAAAATAGACATAAATGAGCCTGAGTGATTGAGAGAAATATGATAGGGCTGAAATGGTTTCTGTAATTTTAATGAACGTGAGATTTATGTACTAAGCAAACTACATTAGAATAGAATTTTCATAAATTTGTTTTAAGAATTTCTCTCTTCTCCTCTTGTCTACATGGATATGGAAATATTATCCTGAAGATTTTTTTTTTCCATTTTGACCCATTGAGCCAAATGAAACCTTTTCATGATAAATCAAGTGCAGAAAGATAGATACTGCCTGTGTAGTATTTCAAATTGCCAGGTCCCAGAGAATAATCTCTGCTGTAATGTTGTGAGCAGCAGTAGCCTATGGAAGGGAAACAAAGCATACAGAGCGGCTAATTTGACTCAGCATGTGAATTTGGGATTGGCTGAAATGGTTCCTTCAAAAGCTGCATTCTTCAGCCCTTCAGGGAATTTTGGAAGATATTTTTTTAGTAGTAAGAAGCCTCTGAATGTCTGATACCCAACCTAGAATACGGACTAAGCATTTCTCTTCCTTGACATCCATTGCATTTTGGCAGCAGCTAGAAATATTTTGCCTGTTTGATACATAGCCATGTTTAATGAATGAATGGCAGTGGTTTGGTTATCAGGCTGCATCACCTTTTTGACAAGGCAAGATCAAAGTGAGCCTTGATGATGCCTTTTAAAAAAAATGATTGCTATAATATAAATGCCAACTCTATTTCAAAATATCAGCACAGCTGGCTGTAAAACCTAAAACATTGCTGCAATAGTCACAGCTCAGAAATACCACAAGTGAAGCAAGCTTGATAAATTGAGATAGATGGGAAAAGGAAGCTTCTGGAGGCAGCATAATTGCTTTTGAAGCAGTTCTGCTGAGTCTTCAGGAGGAAAAACAGGCAGTGGGATATATGTTGTGTGTTGGTATATGTTTGACTTAGCTGCTCAACAGGACAACAGTCAGATGATTTTGGTTTGCCTAGTGGGAAATGGCACTGGTCCTTTAGGAAATCAGTAATTTTTCTGGAGTGAGGCAGCCAGGGATGGAGTATGAGGGAGTGTGCTGAGCAGATCAATCCTGTCCTGGGGACTCCCACTGTGAGAAGTGTGGTCCCACCACTGAAATGCAGTGTCACGTCTTCTTTCCAGTTGCTCAGCAGAGATCAAGTTCTCCATGCTGAGCAGCAGATCCTGTGTCTATATCAGAGTAGGTTTGTAAATCATTTTTGAATCCTTTGGGAAAATGTGTCACTTAAATGCAATTAAATACAGCATAATTTGTAACTCCATTTCTCTTTATGATTGCTTTAGAATGTAGGTGTGCCTGTGAGTTGTTGAGTCAGATAAGTATCTAGGTTAAACTGGTGTCAGACTGCTGATTTACCTGGCAGCTGAGCTAGAGTGACTTAATTGTGGACTTGGATTTCTGAATATGAAAGGAGATATTCATAAACATTTTATCTATGCTCCAACTGGTAATGAAAGACAACTGCTTTGTAAAACTGTAACAAATGGGAAAAGAATGAGCAAGCAAGAAAACATTTGTGTTCCAACTACTACATACAGATAGTAGCCACTCTGAGCTATAAATACTCTTGCATTATAAACCTATGCATAGCATATTACTTATAGGCTGTTCTTAAACACTATATCAATAAAAGTGTATTGATAAATAGATTTTTTTCATTCAAATGTGACTATGTATAGAATTACAGCAGGAGAATGTTAACTGTTAAACTGAGTGTCAAATAGTCTTAGCAGGAGGAAGAACTGTACTGAGAATTTGAAAAGAATAGAGTTATCTCTAACAGGATGCAAACTAAAACATTGACAAGAACTCTACCAACTCTGACTTGATGTTAGTTGAGAAATTATAATGACCAGAGCTTCCCAATTTGGATGCTAAGGCAGGGATGTAAATATTTATATAGACATTTATAAAACAGTTTAATGCTGACATTCCACTTTATCCCCCAGAAGGAGGATGAGTTACAGATTTTTAGAGAGATTAGATGAGTTTTAGTGCCTGATACTTCATGTGTCATGTTTTTGGTTTTCCCTTGATTATTTATTTTAAATGCTGCATCTGTTTCCATTCTTTAATCTTTGGAGAATGATAATGTGAGAGATTATTATTTATGAGTGATGAAGAAAACTGATAGTATATTTGCCTTTAGTTTATATTTTAAATGTCAACAATTTGGTTAGTAGGTACTGATTTTGTTTGGTTTCTTACTCAGTATACCCAGATGTAGTACACTGAAAATGCATCACACCATAAAAAATATATGTGACTTTTTCTTTTTTGGTGTGTCAAATGATAATTTGCTAAGGGAAGCTTATAGCAACTTTGAGAAATAGAGTTATGAAGAGACTAATGATCTGTCTGGTGAGATATTTATTTTTGTGTAAAATGAAAGTTAGTATTTAATATTTATTAATATTTAATCTCATGGAACGTTAAACTATTCAGAGAGGTAAGGTCATCACAAGAGCCACTTCTGAAATCACATTATGATTTTAGCAGTCTCCTAATAGCTAGATGAAATCAAATAGGAAAAAGAAAAATCTATCATGTTAAAATCAGAAGAAAGGACAACCTGAAAAATCTAAACCCAGAAGCAACTCTTTAAAGCTGGAAGTGGTATCTAATTCTATGACTTCATTCCAATGTTAGTGCCTACTCATTAGAGTGAACGTGCCATGTACTTTACAACTGCAGTTCTTTTTCTGTTTAAGTAACGTCGGTAGTTCTGTCATATTTTCACTTAACACTCAAATGATTTATGGGAATTTTTTTTTAGGCTTTAGTTTTATATGACTAAGCAGCTATAAAACTAGATTAGAAAATCAGCATTGCAAATTAGTTGTGACTAACTGGAAACAGTATGTGACATTGGCTTTGTTCCCTGTTTGACTAGGTCTCATCCTACAGTACTAAGGATATTCCACAGAGTAACTAAGGGTTTAAATTTTTGGAAGAATAAAAAAGGCTTGTGGATAACATTATGGGACAAATATGTAGAAAATTTAGAGGAACAAAGACTATTTTTTCCTGAACCTTGAGTGAAAAAAAACAATCGGTATCAGATGATAATGTTTTTGATGCGAATATTTAGTTTTGGTATAACCACTTATAACTGTTGTACTCTAAGTAGCAGTGTTGATCAATGAGTCTTAAAGTACACAAGAAGAAAAGCTGTAAAATACAATTTTGTAGTGAATATAACTGACTAGGTTTTTGCAGTCAATGAGATTGGATGTGTTTAGTGTATAGATTGCCTTACTTCTCGTGGTCAGAGGTTTAGCAGGAGGAATAAAATGCACATTACTTTTTTTCAAATAATTTCAGTCCTGTTATGAACTATGGAAAGATAAGGCTTAAACTGACAGATGTGAGCAGACATCACTGGGAATAAGTTTTAAATATCCATAGTATGGTAATGATGATGATTTATTTATGTTTTCTCAAAATAAATATGATATTAAAAAAACAAAACCTGTTGTCCAATAGAAAAGTTACCCTGTTTTGAGGGTTCTGTTTAGCATGAATGATTTGATGGGAAAGCAAAGAACTCATGACCCCCATTCATGTTTTGATCAACAGTCAAAGCTGGGTTCTTTAAGAAATGAAACAGAACATGTTTTTCTGTGATGGCTTCCCTATAGTATTTTTAGTCTACTTATTGTAGTGGACAGGATTATTGGTTTGAGGTGTTTTGTTTTGTTTTTTAATTGTTTTAAATTCCAGCAACATGCATGTATCAAGTCTTATAATGTGCCTGTGAAGATATTTACTGAAAGCAGCATTGCCATCTTTTTTTTTTTTTTTCCAAAGGGAATTCTGTACCTGCATTAGAGAATATTAAATGTTGTATTTCCAAGGGCTTATTAAATATTCAGTAGTGTTCTTTTTCTGTAGTGGAGTGTGTCAAGGGCAAGCCTTCTAAGCCTTGGAATGAGACTTGAATGAACTAACTGAAGCTTAAAAGCTGCTATTGAATGGTCATGTTAGAAAATATACATTACACAGGGAGGGGAGCTGAAGGAGGAGGTGTTGAAAGCCAGCCCTAGAACAGGTTGTATCCAGACAGGATACAGACTCTTTCTGGGAAAATACTGAAATATTGTGAGAAATTTTATTCAAAACTTACCTTTACTTTTTGTTTCACAGTTAATTGCGATAACCAACAATTAACTGTGCTTTAACGTCTTCACTGACTATTACCTATCTATCTTTTAATACTAAATAATGTACAGAAATGGCCTGTTTTAAGGGTGCAGCATGCACAGACAAATTTTAAATATGGAGTATTATCAGTCTTATTTTGAGAATATGAATAGCACATAAAACACCCGTGAGTGTGAGGATCAATTCTAGCTCTGTTGCTGTTTTATTTGGGGTTTGCCTAAGCTGACAAACCTTAGAATGACTGAAATTAGGCTCTGGCTTCATCAAAGGACAATGACAAGTTGTGCAAACAGTCCTATGTCTGGGTTTGCATTGGAAAGGAAACATGGGTAGGTGGGTTACTCTGACCAGGTGCCTTTTCCTACAGTGAAATCCAGACATGGCCTATGAAACTCTTGTCAGGTCATCTGTAGCCACCATTTTTAGAGTGACCTTAATTTCTTCAAGGCATGTAGGAGCTATGTGCAATGTAAAACATGACACTTGACACACAGAAGTTCTGATAGTCCACAAACTGCTCAATTTGCACTCCTAGAATTGCTTGTCATTTAAAAAATTGCTTTAAACTCTGGGCTACTCAGTTCCCCATGGGACACTGAGTTCAAAATAGGCATCGTAAAGTTTTCTACTTCCAACAAGTTATCCGCAAGCATCTGACTCTTACTTTAGATTTATGTGCTTCATTAAAAGTCAAGTTGTAGAAGATTAATTCACTTAACTGTGAACATTAGTAGGACTCGGCAACAGAGCTTGGCTGATGATCCTATCAACTACAGAAGCTGGGAGATGGAGTCTGTACCAACATTGCCTGAAATGAGATTGCGACACACATGAACAAAACTGTGTGAATGCTGCCTTCAAAATGTGAGCAGAGGGAATCAGAAGTCTACTGAGAGCTTTAACTTCTTAATGAGGAGCATTCTGCATGCTGTGTATTACATACGGAACATTTTTGTAACTTTTAACTGCTCTCTTCTGGCAAAAGTGGACTGAACTTTCTATTAATTCAATTTGTATTCATTTCAGTTTTGAAAAAGGCTGATTTGGTGTCTGTACAACTGTTCTGTCAGTTAGAAAAGTGTTGTCCCTCAGGTGGAAAAAAAACACCACAAAGAACTAAATGAAGAAAGATAATTTTATCTCATCTATTGAAAAAAACAAGAAGCAACTACTTGAAAGAAAACCACCAAACAACCCCAAACCAAACAAACCAAAACCTATAAGTAATGAGAAAATGATCCTGATTATTTGAATCTGATTTGAAAAGTTTTCTTCTAAAAAGTTTCAAGCCATGTGCTTGGGCCACATACTTTTGTTTAATAAAGGAGACAGAATGGACTCTTTCTGACATACAGCCCAGGAACATTGAATGAACAGTTCATCCTTATTATATCTGACTTGTTGGTAAATTTTAGTTTGGCTAGGTTGAATGTGATTTTTTTGTTCTTTTTTTAGACAAAAAATGTTCACAGTTGACTGAAATAAACAGCATTGCTGGTAAAGAAGTTGCCCAATATTTTATTTGTTAGAACTTCCCCCTCAGATTGCAAACTACAGTGCTGACTTAGCTTTAGTCATCCTCATCCTCCACAGATTTGCTTGTTTTTTTCCTGCTTCACTGTGTGGAAAGATGCTGGAGGATCCTTTAGGGGCTCTCAGGGTCATTCTTAGCTCACTGGTGGCTTAGGTCTGATAAATTCCCTGTCAATGTTGTGGAGAAGTTTTCCAAAGATCTGCTGAGATTAAATCACTTAGGTTATATAAATCTTGTTGTATTTGCTGACTTCAGTTGTCTCACACAAGACTACGCTTGTGGGTTGTTTTTTGGTTGGGTTGTTTTTTTTTTATATGTTGGTGTCAGGTGCCAGGAAAAAATGAGCTATGAATGTACTATTTTGTAGTTAATGCAAAGGCAGAAAAACCTGCTTGGTAAACAACAGCCAGCCAGTTAAAGATTGTGGAGCTTGTGACTAGAAGTTCAGTCCTGAGTCAGTCCTTTCTGCAAGATAGCAGATTTAGAGCACTTGTAATTGAAGGGCTTGGTGTAATAACTTTGTTTCATTGACTGAGGAAAGAAAGCCATAAACAGGCTGTAAATCTCTGGTATAAGTAGATAGATGGGGATTTTGATAGCTAGCTATATCTTGTTAGTCTGAATAGAATAAATTGGCCATACCTGCACTGCAAATTTAAACTTGTTTTTCAGAATAAAAGCATTTCTACTGGTTGTTGAGACAACATTTTGTTGTCTACCTAATGTTCTGTGTTAGAAAAATGCAACTGTTCATTATTGTGCCTGTCCAAAGGAACTCCAGTGGCACGTAACACTGTATCTGAGTACTAATAATAAACTTAGTGATTGATACCCAAAGTATACAAAATCAGTTTTGCCGCAGTATTGTAGCCTGGATTAAAGTGACATAACAGAAGCATTCTTGCTTTTGACTGCTGTTCTGTCTCCTTCATAAATAGATTTTTTTTTTCCAGTGAGATTCAAGATTTTGGTGTGGTACAATACCAGCATTCTACTGCCTCATTTTCTCTTTCCTGTACCACGGGAACCCAGACTGTAAGCTACCCTTGCCCAAAAGTTATTAGTAGAGAATATGTTTTTTTCTGTTTGCTGGACTTCTTTAAGGTTTCAGGTTGGAAATTAACAGGTTAAAACAGTGATAAACTGAGTGATTTGTAAATAGGACTAAAGGAAACATACCATACTTCAAGTTTATTTAGTAAAATAAATAATATGTAAAAGGTTGAAGAGCCTGCCTCAAGCTCTGTCATCTTATTATTTACTTTTCTTTTACTAGGAGGTAACATTTTAAAATTATAGAAATCCAAAGCCAAAAGAGTTAGTAATTTGCTGCCATATTGAAAGAAATATGTTTCTCCCTTGATATTATGCAATGGTAAAATTTCAAGCTTCTATATATGTGAGGAAGCACATAGGCATTAGATATTTTCAAAAACCTGTTCAGGCATCTTTTGTCTCTTTGGGCCCCTAACACCTTTGAAAATCTTGAAGCATTCAGAGAGATTTTTCCAGGATAATACTCTCTGTAAAGTGCCTATTAGACTGAATATCCTGAATAACAAAAACTGATAACATGTTATAAATCCTGGGTCAGGGAGGGATTTAAACACATCATCTATTCATGTAGCACATCACTGCTGTTGGAACGCTAACACAGTGGTAATGTGTTGTCACTTAAAAGAGTAGCATTGTGGCAAAGGAGCAACTGTCCTCAAAACAGTCTTTCATTTGGCACGTTTTCTGAGTGTAAGAAAGTTTATCTTCCTCTCCGGTTCTTTGGCTCAGTATAAAGTTTTATGAAATGCTTTCCTGAACTTTCTCTTTTTTTCAATGCTTGACCGTGATGACTGAGTTCAAGATCAGGCAGTTAATGTTTTTTAAGTCCTTAACAACGCTCTGGGAGGACTATCTCCAGGTTATTTGTATGTTATCTATTCATGTATCTCTACTAGAACTGTATTTGTATTTCCCTTTTTGTTGAGATTTCCTGGATTTGTCACTTTTTGATAGAAGGATTGTGGTTCCTCATGCCCTGACAAAGCTCTACCACTGCAGTGAGAGAAGTTCTACTAGGTTTACTCTCAGTCCTGCCTAAAGAGTATCAGTGATGAATGACTGCTAACATAACAGATTGTGCAACCAACTCTACCTATGACATGGAAGGCATTTTCTATGAGTAAATATCCTGTGTCTGTGAATCATTGGAAAACCAAAGGAAGCCTAGTGTTTGGATCTGTTCCTAGAACCCTTTGAGGTGCCCTTCAGGCTGTCTGTGAATTCCTGAACCATAATATCATGACTATTAGGGTCAGCCCAGTGTGACAGGTGTACAGCCTTATATGTTACTGTGGTTGGTGTGTCTGGGGGCTGTTTGTAAGATACCTTGGCAACCTAATGGAACTCAGATGATCTTTAGCATAGATTAAAGAATTTGTTGTCACTTTCTGAATGAATTGCAGCCTGTGATGGTGTCCATCACCAAGGCTTTTACTACTCCCAGACTCCAGGCCTATGTGTGAGATCTATCTGCTGCTCTCTGGCCTAGATGCAAAGTTTTATGCATACAAATTTGTGAATAATTTGGAGATGAATCAGTAGAAGATTTGTAATGATCACTGTCATTGTTAGTGTTAATGTGTAGTGTGGTGTGGTTCTGATAACTCTTTTCCATCTTTTTGTTTCAGTTCATTGCCTTCGCCTCTTTATTCTTCATCCTCGTTTCAATCACAACCTTTTGCCTGGAAACACATGAGGCTTTCAATACCATTATAAACAAAACTGAGCAGGTCATCAATGGGACAGAAACTGTGCTACAGTATGAAATTGAGACAGATCCTGCCCTGACATACGTGGAAGGAGTCTGTGTGGTATGGTTTACATTTGAATTTTTAGTACGTGTTGTTTTTTCCCCCAACAAACTTGAATTCATCAAAAACCTCTTGAATATCATTGACTTTGTGGCCATCCTGCCCTTTTACCTAGAAGTAGGCCTGAGTGGGCTCTCCTCCAAAGCTGCTAAGGATGTGCTTGGTTTTCTCAGGGTGGTAAGGTTTGTGAGGATCCTGCGAATCTTCAAGCTCACCCGGCACTTTGTGGGCCTCCGGGTGCTGGGCCACACTCTGCGAGCCAGCACCAATGAATTTTTGCTACTGATAATATTCCTGGCACTCGGTGTTTTGATATTTGCCACCATGATCTACTACGCAGAGCGTGTGGGAGCCCAGCCTAATGACCCATCAGCCAGTGAGCACACACAGTTCAAAAATATCCCTATCGGCTTCTGGTGGGCTGTAGTTACCATGACCACCCTGGGATACGGGGATATGTATCCACGGACTTGGTCAGGCATGCTGGTGGGAGCCCTGTGTGCGCTGGCGGGGGTGCTCACCATAGCCATGCCTGTGCCTGTGATAGTTAACAATTTTGGAATGTACTACTCCCTGGCCATGGCAAAGCAGAAACTGCCAAGGAAGCGGAAGAAGCACATCCCTCCTGCTCCTCAAGCCAGCTCGCCCACCTTCTGCAAGACAGACTTGAACACGGCCTGCAATAGCACACAGGGTGACATCTGCCTGGGCAAGGACCAGATGATGGAGCACAACAGATCATCAGGTAGGACCCCACTGGAAATGCATGTCTTCTGAAAACACTTTATAGACCAGTATGTTTGGTAGGGGTCAGAAAGCAGCCAGTCTTTCTGCCAGGAGAAGACGTAGCTCTCGCCCTTCTCCCCTCCAGTGTTTGCGTGTGTCAGTCTCATAGAGGACACAATAGGTATAGTTATGTTCCCAAACCTCTATGTAGCTGGTCTATACAGTTTTGCTTGCTCTGTTGAGAATGCTTTCCTGCTGATGATATCAACCTTTTCTTTTGCCTGTTGTTCGTTGCGTTGTATGGATGTTTCTTGTTTTTCTGCATGACTGTGACTATTTGAGCAGCCACCGTGTCCCACCCTGTTGGACTCCATGGTGTTTTGCCTCAGTGTCTGTCTCTTGTGTCAGCTTTGCCTGTGCCACATCGTGGCCTGTTAAGCAAGATACTACAAAGAAGCAGTCATTTGAAAGGAGCAGGTGCTTTACATCAAAAGCCCAGCACTCAAAGGAAATAAGAAGAAACTCTCTTTATAGCTTTCTTTCCATTTGGCATTCCACTTCCCTGGCTAGAAGAACCACCTTCGTCTGTGTTAGATGAGACATTGCATGATATTTACTATTAATTGAACGCTAATAGCATAGTCGATGTAAAGTTTGTCAAGAAAAATGAAAATTACAACCCCTAGCAACATTGTTGTTAATGTGACATAGTGTTGATTTTTATGATTTATATTACTTTATTTGTTAGCGTTCCAGATGATGGATAAGGAGTATTTTGTGCTAATAGCTGTGAAAATGCATATCAAATTACAGCCTCTGGCCCTCCAAGCCACTGCCCCATATTCCATAACTCTTCCAATTAAAAAGTAAATTTTATCTCTCAATATAATTGAAACAAATTTTTTAGCTGCAAGGATTTTTTTGTTTGTTTCTTGAACGTATTTATATTTAGACCAAGTGCAATATGATGACAAATCTCACATACCAGTCGTGAGACTCCTGTTGGAAAGCTGCTAAAGAATAATAAGAGCAAAACCACCCACGACTGGTGTCACTCAATAACTGAAATTTGTTTTTCAAAACGAAGAGTCTGGAAAACTGGTCTTTGAACAACATCCATCTTTGGTCTGTTGCTCTTTTACTGAATAACATCTATGTTCAAAGAAGCTCGTTTTCAGTCTCTGAATGAATGTTCACAGAAAAAGTTAACATAGCTTTTTGAACATCCTAAATATATTTAAGAGGATGGAAACCCTTGAAAGGACTTGCATTGAAGGTGGACTATAGTTAGTTTTACAGTGCTTTGACTGATACCCACTTTCAGATAACATCTTTGAAGTGTTAATAACAGCTTTTTCAAGTCCTACAAAAGGTATTCCGTAATGAAGGAGGCTCGGTGTGATCAGAGCAAAGAGACACTTTTCTGTGTCTGCAGCTTTATTTACAAGGTGTTATAATCCTGGAAGCTAGAGAGAAAGCAGATGTGCAAAAAGGAGCCATTTTGAAGTATTAACTTCCTCTTCAGTAGTGCCACCGCTCACATGTGCACTGTAGCTTTATTTCTGGTAGGGAAAGCTATTAGAGTCACTAGGAATTCTGTGTGAAATGTCAAGGCTGAATTTGCCTTGAATATAGCATTACTAGTTCAGATAAACATATGCTCAGGTTTAAATGCAAAGGTAGAACTGATGTAAATAACATGCCATTACATACTATGTGCTTACTGAGCAGAGATTTTTTTTTTTCTTGATGTATGACCTGAATCTGAAATAGTAGGTAATTTTGAGAGAGTCCTTTGGGAGTGCCAAATCATGGGAGGTAAGAGTTTTGCTGTTTGACAAAACAAACTACAGGCTCAAGAAAGCATTTAATGTTGAGTACTTATGATGACAAGCAGTGCAAGTGTGATAAGTATGAAATGAAAGCAAAGTGTGTTATTAAACAAGTTTTAATGCCAAATGTTGAAAATTTAACCCTCCTAGTGGAGGGGTTGTCTTCAAAAATAGCCTAATAACATATTCTAAGCAAAAATCACTAACATGACCTCATTTAGCAAAAAGGATACCTAAAATGATAAGTATTTGAAATATCCAAGGCTGACTGTAATCCGAAAAGATACAGTTCATAATAGGCAACTAACTGAGCCTTGATTTGATTATTTCATGTTAGTTTAGTATAACTTTACATGAGATTGAGAAGAACAGGAAAGTCAAAATATCATTTTTCTTGACCATTTTTTTTCTTTTGCCATTTTTTACTGATTAATGGTGAATTGCAATCTTGTTTTCACTAATGATTTACCTTATAACTATTTTTGAGTGATGAGAATATCCAGCATTCAGCATAAGCTCTTTGTGATGTCTCATTTCCTCATTCATTATTGTCTGTAAATGGGCATGGTGCTTTAACCAGTGTTATCAGGTGAAGACAGTGCAGGAAGTGAGCAGCCACTCTCACCTGGTGAAAGGCTCCCTCCCATCAGACGCTCTAGTACAAGAGACAAAAACAGAAGAGGGGGAACATGTTTCCTACTGACAACAGGTGATTACACGTGTGCTGCTGATGGAGGGATCAGGAAAGGTATGGACTTCTTTCATTAGATCATAAAAGGTTACTCAGCAATGTGCTTGTGAAAAGCAATCTTAGAGTTAAATGATGTGCACAATGCTCTTAGAGGAAAGACTGTGCTCACAAAGTATCTTTTTCCTTTACTTCTAGTCATTCTTTTCCTGCTTCGTTTTAGAAACACTCATCTCCTCTGATCTTCACAAAATGTGCTTGATATTGGACCTTCATTTCACTTGTGTCTACATTTGTCTGTTATCTTTAATGGAAAAGCCTGCAATTCAGACCTCAATCATTCAACCATTCATCACTTAATACCATTTGTCATTCTAAAAGTCTAATTATCTAATAACTTTGGTCTGCACATAACTTAGTAAAAATTACAGCTTAATATATTACACTTGAAAGATTTAAATGTCATAAGTAAGTAACTTTCCAGGGATGGAGCATCTAACACTTTTCTGGGCACCTGTGCCAGTGTTTTGCCAACCTCAGTGTAAAATATTTCTTCCTTATACCTAGTCTAAATCTCCTCTATTCAGTTTAAAACCATCACCTCTTCTCCTGTGGCTACCCCATCAGGCCACAACTGACTGTGGCTGCAAACCTAACCTCAGGGCATAGCCCCAAAATCACAGTGCCAGTAGTGGTCTTGCCATTTCCCTAGGTAAGATTTTCTTTGACTTCTTGGCAAATTGTATCATTCCAACAGATTTCACATTCCTGAATGCTGATGAGCAGTTGTTTACCTCAGAGTTCAAAGATATATTTTTAGCTGAGATTTTTTTTTTCTAACTTGCTTTGTGTACAGCAAACATAGTTGTCCCAGCCAGCCAAAGTCCATATAGGAATTGTCTTGGGTTATTCTGCAAATGCTCTTTTTACATGCTCAGTAGGTTAAACCTGTGAATGCAACCAGAGTTTGAAGCATATCACATTTGTAAAAAGTATGATAGTTTCTGTGCTCCTGCATTTTAAATATTCCCATACATAATGTTTAGATTGAATGACATGTCATTGAAAACATGTTTTTACACAAATTTAGGATGCTTTCCACTTAGTCTATATCTCACTCTGTCTTCTCAACAACTAGGATTAATTACAGTATCTCTAACTGTAAGAGTCCAGATTTTGAGGACATCAGGAACACCTGAATAAAGCAAATTGCCATGGCACCTTGCAAGATGTTCTTGACTTCTTTTGTCAATATGGTACAAACATTTGAGTGCTCTTCACTTGGCAGTAACCATATTTAGAACAGATCAGAAATAACAAAAGCAGCTCCACATTGCCTACTAAAGACATATTCATATAACAATAAAACATACTTTCTTCTGGGACCACATGAACATTTTCATTTCAAAATCTACATTCAAAAGAAAATTTTGTCATAGTTTTTACTAGAAAAATGGACCTTGAGTTCAGAACTGACATTTTCTCAGTGAGAAATATGCTCTTTGAATGGCTCTGATGATAACCTTAGTTTAGGCTGAAATATTGTAGCCACTGGCTTACAAGTGTTATTTTACATGGAGTTAGGGAAGTGAGCTCATGAGCAGAAAGCATCTTCAAGTAACATCCTAATGGTTTTGAATACTTGAATTTAATTCATATATCAAGTCTACTACTTCTTATTTTTTTTTCCCTTTTGGTACATCCTTCTTGTTTGCTTGGTTCTTTGGTTGGTTCTCGATTATGTTTATCATTTATTCAGAGTTATTTTGCCTTAAAACTTTATCTCATGTGTAAGATGATACAGATTCAGAGCTGATCCAAACTCCTGTAAAGAACCAGTTTTGGATCATACCTCTATTCATCTTGTGTATCTGGTTTTCATTTTTTAGGAGTTCCTGTTTGCCATCTTTACCATCTTCCTTTATCATTAAAAAAGTAGCAGGAAAAATATTAAAAAAAATACTTTCCTAGTTTCTATGCTAAAAAGCTACCTGATTATTGTGATTATTTTTTTTAATAAGCTTAACGTTTAAAGGGAAGGTTAAACGTATATACTAGCATTGTGCTTCCTCTCTATCCCCTCTTCAAACATGTTTCTTTCTAGTCTATATAAATACTGATAGATACTCAGAAACTGGATGCTGTTTTTGAAATGTATCAGAAGTCTGTGAAGCAACACAGTCTAACCTGCCCTTGCAATCTGGAGATAACATTGCAGAATATTTTAGCAGACATCACGTTATATGCTTGCTTTAAATATGATTTTACAATATGGAGTTCTCAGTAGGTAAGAAATGTGTTAGTTGTCATTAGGGGAGAATCTGAGGTACGATTTTTCCTGAAGATACTAACAAGTGTCTGTTAACTCTCTGTTATCTGGAGGTCAGTGATTTGAATAACTATTTCAATTAAAAAAAAATCTGGTGATTTCCTGCATACTGTTTAGCTGTGTTGTCATGGACATTTTGTAGTTTCTGTGGGAAAAGAAAGCAATTTATACCTAAATGTCTTAACCTCACTAATGCTTACAGACATACTTGTCTTCAAGGAAATAGGTGGTGCCATTGAAATCAATGGGACTTCCCATGCATGTGTCCTTGTACTTGAGGAGCAAGGTCCTGTCCAGCTTCATTTTGGTTTTTCTTGTTGATATCTCTCTCCAGAAAAATGAGTTGATCCTTTTCTTTATAAGTGGGCTTATTCAGGTGCTGTTGAAAATACTTGTTTATGAAGATAGCAATGCAGTGAATAGCAATGCTTTTCTGTCCTTTTACAGCATAGCCTATACAAAGTGAAAACAATCCCTAGGTAACAAAAAGTGTATGTGAACAGAAATGTCTCCAAGTGCCATGTTCTCTCCAAATTGTGAAGCATTATGTAGTTGCCTCGTTTAATGTTGAATTATTTACTACTTGCTTATGTGGATTAATGCTATTTATTTCATTTGAGTCTGCTGGAGAAGGAGCACAAACACATTGTTTTAAATTTGGCAGTCAGAAGGCATTTACAAATATGTCAGACTCTGCTGTCTTATTATACTTTAACATTAGATACAAAGTCTTAGGGTTAATATTTCATAAGAAGGAGCTTCTTTCTCATGTTATAATTCAATCCTCTGCAGAAGTGATTAACACATACTGTATGTAATTTATCTGATTTTTGGTTTGTTCATTTTTAAAATCATCCTTTATTAGAAATTTGGTTTAGCAGAAATTATATAGTCCTAACAGTTTCTGTAGTCTATCTTAATGGGTTTTTGATTATGCTTAGCCAGACAGCTCACCCAGTAACCTTGTTAGGATCTTTTATCTTGCACTCTGTGCAAGCCTGCTGAAGCCAACAGAGCAACAGTCAGTGCAAGATGGGATGTGGAAGAGCAGGTCAGACCTCTTATGTAATGGTCTCTTTAATTTTCTGGGAAAGAATAGCTGCATTAATTTTAAATAATTTTATTTATTAATATCTTTTGGTAGTAATGTATCACAGTGTTGAGTTCTTTTGCAGGCAGATTCCCTCTGAGTCCCAGATAGCTCCTTGGATTACATTACATTGTATTGTTTGTCTATTTTTTGGCTGAATTCAACTGATATCTATGCATTTTCTCATACAAGGCTATGAAAAATCTCGAAGCTTAAACAACATAGCTGGCTTGACAGGCAATACTCTGCGACTGTCTCCAGTAACATCACCCTACAGCTCACCCTGTCCTCTAAGGCGTTCTCGGTCTCCCATCCCTTCCATCTTGTAAACCAGATGGCATCAATCGACTACGTAGTATTAACTCAAATACTGTTTACCACATATCGCAAACAAATGTAGCATTTACCATAGGCTCCACAAATATGGTACAACTCCTGCATGAGATAACTGTCAGTAGTAAGAAATGCCACTTTGGTAGGTGAAGGTTTTTATCTTGGCTTTTAAAAATGATCTGAGGTAGTGCTTCTCCTTTTATCTACTGTATTTCCCTACTTTCCTGTGGCAATAAAAGGACAGTTAGTGGATGCCGTTGGTCAGTATATTCAATATATAAGCCTATTTTCAGGGAGATTTACTTAAAATAATGTGCTTCCAACTAATTATCAGTCACTCCATTGAACCTCCATTTCTTGTGACTCTACTCCATTCTGAAGATGTCTGGAATCGTGTCTTGGTTGCACACAATGTGACCTGGGTCTGCTCATTTGCATGGACCATCCTGTCTCCATCACCTGACAAGCAGTATTGACAATTGCAGAGACCACAGAGGGCTCTGGATGTGTGTTCTTGCATTGTACCATCCCACTGAAATGAAAGCACTGATAAACTGGTCTGCATGTGGGATTGTTTTTCTTTGTTTAACCTTTTCTTTTATTTTTTTAATGATCTACTTGTTTATAAATGGCTTTATTTTGTGATTAACTTACTTTGGTACTGGATTGCTGTATCAGAGTTCTGAATGTCTCCGGTTGTTTGCACACAGATAACTGCAAAGAGGTTGTCATTACTGGTTACACGCAAGCAGAAGCCAGATCTCTTTCTTAATGGCTTGGGGAAGGCACAAAACATGCAAGAAAGGTAAATGCCATCCAGACTTGCAATTTTAAGCTAGCAAGTGCTGCTTGGTACTGTAGTCATTTCTCTACTCCAGGGTTCTTCAACATTTTCAGAGGCTGAGTACCAAGTAAAATTAAGATTATTGGGGGATTTTTTTGCACCACTGTAAGAGCGTAGTCGTTTTCAAGTTGGGTTTTTGACCAGCCTTATACCTCTGGCTCTTGAGCTTCAAAAATTTCTTCAGTCAATGTTTTTTGAGGTGCTTTGTCTTATATGTTGTTTGTCTGTCTGTTTTGCAACCTGTCTACTGTATTCTCCATCTGTCTCTGTAAAGCACAGAAATACTGTTAAAATGCCCCCCCTCCCATTTTAAGCTTCACTAAGGACATTTTTCTCTCTTTTTTTTTTTCATATAAACTATACTTATATGTATAGATGCAAATATATATATATTTTCAAGAGCAAGTTAGTATTGTCTAGATTAACTCATGTAAACACCCCAAAGCTTTTTTTGAGTGGGTTTTAGTAGAGACTTTATAGTACTGACTAGTTGCCTACTGCATCTATCTTCCTCCTAGCAACCAGCATTCCTTAAAGTTTTGAAACTACATCTCCTCTAGTGGCTTTTTCATTCAATATTAACCTCTGCAACAGGACAAATGCACTGGCAGATTTGATGCTGTGGGCTGGTGAGGAAAAATTACCCTGAACCATAGAGTTTTAGAACTCCATGGGGAAGACAAATCTTAAGAGACCCTTGTAAGTGTTGAGTACTCCCTGATTGTCATGTTTTATTTTTGTTAGGAATAGAAATATAATTTATTGTTGCCCATGTAACATGTTCTTCTGTATATAGCCTAGCCCAATAGCATGACCTGCATGTCAGAGTTCTTGTACAATAATGTATTTATCAAAGTATACATTTCTGATATTTAGAGATGTACATTGATTTAGTTTTCGTAAATATTGCCAATAGAGAGATAATTGCAAACAGCTTTTAGCAAAGGAATTAATATAATATCTGGTGCTGCTGTTATATTAACTACAGTGTTGTACAGAATTTATCATGGATTTTTGACTGCTGAAAAAGGGACAATGGAATTTAGCCATACCAAGGACTGTACTGGAAAGAGACTGCTGCTGCTGAATGGGCCCTGATAAACAACTCGCGTCTTGAGGAGGTCACTGAGACTTTACATGTGAAATAGAGCTTGTTAAAGAAGATTAAGGACTGCTTATAATTACTGCTGCCAGAGGAAGGGGTGACTAGTCACTGTTGATGAGTCAGCTGTAAATAAAATGTGTGTGCATGGAATATCAGTTTTTATGTATATCAAGGAAAGCTGAATTCGAGTCATCATTGCTAAGGCTCCATGCAAAGACCCACACCCCTGTGTATACTCCCTGGTTCCTGCAGTAAGTTGTGCTGTGGATCATGCAAAGACACACACTTAATGATAGTGATGTAAACAATATCTGTCTTGACTTCTGTCATAACAATGGTATATTTTGTAAAGATCACAAATATGAACAGAGTAGGTTTGCATAAGTCCTTGCTTTCTCAGTTTGCCATAATCTATATTTGTATGAATTCTAGTGTACATGCCAAGTCTTAAGTTTACTTTTCACTTTGATAACAGAAATGTGACAGCAGACAAACATCACCAACTTTGTTCACAGCATAAAATCTTCTTTCATTGTTACCTCAAACTCTAACTATTACAAGAAATAAAATTCTGGCAGCAAGACTATTTAGTTGGGGTTTGTTTTTTATTGTTTGTTTTGTTTTTTAAATTCAAAATCTGCAAACCCAACATCAACAAGTACAAAAGACGTATTAAAATTATATACTACAAATGCATATTTTACATAAAAGAGATATTCTTTGACCAGTTACTTTCTGTGATTTTTGTGGTAAATGAATCTAGTATATTCTGTGTTTAATGAGGCATTGTAGTGCTACAATATGGTAATTATGTTCTCTCCATCTTATTCAGTGGGAAATCCTCCAGAATCTGTTTTGTCACCCTGGTGTTCCAATTGTAGGGACCTGTACCAGTTGTGAAACCCTGTATTGTGGAACTTCTGTGAACATGTCAAGGTGCATGCACAATCCTGTTGGAAACCAGTGGAAATGTAATACCTGAATTGGAGAATAAAAGGCAAAAGATCTGGGGAGGAACTTGGAACATATCTTCTGAGGTGACTCATGAGCTTTCTTTAGCTGTATCAATCCCGTGCCTGTCACTGGCCAGCTCAATTCTTGAAACAGCTTCCTGAGGTAATTAAAAAATAAGCATGAGCTGGCTTCTAAAACAATTAAAAGTCTTCCTTCTTCTTAATGACCCCATGCCTCATGCAGAAATTGTAATTGGTTTAGATATTATCAGACTCAAGGCAGTTTTATTGCATCCTGATGTGAAGTCAGTCTAAAAAGGAGGTGATAATTGGCTACTTAAAACTCCTAATCCAGTCCTATATTTGGGGCAGAGCGAAGTCCTTGAATATACAAGGCAGAGTGTCTGAGAGAGTTGAGGGAGCTAGCAGAGCTGTACACATGATCTAAGATGCTGTTACTGCAGTATTTTGGAAAAGGTGTTGGAATGTAAGATAAAACAGGATCAAGAGGTGTTCAAGTTTTTGATAATGTGTTATAGTAACTTACCATGAAAACTCAATATTCTAGGTTTGCCCAAAGATTAAAAGCTGTCTGCAATGTGACCTGTGAGCAGTAGCCACATGACAAAGATGTGTAGTGGTTAGCCAGGATAAGGCTCACAGCCAGCTCCAGTCCCTCAGATCTGATGTCTGACACCAAGCACCCAGAGAGAGGTATCTGGCTTTCCTCAGTGTTACATTGGGATGGTGAGGAGCCCCAGATGAGGTGCAAACAAGGTGGTATGGTGTGTTGGGCAAGACTATGGAAAACACTGAGGGCCAAATGGTGTCTGACATCTACTGTCTCTGGATGGTAAGGAGCCTGGGTAGACCTCCACTGACACAGGACCTTGAGTTCAGAATATCCTGACTGCAGCTACTTATTACTCCTCAGAGAACCAAGGCTATGTTTAAATGTTTTCTTTCAAAACACACCAGGAATTGATGGTAAGTCCATTAATAATTCAAGTGTTTTGAGACTACAGCCCAAATCTGACTGTTCTAAGAGAGAGAGTTAAGTTAACCACCAGCCCTCAAAGATTAGCCCTGACCCCTTCTTCTGGGTTCAAGAAAGTGTGAAAGTGCATTTTCATGGAAGGTAGGCCACTAAGGTTTGACTTTCTCAGACTGAGGAAAGCTTTGGACCTAGACTTCACTCTTCAGGGTAATGCAGTTCTTATGTCTCAAATACTGTGTAAAGGATGGGCAGCACATTTAAAATGCACTTCCTCTTTTGGCCATTCTTTAAAATTAAGTAGATACAACGATCTTTTGTAAAATGGGTCCTGACAGTATGATGTGCTTACACAGAGTAGAACTATCTGAGCCCCTAGAGGTCTTCAGCCCTGCAGATGCAAAACGATGCCTGAAGAAAGGAGTTTTGGGTGAAACAGGAAGATGCTGTGTGAGTGTGGTGTGCTGTGCCAGAGGGCAGGTGTACGCATTTCTACACCTGCTTTAAGAGCCCCCAAACTTATTTAATCCTTGTATAAGTAAGACAAGGGTTAGAAGTCAAAATGAGATTGTTAAGCAAGCAATGAGTTTAGAAGCAATGCATCCATTAGGACAATTTACCAAAAGCTGTTGCTTGTTCACCTTTTAAAATTGTGAAGTCAAAATCTCAAAAATGAGTGTCTTCTGAAAGATAAACTGGTGCAACAGCAGAGTTGGTGCAGAGATCATAATCTGTGTCATATTTTGGAGATGAGCAGATTAAGGGACTGTCAAACTTTGAATGCAGTTATTGTTCTTATGGTACCAGAATTGCTAAGAAGCATGCAGCTAATGATAATTAATTTAATGCTGTGTCGTGGACTTTTTCATGTGTGAAACAATTATTGTTCCTAAAAGTTCTCTTACAAAAGGTCTGGATTTAGTTAAAAGTATTAAAAGAGAAGGAAATTCAAGAAACCTCTGTTCAGATGGGTTACTGAAAATTAGAGGAGGATGAGACCAGTCTTACATGAGCATATGTGAAGATATGAATTTTAAAAGTCATGAATGTATTAACTATATGAAAGACAAGGGCAATTTATCATCAGAATATATCATACAGAAGTCAGATAAAGGAAATTGGAATGGAAAATTGCTACTAGAAAGAGAAAATGAATATATTAATATGCTGTATTACAAGCAGTGGCTTGAATGATTCCGTAACAGAGCCTGTGAATACTGAATGAGAAGAAATTACAAAACCCCCAGTTATCAGAAATATTAATATTTTATAATACATTATTTCTTCCTTATAGATACTTGTTATTTATTTAATTTCTAAAGAGACACGATATTTGAAAAAATGGTGGTTTTTAAAGTCGAGGTTGGCTCATGAGCAAATACTGAGATGTTTAGTGTTGGGTACCTAACTGGTGTGCTCTTACCAGCATTTACCTCCTACTTAACTGATATCCCTGGGGCACATTGAAATTGCACAGGTGTCTGATTCCTGGCCCCAGAGACAGGGACCTGTCACATGCCAGCTCTGTGGGAACACTGAGGTGTGCTCCAGCCAGGTGTGAGAGATGCAGAACTGGCCCTGCCACACAGCGTGTGGAAACACCCCAAGCTGTGCCTACATGTGGCTTCTCATTGCCTTCTGGCAAAGTATGTGTGCTTCCCCCTCTCTGCAACCTCCTCCCCAAAACCCTGCCTTCCGTCACTTGCATTTTTTTCTCATGAGCATGTGGGTGAACAGCTGACAGATTTCAGATTCATATTTTCACAGCTTCATGTTCACAGTTGACAATATGCTAGCAAATCTAAAAAAAAAAAAAAAGAAATGGGAGAAGGAGACTTTTTGTTAATTTGGCACCAAAATATTAGCATTTCATTTAACATCTCCTGTATTATTTGCAGGTGGAAGACAGAAGATCTGTTTAAAACAAGTGTCACAGCCAGGGTATATTCAAACTTTCAGGATGTGTTCATTTTATATTCTGAACCTGGTTAGAGAATTGCTGTATTTTACTATCACATGAAGCTCTCAGTTTTCTCCCCAAATGGGATTTGGAGATAAGATGCTCGGTCACATCAGAGTACTATTTTAAGTATTTTCTTTATAGAATGATTGTGGCTCCTGTAGAACTGTAAACATGAATTGTAGCATGAAGAAAAAGATAATGATTGAGAAATACTGAGGCTGTAATAGGTGGCTGTAATCCATCTTTGTCTTGCAGAATGATACAAGCACCTTTTCTTTAAAACACAGGAAGCAGAAGATTCTGTGTTGGCCTCCTTGGAGCAGCATTAGACCTGCATATGATAATGAAATACCAAAAGAAAAAGTGGAAGTGTTTCCCTTGACCTTAAGACAGCTTATTTGCAGAAGTATCAAGAACACACTTACTTAAGAAGCTTGGCCTTTGCAGTGAAACAATGCAAAATTCCAGCAATCTGAAAAATAGTAAACCATAGCCACATTATCCTATTAAGCTAATGCTAAATATAGAATGGATTTTCAGTTTCCTACAGAGATTTCTTTGCTTTGTGACTAAATGCAGCACTAGGGGTTTATGAAAATCTTATTTTCTTTATGGCTATGGATGATGTTGATACAATGCAGTGCCAAACTCTGCTAGTCTTAAAATGATGCCATTGTTTAGTATTACTTTTTGCATTCTGCCAGCATGAAAAATCAAGTTTCTTCTGAATTGGAACACTGGAAATGGGGTAGAGGGAGCACTGAAGGACACAGATTCTCTTACGGAATCTGCCACATATAACTGCAACCACATATAAATAAAAATACACAACTTTCTCCGCGTCAGTGTCTTGACGCTGACTGTAACTTTTCCAGCTCTCAAACTCATGCTCTCAGTTTTGGTTGGAAATCACAGCAACAAAATTTATATCCTCTACTTAATCCTTAATAATTTTGCTTTAAATCTGTGAATAATGGGGCAATAAGAAAGCTTAAAAGCACTAACACTGAGCTCAGAGAAGAATTTATGCACAAACTAGATGACCTTTAAAGGTCTATTCCAACTCTAACCTTTCTATGGTTCTATCTTTCTATGTTCCCATCACGAAAAGGCCTCACTGAAATGAATGGCAAAACTGTCCTTGGCTTACTTAAGAAAGACTAAGTCTTGGGAAATAACTAGTTTATGCCATAGATATTTCCAGGACATTTATCACTTATATCTTATTATTAAAACATATTTCAGCTGGGGAAAAAAAAATTATCACAGCACTCACCAATTCTAGTTTGAGTATAAGTAGCCATAGCAGATGCAGCTTTTGTCTGTGCCTTATTCCCCTTTTCTTCATCCTCCACCCACCTGTGCAAGTGCCTGGGGCTTTGCATTGCAGCTGGAAGATCCAGTGGAGAAGGAGGAGGAGAAGGCAATTGTCCTCTCTGCACCCAACTCACCTGTAGGATGTACAGCAACAACTCTGTTCTGTGCATGCCAGGTGCCTACTCCAAGCAAGCTGCTTGGCTTTCTCCAGAGCTAGAGAAGGTGGACCAAGCACATCCAGAAAGTGTTCTGACCC
Organism: Bucco capensis; assembly: GCA_013396975.1. NCBI lineage: Eukaryota > Metazoa > Chordata > Aves > Piciformes > Bucconidae > Bucco > Bucco capensis. Next base: position 154,029 of record VWZO01003221.1, read on the forward strand.
ATATTTTAAATACCTCCTTCAGTATTGGTCAAATTGATCTCTATGAGAGCCTGTTGACAGAAAAAGTAGGCACATCTGTCTCCCTCATGGTGCAGGGGCAGAGGCTCAGTGCAGAGGCAATGTGCCTCTGCTCCACTGCCTGGTCCCCCAGGTGCTTTTTCTGCTTTTGTAGCTGTGCAGTTCCAAAGCTACTTCATGAATGTTTCCCCCTCCACTGCCCCAGAAATTGTTCCTATTTCAGCACTTGCTGTCTCCTCAGAAGAGGAAAGAAGTGTGCAATCAGAGCCTGCTTGGGAGGTGAGTCATGCTCAGATGTGCATGGCACAGACATGTCCTGCACTGACTTCCAAGTTATCTTTTTTTTTTTTTTTCCCCCCCAAGAAACACATTTTTGTCTGAAACTACCTTATCATGTGAACTCTAGGTGTGCTTCAAAAATAGTTTCTGGAAGAGCATTTGGCTATCTGAGAAGCTTTGATCAGAGTTCATGTTACTTGTTTGCTTTTCTCTCCTTCTTCGGTCTCCTGAACCCACTATGTAGGGTATTCCTGTGTTTTCTTTGCACATGTCTTCACTGCTCTCTGCTTTCTGCAGCTTTTTTAGCTTCAACTCTGCCCATCCTGTGTTCCAGAGCTACCCACCTGCCTACTTTGCATGTCTCTCCAGTACAGTGCAGCTGTAGCCTGCATGAGAGCTTCTGGGAAGGGGAAAGGTAAGTGAATTTGGACCTTAACCATGAAAGTAGAGGATTACAGGACTGAATCTCCTTGTAGAGTGGATTATACCTTGTTGGAGATGTTGTCTTGCATAGCTGGGTCCAGCGCAGATTTGAATGAATTTGCAATTCTCTGCATCTCCTTTTCTGTGGCCACCACAATTGGGAACACCACATTTTGGAACCACAAAGTTCTGTCTAAAATGAGCACAGCTGTCAATGAAGAGCAACTGGAAGGTGGCAGGTGGCAGAGACACTGCAGAAGAAAAAAAATGGATAGAGATGATTGTTTAGAAACCAAATTCAGAAATCAGGTTTTGCAACCACATATTCACTGAACTATTGACTTACTGATCAATATAAGAGTAATGAGCAGAATGATTGGAGAGTTGAATATATAATGATTTATCAAAAATAATGACAAATACTGACATAATATTTCTGCCCTTTTTTAACGCTTACTGTAATACCATATTTCCTTCAGACCAAGAGAAAGAATACAATGAAAACAGGTGCATGAGCTAAATTAACATCAGGGAATAAACATTCCTTAATTTACTTTAAGAAAAGTTTTTATATTCTAGTCCTATATCTATAGTTCACAGCAGTTCTTTGGCATGAATGGGGGGAAACAAAGTGAGGTACAAGGGCAATCACACTCTTTTAAGTTTATGTGTTTTATGGCTTGCTCTGCCTCCCAGCATGGAGACCTTATACAAATGTGACTCTCTTGGCCACAAGAAGGGTGTAAATGGCACTAATAGAATCAATCTGACTGAGAGACTGCAAATTCTGTGTATCCCTCACCAGCAGCAAGGTAAATTCATAACTGTGACTTTTCCAGAAAACTCACATGAATGTGCACGCTGACTTGCAAGTTGGCCTCAAGCACAGTTTTGTTCTTTTCCTCAAAGCAGCATCGAAATGTCAGCTGCATTCACATTTTCAAACCAGAGTGGCCCAGTGAAATTTTCTTCTGAAATTGCAAAGATATGAAGAGCATTAATGCAAGATGAAGTAAATATCTATTATTTATAATAGAAGAGTGGAGCTGTAGATTGAGAAAAATAGAGTTGCGGGGAAAAGCATTAGTGAATGCTGCCATGTGCAGATATCAGAAGCCACCAAGTAATATATAGTGTTCCAAGAGCAGGCATCTTTGACGTATGAAGGTATCTTTGTGCAGAGCAGGAAAAAAACAGCAAAGAAGCAAGAGAAAAATAACATGCGGAGTCTTAAAGTTTTACTGTAACCAAGGTCTGGCTCTGAAAATATTAATGTCCTAGAAATGGAACTATGAAAGGAAATCTAGATTACCTGTCCAGCTCTGAAAGTGAAAAACAGTAAAGGAGTAAATTAAGAGCTAATTATCCATAACTAAAAATTCAGCTTCAAAATGTAGGCTTTCCTTCTGCTTTTGAGGATATACAGACACAGAAATCAATTTCCTGGTATGGAACTGGGGCAAAAGTGATAGATGTCAATTTTTCTAATGTGTTTGAAGCCTATGGATGAAATCTTAAGCATATGTTCTGGACCAAATTCTTATTCTGCTCTTCTTGTAAGGTTGCTCCTGCTCCAAAAATGTTCCTGTTGATAACATTTGGGAATACTGTTTAACATAAGGGAGCAGATCTGAATGTGGTTTATTGTGAGTGTAGAGCCCAGGAGATCTGTGAGGGATCCATGTTTCATCTGTCTATGGTTATTACAACAATCCTTTTTCTACTGTCACGTCCATCCACAACTTTGTATTTTGCTTCAAAGGCCAGTGAAATAAATATTCACTGTCCTAAAACTTACTTATTTTTCTTGTGATGATTGAAAGCGTGCATCGAATTCATACCATAGTCTGCACAAAGACAGGTTTCACTCAAATTAATCTGAAGTGCCAGAAGTAAACACTTCAATGACAGAAGTGTTTGTTTAAAACGTATAAAAAAAATCTTCTTGGGGGTACAACTCTAATAAATGTATTAAAACGTAAGTGATGACTAATGCAAAATATTTGATGGCACACAACTAGATCTAGAAAGGAGATTATGTTAGTTTTAAAAAATATATCTAAACAAGAAGTATTTTTTTTTACCAGATTAAAAAAAATTCAGTACCTAGTTTGCTCCAGGCAGCAAGCTTTTCCCTTTTGTGTACCACCAAAATAGGCTGTTTCACTTGACTTGTCGTGTATTTTGGCATATGACAAGCGTTTAGACTTTCCATAATGCCACAGTTTATCTGAGGTCAATCTAAAAGGTCTCTGGTTCCCCTCTGAAATTTTTCAATCCCTGAATGACCCTCACATAGCCTTTTAAATGCATTTTTCTGTAAACATTTGGGAATGATGCACCATTCTGTTTCTAGAAAAAAAACAACTTAAAAAATTTGCTACTGGGAGCTCAGCATCTCACTGATGCAAGGGTCTGAGAACATGCATTTAATGAGTGTGCTAATTGCTTTAATTTCCTTCTGTCAGGCCTCACTTTTTGTCTGAGCTCAGACACACTTTTCATTGGACAGAACAGACAGAGTCCTGTATGGATGTCTGTGACCATTAAGCTCCTCTTGATCTTCCCACTCACACCTGTCTGGAGATGCAGGAGTTGATCCTACCCTTTGGAAGTGGCAGTGCTTTGGCCATTTCCTGGAAATACTGGTCCCCTAGAAAGTGCCTCAGCATTTTTAATGTGATCAGCAAAGGCATTTTTTATCTGTATAATAAGTATCCAGGAGGATGCTGACCTCCAGTTTTACTCACAGTGTTGCGAAACTTTCCCAGTTTTCCATAGAGATCTTATCTACAGATGACATGTTGGTGTTAAATGGTCTATCTGGCACAATCTAATAAAATCAGTCAGCATGGGTTGATTAGCCTGTTCAGAGAATTGGCATGATATAGTTAAATTTCCTCCAGCAACTGATATAATTTTGACAGCCTCTTACTATCACTTCTTATGCCATCATCATCTTCTGCTGTCATAAAGCTTCAGATTTCTTTCAGTTTCTTGAGGTCTTGCTTGGAATTTCTTCCCAAGCCCACCAAAAACCTCTGCCTCATAATTTCTTCTATGCTGAAGATCTGGGCAAGATCAGCCCCAAAAGACTCAGTTCTCTTAGAGTCTTCAGCATCCTTCCTTATCTGGAAAACACTCATTCTACTGAAGGCATCAAAGATTTTAACATTTCAGGGCGGTTATTAATTGCCTACATTTTTCCACTAAGGATTTTGTCTTTGTCCTCAGCACTCCTAACCCTATGTTATCCATCTATTACTCACAGCCAAGGCATCTGAAAGTTGTCTGCTTCATCTTTTATCTTGAAATTTTGACATGTCCATCATTTAACTAGCTGTGACTTGAGGAATACCGTTTCTGTGATTGAATGTGGAAGTCCTTTACATTGTGCTTGTTTCACCAGAAAGCCTTGGCCAGGATTAGAGACCACCCAGATGAATGTCAAGGCTAATATCTAAAATCTTAATTCTGAAAAAACACCCCTTTCCAGTAGAGTGGTTAGGTACACTTGAATGTGTGTACTTATGCAGTATTACTTATTGATTTTAGATGCATTTAAAGTACATCTTTAAATGTCTTAGTAAATCACCATTATGATAAAAATCTAGACTACAAAATATTGCCCTTTGAGCAAATAAAGATCTTGTAAGATATTTCTGTGACTTACTGCTTGAAGATTGCTTCCTTTTCTAATTCTTCAAATAGCTGACTCAGCTCCTTCTGGTCATTCACAAAAATCTGCTGGAAATGTTTAATCAGTTCAGGAAAATTCTGGCATCTTCAAACTGAATCTCTTTCAAGGGCAACTATCACTTCTACTTACTAATAATCAGACAACAGGAAAAAAACCAAACAAACCCAAGCATAAATTAACCTGAAAATAGCAGCATTAAATGTTTAATGGCTCTTGAGATCTCCACACAGGTTATTCATTAATCTTGTCCAACAAGTTTTTTCTTTGGGGAATTTCGTACCTTTATCGGTGGAATATAAACTCTGGAGTGTTGTTCCATATTCTTTTCTGGTCTCACCTTTCCCTCAGTGTGCAGAAGGACCTGATTTGTCCCTTCCACTCTTAGCACTTATATCCAGCACCCAGAGCCTCCAAGACACTGCTTAGTGGTGCCTAACTCCAAAGGGGTCTAATTTTCCAGTACCAGAAGTAAATCTTCACAGTTGCCTGCACAGCTGCCTCAGGCATGCCAGCTGCTTTTTCTGTCTTGAGTGGATCAGTAGCTGGGAGGTTGTAGCCCTTTCCCAGTTTTACAGTGATGGCTTCATGTGCTCAGATTTGAGGATGGAGGTACATTTGTCAAACCTTGAGGACAGCAAGATATCTGTGTCCTTGAGCCTCCATTCCCTCAATCTTCTCTGATCTTCCTAGTCTCCAAATTATGCTCTCTAAAGCAGGACCTTGCAACCTCCATATACTTTGACCTTAAACCCCTGGTATGGGTGTAGCATAGGGAAAAGCTGATAAGGTAATATTTTAGCAACGACATTAGTCAAATATTTATAAACTACAGTCTAATTCCTTAGAATATCATAGAGCTATTTCACACAAATGGAGCATTGGTAAATTTTTAAAACACTCAGCCCACACTGAACTACAAATTTAATAGGAACACCTGAGTGACAGCTGGCTTTCAGTAACAGAAATTCAGCTTGAAAGAAAGAAGAGATCAGCAGGTTGGCCTGTTTTGGGGAAAGGCTGGTTGCTGGCACAAGGGATTCATAGGCATGGAAAGCATGTAACTCATAGGCATAAGGTAAGCTCATAGGGTCTCAGTCTTTGCTGTGATTACTGATCCATCTCTTTCCTTATTAACTTCATTTTTACAGCAGCTAAGAGCTGCTACTGTGCTTTCTCCACCTTGTACAGAGTGCTTTTCTGAGTTAAATGCTGTTTGTGGAATGCAGCCTCTTAAATCTTTTTCTTTTTCCCAACTATATCAAATATCTGTTGTCTAAGACCTGCTTTTCTCTATAACCTTTCTCAGTCCACTGTGGTAAATACATTATCATCTTATTGATAGTACTTTCCCCTTCCCTCCATTCTCAGTTTGGCTTCCTATCCATCCATGATGCCTTGTCTCAGGTGAGATCTTGTCTCAGGTTACACAGATAAGGACTTGGTTCCAGGAAGTGTCTGTTCAGCAGACAGATATAATCTGGCTGCCCCTGGGTGGGTTTACCTGCACAGAAAAGGATACACGTGTCTTATTTGCAAGGTCAGGCTTTTAGAGTGCAAACTACTGTTCTCCTCTCTGTTTTCTGGCGCTTGCAGCATGCGTCGTGACACCTGGATATAAACTGTAGAGATGTCAACATCAGTCGTTAGAAGGGGAGATGTGGCCTTATGCCTAGGAAGCCTGCAAGTCAGAACTGTCTTCCCAGGTTTCCTACTGACTTGCTGGGAGTTGTCAGGCTCAGCCTGTTCCCAAGTTCTCATAGCTGCATTAATATTGTAATATGCACCAAGGTCTTTTTTAAAGTGAGTTTTATGAATGTCAGAATGATTGTTTGGCTCAGCCACATTCTTCTGAAATGCTTACTCCTGTGAAAGTTTTTCTTTTCAGGGGTTTGAAAGATAATTTTGCTACATTGTTCCTTTCAAGTAAAGCAATCTCACATTTGTCACAGTTAGATGTGAAGTCGGTCAGTAGTTATCACTGCATTACTAGCTTGCTGTTCATATTCTCAAAGAACTTATGCTTATGGACTTCTTCCAGCTGGTGTAAAGCACATACAGTCTGTGCTTTTGTAGCAAATCATAATGTAACTTGTGGGATTTCTATAGTTTTACTGACTGATGAAATATACTGAGGATTGCCTTCTGAACAAAAAGCAGGAGCTGAATTACAAGAGGAGAGGCATAAATAGAATATTTACATCAACAGCAAGAAACCCTGTGATCCTGGAAGGAGCTAACCACTTCCAAAACCTACACTTCCCTGCAGCTTCTTAGATTTACGCAAAGGGAAATGACGGTGTGTGGCATCTGAGTTGCTCCTGGTTTCACTTTCCCCTGTCTCTCAGCTTCTGAAAGTGTTTTGTTGAAATCCCACTGATCAGCAGTGGATTTGAGCTTGATGATCCCACTGGCTCTGCATGCCCAGTGGCACAGTTGTTATCCTCACCAGGTGGTAACAGGGTTAATAAAACTCCTCTCCATGGGAGCAAATATGTAGTGCTGGGCAGGAACTCAAGGAAATTTAGAAACAGCTTTGCCTGGTGAGAAAGCTTGACTTTCCAGCCAAAAGTCTCTGGTGCTGGCTTATCATGATGATTAAAGACACTTGAGGACCAGTTTTAGCCGGATGCAGTCTCACAGAGGGATGTACAGAAGGTGCTAATGATGCCCTGCATCTCTCTTGAGATTGTATATGGCTTGATCAGATTTGGGATACTATGTCATCACTGCAGGTACCCTCACCTGTGGATCTAACCCAGTATCTCATGGCTCTTGGGTAAACCTAAGGCTAAATGTTAACATGTGATCAGCACATGGTTGACTTGCTGCTCCATCAGTCTTGCACCAGGGTACCCACTCAGATGCAGCTCAACATGCAGATGGGATTAGGTCATAGAACTTGTAGCTATCTGCTAGACTTTAATAATTAGTTTGAACCTGGGCCCAGAATATCTACAAAACATCTTGACAAACTGAGATCAAGGCCAAAGCTGATAATTGGCAAGTGATGACTGGTGCTTTCTATATCACAGAGGTAAGGCTTCTCTGTCATGGGCATGGACCTTTCTTGATTGTTGAGCTGAGACAGTGAAACTAATTGTGCAGGAACTGAGGACCATCACTAACCTGACCACTATGTATTATGATGGTAAGAGCTATTTCTTTGGCTGGCTGAAATACAAATATGTTAAAAGAAAACCTGCATCAGACCAAACTAAAGAAAAAAACAAACTATATCAAAACTGAATGTTTCACAATGTCCAGACTTCTACCTCTGGAGCAATACTGAGAAGCTAAGCAGTGTATGACTGATTTTTAAGCCCATTACTTAATACACTATGGGTCTGTTGCTCAGATACTATGCTGATGAACGTGTTATGAAAGCTTACACAGAGTAGAATGAGCATGAAAAAATTCAGACATCATGTTGAATTTGCGACTGGGATTGAAGTGCATTAATAATAAATTGTACACATGTATTATATATGTGGAAGTTCCTATTGAAACATTTCTTGAGGGCAGCCAAATTTTAGTGCCATAGCAGAAGGATAATATTTTTAGAGGAAATGTAGATTACTGTCATTTCTCTCCTAAACTGAGTTGAGCAATAATTATGACCGATGACAGGGTTCACACAGGGTATAACACGAGAAACTTAACCTAGTGTTAAACTCTGCATTCCCACCTCCAGCCACAGAGCTAGATCTTACCAGTCTTTGGTGAGGGAAGAATAAAAAAATATGCTGCAAGTTAAAGGTTCAAAAATCACAGGGAATGTGTCTGATGATTTTAAAGGAAAATCTGTTGATGCTGTAATTAAAGACCTCTAATTGAAGTCACATTGTTCCCAGAAACCCAACCTACTCATCTTATAAAAAAGACATGAAACAATGGAAGCTTTCTGAATACTCATTTATGAGATTAAGGAAGACAGGTTGCAAGTTGTATCCAGAAGTATTTTTCAAAATCTCTCCCTCTTCTGTGAGAAGGCAGGGAGAGGTAAACTTGGGCTGTAGTCACAGTAACACATGCCCTGATCCCCTCTGACCCTTCAGATCCCCCTCTGTCCAAACAGCTCCACACAACACCATGGTAGTTGATTGAGAGTTAGTCAGCAGTTTGTGGAGCCTAAAGAATGATTCAGTTCTTTCCAAAGCAAACTGAGGGTATGAGTCAGATGTCATTTGCAATGTCTTTGAGGAACCTAGATATCTCCGTGGGACTGTCAGACCTCAGGTTTCGTGTAGTGGCTGCTGAATGCCAGGCAGATACCCAGGGGCATCTCAGATGGCACCAGAGGGCTAAGTTGAATCAGTTAAATCAATCTGAAAAGGTGGCTTGTAGCCTAGGCTTCACTGACTGTCTTTTCTTTACTGGCTGTATTAGGAGCTAAGGCACCTAACTTACACACAGACAGCTTCATTTATGTGTACGGAGCTGAACCATGTCAGAAAAGCCTAGCTAGGAAAGGAAGGGAATTTGTCCTTATATAAGAGGCTGCCTACAGCCTGAAATATGAGCCAGAACTCGCAGCTTTAACAGAAAAACAATGCCAAGGAGGTGGAGGTGCAATGTGCTGTCCTTGAGAGGGCAGAGCTGGGGGCAGAGTGGATGGGGCAAGCCGTACTCTGGGTGTACACTGAAACCATTGGGCAACTGGAAGACTAAGAAGCCCCAAGTTACTGCTTTCAATCAAGCTTCTGCACCCTCATCTGAAGTTATGACTCTCTCAGCCTTGGTCATCCTCAATGTCAGCTAGTTAAGCTGTTTTATCAGGTATAGCAAAATGGGCTGTGGGCAATATGGACAGCTACAGTACCTCAGATGAGAGGTGTGGATTTCCAGCCAAGGGGTAATTTGTAACATGGGTAACTGTTTTCAGGTTGATGGAGCACCCATGATATGTGGGCGAGCAAAGCCATAGTCACTGTTATGGTCAGTGTGCTGGCCAACTATCCTGGCTAGAGGGCTGCTCTCCACTTGGGGTCTGCAGGACCCCCTTCTTACAACCTTGTTTTTGTAGAGAGGACAGAGAGGACATTTGTGCTTCTGTACTTAGGCTCCCTTTTGCATAGCTGCTTTTCCATAACACACCCTAACGCCAGTCTGTTATGCAGCTGCTGATCTCTGACAGCTTTGCTATACACTGAAGCAATTTATCTGAGAGGGGAGATCTCATGTTTGCTGAGGTGAAAAGAAGCATTTATGAGGACTGAGGAAGGAGTTGATGGTGTTTCTTGTATAACTTATACTTGCAACCTACTGAAAATATACTGATTTTGAGAATGCACTAAGTCAAGTCTAAATTGGAGTGGCTACAAAATAAATCTTCCCCTTCATTACTCTTCAAGCATTCATCATACTTATAAAGTCCCAGCAAAAATGTCTGTGACAAGAAGGAATATGACAGATTGTTTCTGCAATTTACCAAATTTCAAGTGAAATGATGTCTCTGCAATTTAAACCTATGTCAGACTTGGGTAGATTTCTCATGGCTGAGTTACAGTTCTTGAAACATGACAGTGTTGCAGAACAGTTCTTTATGACAGATTATGAAAGTTTGCAATTCTTATTTTGAACTTTCTAACTCTGATCTTTTTATTACTTTTCATCTCACTCTTATGCTGGTTGTTATAATCATGCATTCCTTTCACGTGTTTCCTCATTCCCTTGGTCTTTGATCTAAAAATCAAAATAATACATAGATAATAATAGTGTTCACACAGCAATGAAGTTCAGCTACTTACAGCCATTTTTCAGTCCCTGTATTATCAGAAGCTTCTTAAATTACTCTTTGCTATCTGTTGGAGGAAGTGTTTCCCGTTACTGAAAGACATTAATATATTCAGTTTCAGCAAAATTTAACTGTGACTTTCCAAAGTAAAGGCCACAATACTTAGGGACATGGTTTAGTGGTACGTTAGTGATAGGTATGGTTTGACTTGATGATCTTAGAGGTCTCTTCCAATGTTAATGATTCGGTGTGATTCTGTGTGTGATAAATACGGTCCTTTCAAAAAAAACCTCAAAGAACAAAACAACACAACAACCAAAAACCCACCAAAAAACCCTAGAACTTAAAGCAAGTCACCAAGCTTGATCATTCAAAACAAGTAAGTAAACCTATCCATAATCATGAGTTAGATAATACTAGGAGAATGAGAAAGAAAGAGCAATATCTAGCCCACTTATCAAGCCTTTCCTTAGAGGCAATGGAGAGAGATACATCCCTCCTGTGGGCAATTCATGTCATCCCTAAGAAAAGAGTCTAAGCTAAATGGAATGACCTGCTTTCAGATGTCAGTTTATTGAAGTTGGAGAGTAGAAATGTATACTTTAGACCAGCTGCCTGACTTTCAGATGGTGACAGTTAGGTGTCCAACCTTATCAACCACCAATACAGTTAATTCTATTCATGGGAAACACTTCAGAACAGTCAGCCACTGACTGGTTGTGGCAGGGATGCTGAAGACATGTAGGTGTTGGCAAAGAGTTTCTCATGCCCACTATGTGCAACTGTTTGATCCCATCATGGATGCCAATCTGTCTGTATTGATGAGCTCTTCACACATTTTGGTGTTTTGTTTTCATCTCCTACAGAAAGCTTATGGAGCAAAATGTTTCATGTCCTGCTGCACTGAGAAATCAGTCTTACCATGCTGACTAAAAATGACACTATAAATACCTAAGGAGGTATTAAATATTTTCTAATAGACTTTTCCATGCCCTCAATGATTGTTTGGAACAGAAGAGAAAGATGCCTGCTTTTATTTCTGTGCATGCTTTCATGCTTTTCTTTGGGCTTGCTTTTGCAGCAGCACACCAAAGGGAAGAGGTGCTTTCTGTCACTTGCACCCTGCAGCTGCTTGTTCCTGTCCCTCTGATGGCACTCATTCTGCCTGTGGTGCAGTCTGTGGTGAGCACTTGTCAATCATTTCTGTGCAAAGTCTGATGGCCTGAGCTGTACTCTGAAGTGTTTACTAAAAGAGAGATCATATATCTTTTCTACTGCCTACTGTCCTGCTGGAATAAAACATATGGTGGATAGGAGTGACAACACTTTAAATCATTGTTGCCTACTGCTATGTGTCTAAACCCTGGGGTTAACTCAGCCAAATATTCAGAATTCATTGATCAGAACCCAGATTATTTTAAGGATGTCTTAGAAATTAGATTTAAAAATAATAAATGTATTAATTTCTAATTGTTCTGTAGCTATTAAAGCACTCATGGATTTTCCAGATTTTCTTTGTAGCTAGGAATGCTAGGCAGTAAATGGAGATTGTGGTTATTCACATGATTTCTGAAGCAGGAGTTAACACTCAGAATTTTAGATTAAATCATAATTGATGATGTCAGAGGTTTTTTTTTATGTTGTGAGCTGAAGTGTGTTTCCTTACAAGATAGGATTTTGAGTTTGGATTCTTGAAATACAGCATTTTATCACCTCTTTTATATGCCAACCAGGAAAACTCAGCAGGAGTGTATGTATTTTTCCTGAAGTTCATTAAGTTCTGTGGTGATCTGCAAATACTAAATTGTTGGTTGCCTAGTCTTTTACTGATTATGTTTCTGAAATTCTTTAGTGAAATATCTCTTTTCTTCAAGGAGATCAAAAGTCTTGAGATTGTGGCAGAGCTTTTCTAGGTAAGTCATTCTTTCTCTGAAAGTGATTTGAGTAGTTTGTCTCATGTTGTGTGTTTGTTCAAAGAGCAAGAGTGCCATCGCCCTACAGTTCAGCTTCCATCTTCTTTCTGTCTACTGGAACCAAGGTTTCCCACCAGGGTGCCTTCCACCAGGTTAGCTGTCTTCACTGCCATCATGAAAACAATTTCTAACAACACGTGAGGTTTCTGATAAGCCTCATCTGACAGAAATAAGACAAGTGAAAATCACAGTAGTAATCTCTAGAGGAACAGCTCCAAAAGCCATAATTGAATCAGTTTTTAACTCTAGTATACATATTCATTAAGTGTTGATCCATGATATTTTAGTTTCCGGTTTTCCTGTGTTCATAATTGAAGCCTCTTTCTTATAAATACAAATTCCTTTCTTCTTTAATTCAAAACACTTCTGTGCTGACAGTACCACCACATGAGAGAAGATTGTCTTTCGGTTGTACAAGGGCATTTTGAAAGGGTAAGTCTTGGGAGCTATGTAAAAGAACAGACTTTAGGCACATAAGTACTCCAGGTTTATCATCAAGCAAAGGAATAGATGGCATATAACAGGGTAATGCAGATGTTCTTTTAATACTAATATTAATACCATAAGACAAAATGTAAGGGGTTAATCTGCACCATTCATCCATCTGATTAAAACAATAAGCTCAAAGCCCTTCCTGATAGTGACTGAAAGCCAATATTATTAACACAAGGCTGATGCCTGGTGTTCACATGCAGCAATTAAGTTCAGTTAATTGCAACAATTTTGAACAGATTTTTAATTTTTAGTCTATATTTTTTGATCTCTTCCTGTCATGCATCATCATTTTCTGTTATAGCACTATATCTTTTCCACTATTTTCTTTCACCCCAGCTCATTTTCCCTCTAGGCTGGAAATGTGCATTCCCCAGTGAGTGACAGAACTTGTGTTAACCAATGAAAGGAAACTGACTGCAGGCCACTCTTGCTGAATGGCACTGATTAATGCTCCTGCATTTCTTGAGTAAACCACTTCTTAGTGTTGAAATAAATGGCGGAGGAAGCTCTTATTTGATTAAAGTAAGGCTGCAGGCTGTAGGGCTTCTGAATGCAGCTCAATCAGATCACCCACTTTTTCTCTTGGGAGCAAACTATATTTTCTGGTCTCTTTCTGAAAAGTGAACCTTAGGCTTTAAAAGTGTGCTATCACCCTCTTCTTGGAGAGAGTTCTCCTTAGTCAGAGATATCAACAGCTGCAGAGGGGAAACACAACCTAGAGAATCAGTACTGTCAAAAATAAGTGCCACCGATAGAGCATTTGCTAAACAACGACAGGCTCTTGGGAAGACTTCCCTACAGAGGAAAAAAAACATGGGCAGAGAAAAGGAAATAATGTAAGAGAAAAAGGGAGAAGAAAACAATAGGAAAAGCTCAACATGATATGTAACTGTGATAAAATTCCTGTGGAGTTTGATGAGAGCAGATGGGTTTTCCTAGAAGTACACGTGAAGGACAATGGTCTTGAAGATGAAAGAATGGTTGCTTCAAGATAAATAAAATAAAAAGACTGAGACAAAAGAAAAAAGTCTACAGAGGCAAAAAAGCAAGACAGCGTAAGGAAAAAAATTGGCTCTGTTAAAATCTAGTGCTTATATGTAAGAGCTTGTGTTTTCAAAACTGGAAAGAAAGCTGCTTCTACTACTCAAGAAGTGGCATCCTTATGCCAGATAGCTCAAGAATTCTTCATTTCAAAGTTTTATTTTAGCAGCAAAATTGAAGGGAATACATTGACAAAATGCCCTTTTATTTTATTGCTTTTCACAATTGTCAGCTCTTGTGAGATTCCTGTTCCCCTCTAAAAGGAAGTCAAAGTAACCAGAAAAATGTGTAAATTCTTTAATACTATAGTATCAATAATAATAAAAATTATTATTCTTAAGAATACTTATATGGGTGTTGTTGATTCTGCAATCTTTATAGGACATCATTTGTAGAAAATGAAGAATAATAAAGATGATCTGTAGCATATATAACATTTCTGCACTTTAATTAAGTCATTTGCTGAAGTGCAGCACAAGGACCACATTGCTATATGCATGATGAACCATGTCAGACCTCTGATATTTTGCTATTGTGGAATTTAATGTTGCATGTCAGCTAATAAAATGTGATTATATAGTTTCCTCTATGGGTATCAAATACACTGCTGTAATTAAAATGTGATGTCTGTGGAAGAGTTTATGTAGAGTGGATTTTTATGTCAGGTAAAATGGCAATGTTGAAATCATAACACATTTTTAATAAAATATTATAATGTATTTTATTTATTCCATGATTATTCTCTGTGGAATTTGATAATCTAGGGTGATTTTTCTTCATTCGCTTAATTAACTGGGTAGTTAGTACAGGTTGTTATCAAACCTTCCCACCGATTCCCAGGGCCAGCTAGGTTCCTTTCAGGATGCTACTTATTGCTACTACCTGAAAACTTGCCAGAAAAGTAGTCTTGTTAGCAGAGAATTGCCTAATTATTTAGTATAGCTGATGTGGTAGGAGAAAGCAATAAACTGGCTTGAAATGTCACCCTACTGCTTGAGCACCTGTGTCATTTAACAGCTTTTGAATCCTGAACCCTTTGAGGCCTTAGAACCTTTATGCTGGACAATGTTGACAAACATTTGACCAGGCTTGAATATTGAACCTGGCCAGAAACTTTCTTGGGAATTTCCAAACCATACTCAGAGCAGGAAAACAGACTCAAAGGGTGTATGATCACTTAAATAAGCAGTAAAAATGAATGGGTGATTTCTGGATATTTTTTCTTCTGATTAGTATTTGCTTTGTCCCATTCAAAGCAAGAATATTCTGCCTTTATAAATAGGAGATGAAACTTCATGTATACCAGATGAAACTAGAGTAAATGGGGGAAATCTTTCCTTTTGACAGAGAATGGAATGGAATTATTTTGATTTAATGAAGAAACGGAGTTTAATTGCTGTATCTGGGCATTTCCCCTCCATAACATTAGATACATTGTCTTGAGTGTAATTAATTCTAACTGAAAAAAAGTGCTTTGATTTGTAATGTTGTTAAATGAACTGGTAACCTAACCAAGCTTTTAAAACCAAATAAAATAACCTGTAAGTTTAATAATACTTGACATGGAAATAATTTTTGCTGCTCATTAAAATTCTACTGCTAAAAGTCTTTGGTTGGTTAATTTGAAGTGGTTTTAAGTGGATAAATTGCAATGCAAAAACCTGTGATGTCTAGGTGAAACTAATGCTATTAAAAACTTTAGGCTTAGTATTTTTACTGAAAGGAAGGAGGCAATCAAGTACTGCTGAAGTGTTTGAAGCAGATTGTTGGTACCAGTTTACAAACCCAAGCTGGAATGCCAAGGGTTAAATTTGTATATGCGATTTGTGTACTTTTCTAAATACTCATGAATCTATTTGAATTGCAAGTTTCTTAAGATCCAATAAAAAAAAATCCCTCTACAGATACAAGCAGTAATTATTTGAAGTACTAGAATAGTATTAGAAGCATGGGAAGAAGCCTGTTATGAAGGATTTATGTTTTTTTTGTTGTTGTTGGGGTTTTTTTTTTGTATTCACTGAGTGAATTTAATCCAGTCTGTAGTGTCAGTTTTCCTTAAAGATGGACAGGACTGTAATGGAGCATTAATAAATGAAGGCACCAGCTGTAACGGATGCACTCAACCTTTTAACCAAACTAACAGTAGTTTGGTACAGGCTCCAAAGGAGGTAAAGGCCTGAGCCATAACTGAGTCAAGAATTCCTCTAGCAAACCCACAGAGGACCAGAGTGACACAGTCAGCAATGATGCATATGAGCTTGCATCATCAATTATGCAGTTAACGCATGAATAACAGGTGAACTTTTCCAAGATGCATTGTTCAAGGAACAAAGATAGTTGTGTGTACAAGGAGTCACATGCATATCTTTCCCATTGGATGCAATTTGACCATGAGCCAGTGTCCCAGTTTGAATCAGAACAAGGTATTTCATTCCATATAAGTCATATGCAGTATAAAATTGAGAGCCAGTCCCTGAAACTTTCACATCAAGCTTAGGCCTAAAAGTCTGTTAGATAAAGCCTAAGAACCAAGCAAGGTAGGTGCATTATTAAGCTGTTTAGCACCTAATTAACAGCAAATGCAAGAAAAGTGGAGGTTGGAGTTTCTACTTTCCCTGAAGGGTGAGCACCTGAGCTATTTGGGATGGTGGACTGGTAACTCTACTTGTGAGGATCAGAAGCCCCGCTCTGCTGTTGCAGAACTCTGTCAGTTCTTCCTTTGATCTCAATCCAAGAATTACTTGCTTGGGTAAGTTATTCACACATGCAGAGAATTTGTAAGTCCTTTTGCTCAGGCATCAGGGTTGTGCAAAATATCCTCCCAGACATATCTGTCTTGGTGGTAAAATTTACATGTGTATTGTCAAACAAATGCTTTTGCATGAATTGTAGACTGTGGATCTATTAACCCTAATAGAAATGCACATCCAAACTGACAACCCTGATTTTCTTTAAGCAGTACTTGATGCTGTGGCTGATGCTGTCTTATTTGGTTAGCACCTTGAAGCCTGAAGACTTTAAAGTGTTTTATTTACATAATATCTCATTTATTTTGTAAGAATTAAACTCTCCCTATGACTGCTATGATCTTCTTTGGCATAGAAAATACCCAGCAGCTGTTTATCAGCCTACAGAAATGCTGTGTAATAAGAAATAAAAAGAGATTGTGCATCTCACCAAAACCATGGAGTGAATCAAAAAGGAACACCATCAGGAGAAAAAAAATAAGTAAAGCAGCAGTCACTGGGTTTCCATCCTTCATTTTTACAGTCCTGTGGGTCATTAGTAGACATAGAATCAGATGGGGGAAAAGTAGTCACTGCATTTCCACCAGTAGTTTGTACAGTCCTGCTAGTTACTAGCACCACCCTGGGCAATTTCTGTGGGGAACAGTATTTTACATAACCTGAAAAATTGAATTCAGCATCTAAGATTTTGAGGAGTGACGCATTCTTTGGCAGCTGAAGAGAAGGTATTTTTAAAGGGGATAGAGACTGTGGTGCTTTTTCTGAAAGAGTTGCCTTTAAGGAAATGCCATTTTCATCATTTGGGGCAGCCAACGACTACCACGAGATGAGTGCAGAGAGCAAATAGCAGGGGATAAACTGTACAAATCTTTACAAGGTTTACGCACCTGCTGAAGTGATTTTTAGTTTTTATTGTCTAAAATAGTCTGATCAATGCTCTCGTTTGGGTTTGATTAGGATAACAGCACAGGAGAAGCATCAAAATTTTTTTAGTTGAGGCTGCTAGGTGGGCAAAGCTTATTACAGTTTAAATGTGTTTGATTGCCTCAGGTATATAGTGGGAGAGATTCATAGAACAATAGGGAATATACTGCAGGTATCTTGCAGGTGGGAGATTATTTAGGTGTAGAAAAATGCAATACAATTTGTGTCATGGAAACTATAGTTCTTGCTAATTATAAGAGACAGAAGTTACAAAATACAGTATTAAACCTGATAGGAATAACACACACTTTTTAAATTAAAAATTACATTTTTCAAGATACAGTGTAGAATAAACAACTTAAAAACCAATTCATGTGAATTTGCCTTGGAGTATGGAAAAGAATGAAAGTTTAACTTAGCAGCAGTTAGGATGATAGGCTTTGTGAATTTCTCCCTTCAGAAAGAATGGAGCATTTGGAAACAAGTACATTGCTATTTATCATTATCAACTGTAATTGAAATTGGGGAAACTCAACACTTTGCTCTGGAACTGTGAAAGCTGTGTCATGAGGTATTGGGCTAACAAAACAGACGGTCTTAATATTCACTGACAAGAAAGCTTTGTAGTATTTACTACTCTCACTCATCAAAACTCTTAGATTATTAAATATGACAGTGGAATACATATATTGGAGAAAGAGCCTCAGCCATTGATTTTGTAGCTTTTTAAGTAGTGTATCCCTTGCAAAGGTCTTTCAGGTGATCTTGTTGTTACTGATACATGTCAGTAATTTTACTTAGGGGTTGTATATTACTCCAGCATCAATCAAGCAAATTCAACTGACTCCAAGAGAATGATAGAATATCTGAATTCTACCCTCTCAAATAAATTTAACTTTTACATATAAGGACTAGTGATTAAGGAAGCACAGAGCTAAAATCTGTAAATTATTTAGGTTCTCCAGGTTGCGGTTTTGTGTTCAGCACAAAATCTCAGGTTTGAAGGTGAAGTGTTGCTGCTCTCATCTATATTTCTTGCTTGATGGCAGGGACATGTGAAAAAGGCAGGATGTCTTGCTCTGAGTCTGTAGCCTGCAGATGCTAACTGGTAACTGAACTCCCTGTCTTTATCTTGCCCAATGTGCTTACCTGCTCCTGTTCTTCCTATTTTCTATCAGACCTCACTAAGGGGATAAAGTGAGCGAGTGCCTGGGTGTTAGCAAACACTAATGCACCATAGACACATTTACAGGTTTTTATTATGAATTAGCTTTGTGAGCCTTTTTTGGGGAAAACAGAGACCCTGACTGTACACAGTTGCTTTGGAAAGTACAGCAAAATTCCATATATGGTGCTTAATACATATGAGACACATTTAATGAGAAAATTCAGATAATGACTTAATATTTCCTTTTCCCAGATAATTCAGGAGTGAAGATTAATATAATCTATCAGAATGTGAAGTGGCTTTAGCAATATCAAAATATTTCCAGATATATATTAGAATATGTGCAAACCTATGCTAATATATGCACAAACCCAAATGGCTGTCAGATTTGCACTGTAAGCTGAATAATTGAATTGGAAATGTATTTTCCACCCAAAAGTCTAATTCTCTAAATATTTCACTTCCTCTGAAGTAGCAGAAGAGCAACAACCATTCCAAAAACTGTATTAAATTAGCTAGATTGTTTGGTTTTTATTGGGGAGGCAAAAATATTTCATTTCAAATTTGACCTTTCATTAAAGTATGATTTTATTAAGTTTTACTTCAAAACAGCTTTTCAAAAACATGAAAGCTGGGCTTTTCTATATCACAGCATTTTTTTCCTAAATAAAAGGCTGTCAATACTGACAAATACTAAAACATTTAATTGTGGGTGTGAATACTACTTACCCAGGAAAAAATTCTAACTAAAATATTCTGATTGGCAGACCATTTAATTAAGGCCATCCTTTTCTTTAACTCCTCTTTGCCACAATCGTGGAGCAGGTTTTCTATTCAGAAACAGATGCAGTAGCCTTCTGGGCTAGTATCACAGCAGTCACCTTCTTTGTAGTCACTGTGGTTACGTGGCAAAAGCAGCATTCATCCTTCATGATTACTCTTAACTGTCCCTTTTCTGCATTCTAACAGGACTACCACCATACTGGCAGAAATATCCTGCTTGCAATCTCCCTCATCTTTTTCTGACTGGGAATGAGCAAAACCCCTCTGCCTTTCTCTTAAGTGTTAATCCCAGTACGTGGTTTTGAGAACAGCAACATCTTGCACAGTGTTAAGAGCAAAGGAGTTATTCAGTGTGTGGAACTGCAGCTTAATAATGGAATCTTACAAATGGTATCTAAGAACATAATTTGCAAAGCCTAGGATTCACTAATTTAGGTATAGTTGTAGCTAGGTACTCCTGATAGCAGAAAGTAGTTCTGTAGGCTATAGTAAGATGGACAAAACCATTTGAATAAGATACATAAAGTGATTTCATAAGAGTCACCTTGATAACTTGCTTCAAAGGTAAAATCAAATTGAAGTCAGTCTTCTTTTAAAACAACCTTTTTGGTGGCTCTCCTGCCATGGCTTTTTATTCCCTGTTTTGAGCCAGGACCAACAGAGCTATTCTGAAGTGCCTTAGCAAGCATATGGTGCATGTGCTGTTTCTGTCATTAGCTACCCATGTGGCAGGGAATGAAATGCCTGCTTGAAAACATTGCAGGAATAGGATTTTGGTTACTTGAAGTGCAGGAGTCTGATTCAGACTCTAGATATGCCTCCTTGCTAGCTAAAATCTGGACAGAGCCAGAAATGAAATGTTATAAGACTGTAGTGTCATTTTGACACACTACCTAGTGATTTTCTTCACAACTTGTTATATTTTCACTTTGTAGAGACACCTATTCACAAAAACAGGCATTCATACTTGAGTCTTCCAACTGTGGTTTGAAGCGGTGCTGTCATTACAGAGCTGACACATTGTGTACACCCTGCCAACTTGTTGACAAAAAGAAGGAAACATGTAATTTAATACAGCTGTTTCACTGCAAAAAGTATCAACAACACTTCAGCCTTTTTATTTCACTTCTGTCAATCAAAAATATCCACACCACCAGATAAGTTAACATGCCTTGGAAGAATGCCTGTTTTTGACAAGCATTCAGAACATGGTGTGATTTTCTTTCCCCTCCTTTTCTTTCTCTGTTCCTTTACCTTTTCACAAATCTACTTGCTCAGAAGGCTACAGCCTTCCTCATTGATTTCAGTAATGAATTCAGAGAAAGTTTTGGGCACACCTTTAGATCTTTGCATGTAAGTGAGTGATTTCAGCTGCACAGCAGATCACTGTGTACATGTGAAATCAGTTTTATTTTGAGTGTAAAAGTATCAGATAGATACAATTGCTGACTTGTCTTTTAGAAATTTGTCCCTTCTCTTACAAGTAAGATCAGGTTTTGTTAAAGATGAGCAGATGAGATCAGATTTATTGATACTTCTTGGAGTATTACCTGTCTATACTTAAGTATTTCTTTGACTAACTTCTTGTGCTTTCAGCACTGGCATTTCTGAAAATTCAGTATCAAATTCTTGTTTTAAACCCCCCTTCCTTTTTTTTTCTAGTGAAACTTGACAAGGTGTCTTCACAGCAAATACTGACTTCATCCACCTTCTCCTTTTCTCCCTCTTGTTAACAATCTTGGTCTATTTGTTTTTATTTCATCCCCTAGCTATTGTGAAACAGCCCATTTGAAGTTCTGAACAAACCTGTCCTTGGATGGATGTTAGACTACTGTGTCCTGAACAAAAAACTGATGTGGAAATGCACATTGCCTAGACCAACAGCAGTTCAGGGATTTATGCAAGATGTTATTTCTTCCATATGATTCATTTTTATTCTTTCACTTATACTTTTTTAAAACAGGAGAAAAATTTTGTCTGGAGACTACGTGATGAAGTGAGTTTCTAGCCATTGAGATTTCTGTAGTACCAATTCCTGAATTAGTAACATCTTACTACAGTATTTCAAGTCTTAGCTAGGCTACCTCTGAGCAGGTAACATATTTATAAGACTTATAATCCAATTTCTGATTTATAATTTTTTTAAGAAAGGAACTGGAAAAGGGATTCAGCTAAATTTTGACCTTGGTTACACTGAGACATTGAGTATTTGTTGCCATAGGGAATATTCCTGGTCATCAGGAAGATTTATGATCTGTTCAGTGAAAATTCATAAGCTGAGATCTCTCTGCCAATAAATTTTAATATATGTTTGGTCTAATTATCTGTGAAGTTAGTGTAGAAAATTCTTAAGGCAAAAAAGATGCTTTCACTCACTGTAGGTTTTTAATAAGTGATATAAGATGAAGTAACTTATAAGGAGAAAGAAACCATTCTGCTTTATGCTATTTTTCATGGATTCTGGGACAAAGACATGAAGCAGCATGCTGGGCCCAGGCAGGCTGTGCATTTTTGGTAAGGACCAATGAATTTTACATTCTACTTCAGACAGAACTGTCCTGATGTGAAATTTTCTATTTCAGCAATGTATTTCAGCATTGACAACAGTGCTAAAATATAGTCTCTATTGAGCATAGAAGGCTTGTTAGGGCCAGATTTAGTTGGCCAAGTGTGGCTGGGGAGAAGTCCAAAAGACATTCTGGACTCCACAGTTCTGTCCAGAACAAGAAGCCAGAGCACCCTGTTATGCAAAAGGTATATTTGAAAAAGGCAAACATGAGACAAAGATGCAACCAGCACCGGAAACCATGGCAACAGGTGGGTGATTCTCAAAAGAACAGGGAATCCAGGAGCAGGATTTAAGACTAAAATATATTCATCTCTTCTCTATAAAATTCCTATAGTCTGGTGAACTGTGTTTTTGCAACCTGCAAGTTTTCACACTGTGGAACGTTTTAGGGATATGTTCAGCTCTTTGAAATATTTCAGATACATAATCATGAGCCAGATACCTATAAAGAATAACTACACTGAGGTGAAGACATGCAGACAGGGCAACTGTGCCCCAAATCTACTTTACAAAATCCAGCCTAGTTAATTACAAAAATGCCAGATCTGCCCATGAAAACAGAATTCAGAATCCTCCAGGATCTCATAGCACTCTCCCATGCTTGGCTGTGGGGGATCTTTTTGTCTGTGCCAGGTTGAGGTGGAATAGTTCACATGGTCACCCAGTTTGTGCTTAGGCTGTTTTCTCTGTATTGTAAATGACTTCAAGAGCAGTTGCCACTGAGGGGAAGCTTAAGTGCATGCCTGAGATGTCTCAAGTGTAAGGAAATTGTTTCTTAATCATGCACTTAATTCTACTCATCACCATCATTGTATTAGCAAGGCAAAATTATCCTGTTGTAATTTATGGAGCTGTGCATAACATTTCTCAGTGCCTTGCTAGTTTGTTGTGTCATATTTCTGAGAGTAAAATCTTATTTGGTAGTAATATTTTGATACTATATTACACATCAGATTTAATCACAAAGTCTCTATGCTCTTGACACCAACAATCTCTCTTGGAATTTTTTGTGTAAAGACAATGAGACTTATTTCTCAAAACATCTGAACACTGAAGTGCTAGATTTGTGGTTTATCTGCTCTTGAAAGATTAAACAAGACACGGCAAACATGATAATACAAAGAGATAGAAACTGTCAATAAATACACTTGCACATAATTTTTTTTTTTTTACTGGTAAATTACAACATAAACCTAGATTTTTAAGAAATTGCTTGATTGATTCAAATATTTTAAAATCGTAGACTGAGAGTTGAAAAATCCAAATATATTGGGAAAAATTAATACACTCTGAGTAATCATACAGCTGAAATACAAAACAAAGAAGAGTTTGCTCGCCCTCAGAATTGAGTGACTTAAAATTCATTGCAATATGAACATTTTTGGACAATTTCCAATTAAGAGACAAGTATGTATGTATTTTTTTTTGCTCTGTGGTGGTTTTGTTTGGTTGTTTTTCTCCTCACTAAGGAAATCCAACTGGAGTTTTTTGAACAAGTTGCCATTCTTGCTCAGTATATGTGTGTCCCTGGAGACCTCTGTAGTGCTGCTATCTGTGTCCCACCAACCTAGCTTTTGTTCTTTACAATTGCTATCCTGCTTTCTGTCTTTGTGGACTGCCTCCTCCAAGACTGACTGAAAAAATGAAATAGTCTCTAGAAATAACAACATGGAAAAGCCTAAAAAGGTTGACCTAAACCTTGTTAAGAAGCCCTGCTAACTCTGCAGTTTAACAGAAATTCTGTAATGGGGCATCTGGAAACTGAGCTAAATGATACTTTTTCAACAGTAAAAGGCCAGTATTTTGTCTGATAATTTTTGAAGAAATAACAGGTAGGATGTTGGCTCCTATTGAAAACACTGAGTTTCACAATAGAGGTAAGTGTCATTCAAGGGAAAACTCAATGCCAAGAGGTTTTGAGCCTTGTGTCTTTGGGATGCACAGCTGCCTCAGGGTGATGAGGAGATGGAGGGGTTATAGCTGGCTATATCCTCAGAAAAATATTTCTGCTATTAGTGTGCAGCAGGATTGTTGGCAAAACACATCTAGTGCCTGACTGATTCATAAAACCTGCTATAACTGATCAGGTGACTAATCCAATGCCAAAAGAGAAACGATATTAAAAATTGGGAGAAAAAGCTTAAAATGGGAAGTATGAAAATGTCTGCACAAAGCTAGACAGATGGCATCTCTTTAAGCAGGGCTTATCCATATGGCAAGCTAGTATATTGAATCTGAACACTGTATAGAATCTTAGTGGAGCAAAACCTGGATTTTTTGATTCAGACAGTGCACGCTATATATCTCACTTATGCTTCAGATGACAACATAACCAGTTTTCTGCCATCAGCTTCTGCTAGGAGGTGCAAATAATTAGAGAGAGAGATATAAAGAAACATAAACTTCCCAGGGAGTTAGCAAGCTCTCTGAATGAGGTTTGAATATATAGAAAAGAAGGAAAAAAGAGACATTCAACCATTGGTAAAAAAAGCTTTCATGAACTGTCCAACTGAATAGCTGATTCACAGAAAATTGCAATTACTGTAGCTGCCCAGCTACTCAGCAATAACACATTCACTGAAGAGGCCTTTTCCTTTAGGACTGACTGACAACTGAGTCCTACAGTACCAAAAAGTCCATGTCAATGTAGGGGAAGGCTGCTGAGGACATGAAATTTCTCTAATATGACAGGAAGACCATCCCTGTATAGAAGATTTCTGAATCAGAATGAGCACATCCCTCATGGGCTTTAACAGTTAATGCATTGGTTACTGCTCCTGAGCTGCAAGCTCTTCTCAACAGAGATAGATAGGAATAAAGAGATAGGAATAAAGAATAAGAGATAGAGATAGGAATAAAGAAAGGATTGTAGCTGAGAATGTGCTACCTGCCATGGCACAGGGATTACACTGCTTCTGCAGGAGGAAGCCTGCCCAGCAGTCTTATAGCACAGGAGAACTGGGAAGAAGCCGATTTTATCTATGAAGAAAACTCAAAAGTCAGTTACACTATGAATTTTAAACCAGCAAATCTCCATAACCTCTGACATGAAGCATAGTGAGGCTTTGTTTGAGAACAAAGTGAAAAGATTAATATGAAATATCTTAATTTTAATGGAAGTTTAATTGTGAGAGGTTGCTGACAAGTGCAATCTCATTTACTTGTGAAGTGTTGAAAAATATTTCACTTTTTAAAATATAGCAAAAGCAAAGAAAATGTAATCAAAAGAGTCTAGTTTAAATATTTCTTACCTAAATAAACATCTGTGGATGTTTATTATTTGGTGGAATGGCTAATTAAATATAAACAGCTTATATATTAACACTTCTCCACATATCCACATTTTCAATTCAGTTTAACAAAATCCTATTTATCTCTTTTCAGACAATGTCGTCTTTGCAAATGTAACAAGACAAAGGGCTGAGTGTGACATTAAAGAACTTATCAGGAAAACACATTACCTGTGCTCACTAGAAAAACATAGGGAAGGCTGATCATTTGATAAACTGCTATGTGCCACAACTGATTGAACCAGTTAAAGAAAGCCTGGAATACTGAACAAACTGAGAACCAAAAGGACTTTATTTTCAGGCTTAAATTTGTGCTTTCAAATGAAACATTATATCTGAGCACACTTCTCCTTATTTGCAGTAAGACCTGAACACACAGACAACCATACCTGCATGCTATCTTGTAGAATTCAATGACATCTTGAGGGCAATAAGATGTCTATGCAAAGTATGGTGCAAGACAATAATCAAGGCCTGGCTTCAAAACACTATTAAATGTTTCCAAGTCCCTTGTTTCTGAGTCCTATAAAAGACTAGCATGCATGCAGCAGATAAGATTTCAGTTATTTACCATCTAGATACTGAATTCCACAAAGCCTGATGAATTTCAGGTTCCATCTATCCCAATTTTTGTAATTCTTAACAAATATTTTTTGGGGGGATAATTTTGTAGCAAGATCTTCTGTAGCAAAAAATGAATGGTTTTGCTAACTATATCTACCAATAATTATTACTAGTAGTCATCAGTGTATCTTTAACTTTTTCGCTGATCTATCTTTTTTACCACACACAGCATCTTTGACCTTTCAGTCTGGAAGATGAATCTCAGGAAACCATTCAGATCTTTGGCACAAGGAAGGTTGAGGACTGACAGTACTTCCCTTCCCTCATTCTTTATCTATAGAAAGAGGATATAAACTTGTGACTGTATATCATGCTGGTGAGTCATGCTGATTAGCAGATATTTAGCCAAGCTCATTTGCTTAACCTTCATGCTTGTCACATGTCATGCAATAAACTCCACTGTGCATTACAAAGGATTTGACATCATGGGAGTAATTATTCCAAAATTATTCTGATAGTTAAAAAAAAAAAAAGAGGCAATTTGGCCCTAAAAGTGAGAAAGTTTCTGGGTTTGCAAATCTGTAGTCATGTTTTATTTATAGCCCAGCCTATGATTCATCATTAGAGTTTCTTTCAGATTTTGGAAGAAAAATTGTGTGTTTTTTAGATAACCACAGCTGCTTCTCACTAGCTGCTGTTTCAATAGCAGACAGCCCAACACTAGCATTCTTATGCATCTTTGCCTCTATCTGCTCATATTCAAACTCTTTTCACCACACAAAATCAGCTCCATTGTAAGGGCTTCAGGCAGCAGCCACCTCAGCCATTATTTGGCTTGTCAGCAATCCCCTTTTTATTCCAAGGAGGAAGAGCTGATGGGATGAAACTTGGCTGCTGGCTAGAAATCTTTGAAAGGATGGTGCTGCCCCAGTCCTGCTCTAATCTTCTCTCACAAAAGCACTGCCTGTGCCAAAATGCCTCTGAAACGTTTTAAGGCAATTGTCAGAGGCTCTGTTGGGTAGGCAGGAAAGGAAGACAGGATACCACCTAGCCCTTCTGCTACTCTATCATCAAGGGCTACAATTTGAATTCTTCTGTGTGTTGCTTTCTGGGTAATAACAGGAGGAATGGTCCAAAGCGATTTGTCATTGAGAAAATTATTTTTGGAGGTATGGCAGTTGCAGTGAATATTTCAGCCCTCTTGTTTTAAAAGCTTTCTCTGCAAAGGGACAGGTTTACAGGCTGTTTAGGAAGCAGAGCTTGAGCTAAACTTTTCTGGTAATCCTGTCACCAAATCATTTTGTCTCTACACACACATCTCTATGTGCCTAGTAAGGTTTTTTCCACAAAGATAATACCCTGTCGAACCCTCTGAGCCACAGGGCTACTATTCAGCACCAGATGCTTTTGCACTTTCAGATACCATAGTAGGTTATTATTATTCCCACGTTTGCTCTTTCAGGAGCTGATCAGATTTGAACTGAGAGACACCAGAGGCTGAGCCTGAGTTAAAGAGCAGCTCACCGAATCTGGCATCGCTCACTGAATGCCTCTACAGACAACACTGGAGAAATGAGGCTACAGCTTCACATTCATGCCTGGCATAGAGATGCCAAATGGAGCTGTTTTGTAGACTCCTCTTCGTGTTGGAGATAGGTATGAATGAAACTTTGATTGATGCTGGTGGGGTGCAGAGGTGGATGAGTGGCAGAGAAGTGCCTGCTGCACTTAGAGCACTTTGAGTCAAAAACAACAGAATCTTTGTATGTCTGGGGAACTCAGGCTGAGTTGTAATCTTGGCCTAAGGCTGAGGAAATGAATGCTGTTGTCACTTGTCCTACTGGCAGTTTACTACTGCCTGGCAGCTCAGAGAAGGCAGAAAATACTGTAAGGAGTAACTAAGCGGATGACTTTTTACTCTCTGTAAATAGAAAAGGAAAAATTGAGGTCTTTGAGCAGTCCTATAGTCCCAGCATAAGGGATCTGTAGATCTACTATCAATTTCATTTCTGTGGGCAGCCAGGATTCTTGACCTGTTATATTACCTCTTTAATTGTATTGTGATCATATAGACATACAGTGCAAACTATCTCATACTGTGCGAGTACTTTTTCTAGTTCCCATAAAAAATAACTTATACACCCATCAAAGTAAAGCAGATTCACATGAATTCTGATTTTTTTAATTAAGAACTACATGATCATACATATTCACTAAATATATATTTGAACAAAAACCAACAGTCATCAAAAATAAAAAAATTCTTTCCATGAGAAAAGGAATCACAGAAGAAATACTCATCATGGGATCTGTTTTCTCCTGTTGGTAATCCCACATTCCATGTCTTTGGGAAACAGTTGCATGCCTGTTCCTAATTGTTCTGCAGTTTCTTAGTAAAAATATCAGCATGATATCTGTACCTCTTCCAGTTTGATTTCAATATAAACATTTTTGTATAACTTTAATTCCTGTGCTAAATTTGTATGAAGATCGCCTCTTAAATATGCTGAGCAGAGATTTCACATCTCTCTCTATTTGTTAAACAAATTAGTATCAGAGATCCTGAATAATTCCAAGACAGAAAACATGAGAAAGCCAGTAAGGGAGAGAGATGAGTTAGAAAAATACAAAGAAAACTATTTTGTATGTCAAAAATCATAGAGTTGCTAATAAAAGTTCATCTTACCCCTAAAAAACAAATCCATGTGGAAGAATTAACTTAAACTCCTCTCTGATGGCCCCATCACAGAAAATACACTATTTCTTTAAAATATGACATTGGAAATGTGAACCTGGAACTGAGTATCCTCTCAGGTGCCATGTGCAGCTCTCCCCTTCTGGGTACGTGCGTCATTTGTACTAGTGCTACTGTGTGACTGAGCATATATCCAGGCCCCATGAAACCTCTGATCAGCATTCAGTTTACATAGATACCCAGGAGGTTACAGTCAGGGTAGTCTCTGACTGTAAATTTATAATTTTTAAAGAAAGGCAGGCAGGGAGGGTAGCTTTCATGCTCATTGCATAGGGAAACCCTATGGTAAACTTGGATTTAGATGAATCGATCTCATATAAAGGGGATAAGACATTCATATCTTAGGGGATCAGTCTTATAGGATAAATGGAAATCTGAAAGAGGAAGAAGTTGGAGAATCTAGAGGGAAAGAATTGCTGATTAATCAGTCATCATGGGAGAAAAACAGGAAAGAGGAAAAAAAAAAGAGAGAGAAAAAGAAGCAACAATCCCTGTAGAGGGAATAGCAAATTTGAAAGGGGAAGAAAGACCAGAGGAAAAAGGTATAACTTTTGTGATTTTTGTTTTTGTGGTGGTTGTTGTTTTATTAAAGGCATCAATACAGTTTGTTTACTTATCAAGCATCTGTGGTGGTTTAAAACCTTACTGCCTGGGAGGTATTTGTTATCATCTACTGGAAGTTATCCAGCCCAGCTACCCCCAGTAGAACAGAGCAGAGAGAACAGCAACAGGCATCCCTCTCCCCTTTGGCTGTTTGGAAGCCTGGTTTTGACTGCCAGTAATGATAAGCTGAGCTGCCTGACTTCTCACTAAACCAGATTGGGTCCTTGAATACAGTAACTAAAGCAAAAGCAGTTTATGCACATGGTTTATAAAAAAAATGGCTTCCATGTGCAGTCACTAAACCTATGGGTCCAGCAGATAGGATCCACACACACAGTTCCATCTGTTGGCATTTTGAACCTCTGGTATAGGACTGAGAGGTAGTAAAGTGTTTTTGCACTGTTACAGCTCACTCCCCAAAGCTACAACAGCTCAGAGGTTTCTGAGAGACTCATGTCTGTTGGGTCAGGTGAGGTTTCCCAGTCAGGTAACTAAGGTGCTTCTTAACTGGACCACTTTCTAGAAAGTTGCTATATTTTGGATTCATTTATTAAGAAAAAAAAAATCAAGAAAAGGCATGGATTTTTACCCTCCGTTTTTGAAGCATAGGACAACAAAATGAAAACTGTACTGCAGCACAGCTGATTCATTTAATGAAGGTTATCCCTCTTTTGGGCTCTTTATATGAAATTTCTGTAAAGCTACAGGGTTGAAGAAGTGAGTCTCAGCAATTCAAAAAATTGTGTTAAAAATATTCTCTGAAGTATATTTCTATTGAGATATCAGAGGGAAAAAATAAAAGGATAATGAGACCAAGCATATGAATCACAGTATGACTATGCCTTAACTTCTTAGAAAAAAAAACACCAAAACAACATAATCATACATTTCCTTTTTGAAAGCTGATGGATATGCTTCCACTACCTGGAGACCTGGCCAAACTTTTAGTCTCCAGAAAATAAAATAAAACTTTCTGAAATTAAACCTGGGGAAATAAAACCTTTGCATGATTGGTTTTTCTTCCTTAATATGATCAGTGTATACTGTTAAAGTTAAATCAAATACACTGGTTTGGAAGCTACAGATAATTTACGAGGTCATCAAAGAGATACTTTCAATTTTTGAGAATAAAATTATAATCTCACCATTTGTTCATAATATTATTTTCCTCCAAATTTTGCTGAAAGTGATTGAAAAGAACCGATAAAATATTAAAGCTAGAATTTTCAAATTTGATCATCTAAAATTAGGTTCCTAACTCCACTTTTAATTCCTAAATATAAGCAGCCCAATTTTCATAGCTGCTGAGCAATCCCAGATGCCACTGAAATCAGTGGGAGCTTTAGGTAAATACCAGATTGCCTACTAAGGCTCATTATCATGTAAAGACTAAAAAGGGATTTGGGCATTTTAACCAACCTTATTGAGAAAGGTAATTGTAGTAGAACTGGGATCTATAGAAATGCATAGCAAACTCCCAGTGACTTTCAGAGGCCAGTGTTCACCCAGGCTGCTGCTCATGTAGGCACAAACCCTTCCTGAGCCATCTCACCCCTTACATTAAGCCATATGGAGATGGCCCCATGCCACTTTTGAATGGTCTCTAGGGACTAGGCTGCAAATGCTCTCCAAGAAAAATCACTGCAACAATCACCATTATTGTCTAAAGGCTTTTCCTAATGTATAGACTCAACCCAACCTTTTCCAGCTGACTCCCATTCCTCTTCTTTCAAGTACAAGGTGATTATTTCACTTCTCCCTATTCCATTTCTGATGCCTATCTTCAGCACTGTCTTCCTGGGTGTGGACAAGAGCACATCACCCCAGCCTGATGCCAGTGGCTCAGGAGAGACAGCACTGCAGCACTTCCTGGCCATAGCTGCTGCCCACCTCTTGCATATTGCCTGGCATAGGAATAGGTGGTGTGTGACTCTATGCACCTTCTGTGTGTGGTGCCCTCCATCCCAGGGAGCTCCCAGCTACCCTGTGGCTCTCTGTAAGGATAGGCTCATAGCCTTGCACTTCTGTGCAAGGTGGTGTGAGATGATAGCACAGCTCCTATGCTGCCTGCAGGTCCCAGAATGAAAGAGGCTTTCTTGTATGGGCACAGCCCTGGGAGCTGCACTGCCCATTTGTACTTTTTCAAGTAGTGCTCTCTTATGTTGTTAGTTCTCCATAATCTCCTCAAGCTCTTTCTCTATGATAAGAGTGGCAAAAGGTTTATCTTTGCTCCACATGGCTACAGCAGCCTCAAAAGCTTTTCTGAGCTCTCCACAGAGCCCAGAAGGAACAGACACCCAGCTGCAGGCCTTGCTCTGTCTGCTGAGCCCTGCGGTGACTGGGTACCACTGATTAGGAAATGAAACAAAAGAGGGGAAGCTTCCATTAAGCATGCAGTTAATGCAAAGGTCGAAGTAGAAGTGAACAAAACACAACTTGAAAGAACAGTTCAATTAATCAAGCAGATTTTTTTTCCCCTACCTTGTGGCACATGCAGAATTGAAACCTCAAGTCACTGAAGTCAATATCCAACCTGACAGGAGGCAGGATTTCACCTCCAGTGTTTTAATCCTTGTTTTATGTCAGAACTACTACATTCCTCACGTTTACCTGGTTTTTTTCCCCTCTTATTCCACATTATTTTCACTGTCAAGGGAACTCTGCTTTTTAACACAGTTCCTAGTCTTTCCTGGAAGCAAGGTAGATCATCTGGGTGCAAGGCTTGCTTTCATGAGACTTGTGACCTCCAAGAGTTATATTTCTGTTTAGCTTATGGAAGCTTATTTAGCTGTCACTGTCTCATTTCAGGCTATGACTGAATTTGGCAAAATATAATTTATGCCTTAGATTGCTAATTTTATTTTGATGGTTTATAATTACACCAGGGTTTAGCAGATTTTGTGCAACTCTTCCAAGTAAAATGTCTGCTATTGTTATTATTACTATTATTAATCCTTTTGGGTAAAAGGTCAATCAAACACCTAATATTTTGTGAGGGAAGAAATGGCAAAAAATATTTGGTTACTTCAAGTTAAGAAAAAAGCAATTGAATTAGATCCATCTAACTAAGAATTTCAAATGCCCCCATGCCTGGGAGCAGGAATTTCTTTCAAGAAGTGGGGAGAACAGAGACTCTTCTCTTTTATATCAGTGTAATTTTCTGTTTATAGGAATTGAAGTTTATACCTAAAGTCAGTGGACAAATTACTGTCCCTAAAGATATCAAATATGAAGAAAAGAGAACTGGATGTTTCCAAAGGCATTTACAAGCATTGCAACATGAATATTGATGGGCAAAGATGGGGACATTAGGTTTGCTGAAGTGCCTGAGTGAATTATAAGCCTGAGTATCACTGCATTTGAGTGATGATTTAGGAAGCCTGCCCAGTGTTGAGGCAGCACTGGCCAGTTCACCCCTGAGTGAGCATCAGGCAGGGTGTCTTGGGCAGGAGACTTCACTGCTGCACCAGGTCCTGTTATCAAATTAACTTCATCCTGGTGAAGGTGGCATGACTCCATGACACATTGAATTGCTCAGGACAGACATGCTTGTGTGTTTCTGGGTTTGTAATGACATATTTAGATGAAATACAGACAAGAGGTCATGGGATTATCCAAATCACCCAGTCATCTACTAGCATCCTCATATGACCAAGAGTCCTTTACCATTGGCCCTAAGGTGTTTTGAGGGAATTTTCCTGTAGAAAAGCAACACTGAGTGGAAGAACAACATGGATTGGTAGCAGTAAGGGAGGAGGCAACCTTTGAAAGTGTTTCATGAAACACTTAGAAAGGTCTAGAAGGAAGAAAGTGAGTAGATAAAAGAGGAAGAGATAGAAAGGCTATAGCAATAGTAAACAATCAAACCTTGCATAAATTTTGGTAAGAAAAAGTTAAGCCTCTGAAAACTGACTGGGACAGTGATGGTAAGCAATGTATCACTTTGTATGTAGACTGCTTTTGTGCAGCATATAATTCCAAAGATGTAAAGAAGACCTTGGGCTTCCTACTTGTAGTGGGTGGGAATACATGTCTTCAGCTCACTCTGATCACAGCATACAATCTAAAAGAGATTCATGCTTGAATCATACCTAAGTACAACCATGCTGTCCTGCAGTTGAAGACAGCTGCCTGTATCAGTTTCTGAATAAGAAATAAACCTTGATGTCCGATAAGCAAGGTTGTCTTCTGAAACCTCTGAGTTTCAGGTAGATCTTGCAGGCCTGTGATGGTCTTCCTTCCTCTGTGGAAGAGAACACCAATGGCTTTGCTACTGTCCTGAAATCTGAGGCAGGCTGAAGTCTTTGCCTTAAAATGTGGGAAAGGGTATATCTAGTAAGTTTGTCACACAGACACATGTCCTTATTTCTGAAATCCTGCAGAACCACAGCTGGACCTCTGTACAGGCAATGAATTTGATTGTATTACTTCTTGTTCCCATCAGTAAAATCTCTATAGCAAAATTAATCCAACTTGCTGGTGTTTCACCATAGTCAGAGAATTTCATAGTCAGAGGCACTTCAGATCACAGGAGGCTTTTCAAAAGTAATTTAATTTGATGGACTTTCAGGCATAGTTCTTGCTTATAGAGGGGAAAATAACCCAGCAAACCCCTTAATCTTTCATCTGCTGCTCCTTTACCGCAATCCAGCCTGATGTGCAGACCATAATGACTGATACTGTCTAGATGATTTTTTTTTCTGATTGCAGCTGCCCCTTCCCTTTATGGAACTAAAATATAATGCTGAAATGATATAAAAATGTATAACGATTTGAAAGGTAGAATTATGCTTAAAAAAGGCTGAAAACGTTGGCAGTCAAGCAGCAATTTCAGTTAATTTCATTCTATCCAAATTGCAGGAATATTTTGCAATTTGTTGTGTATTTAAATGTCTCTGGGCACACGTTCCTGAAGAATGGATTTGATTGTTAGATATTCAGAGGTTAACTCTTTACCACTGTCATTTCTAATGATGATGGTAGAGATTATGTTCTTATACTGTAAGTTTTAAGAAAATATTTTGTTTGATAAGTTTTCATTTATAATGTTATCATGTTTGCTGACAAATTTATTGCCTCCCCCCATACTTCACCATCTCTTACAAAACTGAGT
This sequence comes from Bucco capensis, assembly GCA_013396975.1. Classification (NCBI taxonomy): domain Eukaryota; kingdom Metazoa; phylum Chordata; class Aves; order Piciformes; family Bucconidae; genus Bucco; species Bucco capensis. The sequence continues at coordinate 188,208 of VWZO01003221.1, forward strand.
CCAGTTGGAGTTTTTGCCTCTCTGCATCTGTTTGCTGCCCCACCATTAATTTCTCCTTGCCTGCCACAGCCTGTCTCCAATTCTGAGTCTGAGCACTATTATTATCTGCCTCTCATCCCTTCAGTCCCTGCTATTTCAAGCTTCCTTTCCTTTTTTATTTCTGTTCTCATTATCTCAACCTCACCTTCAACTCTGTTGGCTCCTGTCCCACTGTCTGTAAGCATGCTCTTGCATATTCTATATCAAATAAGGGTTCTCCATTCAACTTGTCCACTTACAATCCTATCTCCTTCCTCACCTTTTTTCAGCACTCTAGGGCCCAGATCCAAAGATCTATTTAGGCTCTTGACTTGTCCTTGAATGCCTAAAATTATTCTGAACACAGTCCTGCCTTAGTTTTCCTTCTTTAGCTCTCACAATGCCCTTTTGAATGTCTCTGGTATCTTTCCTGCTCCTCAGTGACAGCTGAATTCCTTTTCTGAAAAGTGTTTGTGTTTTGTTTCTTTGTGGAAGGAACATTGTAGCAGCTGAAGCAAGTTGTACTTATGCTTCCAGAGGTGCAACATCATTCCCATAATGGTGTCCACTTCCAAGATGGAGCTGAGAGGAAACATCTTACTAAGTCCATATTGGGCCAGTCAGCACAAATCAGTTCACAAAAATAAAAAGATAAATTAAAAGCAATTTCCACATTCATTATATTCTCTCTCCATCCACATGTGATCTTCCCATATTTTAACAAGACGTATCACTGCCTATTCAACCCTGCTCTGATTCTTCAGCCAGATGAACTTCTAAGGTGAACTAATTAATGGGACAATGATGTATATGACTGTTTCACAATAAGTGTGTCTTAAGGTTTCTAATAAGCTTAGTCGTGCAGAGGCAATGCCCAGATCACAAAGGATACAGGAGTAGCTTGGCACAGAGAACAGAGACTGATGGAAGGAACTCTCCCAGCAGGCATGGAAAGACATTCCTACATTGGGGGTTTTGTGTTGCATGGGTAGATCCATTGTACCACTTGAAGGCTGTGACACAAGTTGCAGAGGATCCATAATGAGGACCTGAGTGTTGCAATGTGTCATATCACAGCATCTTTAGGTTTGTAGCCATCTAGAAGGACTCACAATACACCTGTTAGAAACCTGACTGTAAGGGTCCATGAACAGGGATTCACAAAATCCAGCTGCTGGAGAAGGCAATTGGGAAGTGCTATGGAGATGTCAGAGGATTTGAATAATTTCCCTGCTCTTTAGCCTTTCAAGTCACAAGCACTTGCAGAAAATGGTCTCATCTTCACTCCTTTGGGACTAATAATGCTGAACTGTTTGCTGGAGTTAAAAAACGACAGATGAAAGTCCTCTGCTTTAAAAGATTGACAAGGAATTAGTTTTTCTTCCTAAAACTGGCTGGGAGGAACATTGACACACTTAGCAATACCAGTTGGTGTTTTCTTTAACAACTCCCTGATGAACATGTGGTTCTGGCTTCTCAGAAGCTGGCAGAGGTGTTATAACAATCTGAGTTCTGTGTTTAGATGTCTAGGGTTAGTCAGCCAAGGTCTCTTCTTTGGATTCAGCTCACGGGTGTTATCCTTTTAGTTGTGCCTGACAGTATTTTGTTTCTGAACTTTGCATATAAATGGCAAATGGCCTGTAGCAAATTTTGGAAGGACATCTAAAATGGAGCAATTATTGCTCTCTGTACACTTGCACATGCAGTAGGGGCCTGATTTTCTCCCTTGGGTTTCAGGAGCTAGAACATCCCCATTACTACCTTCCATTACTCACTCTTTGCAGTGCTGTACACAAAGGCTAACTGTGAATTTGTACCTTTACAGTGTTCTAGTTATAAATTGACCTCATTAGTATAAGCTTAGATTGAGTGTTTTATGTTTGACTTCATAGCTAATTGGAAATTACCTGCTGTACAAATGGAGAAATCAAACCCCCTATATGCCTTTATACTTATCCACATACAGTGGTTGATTGTCATGTTTTGGAGCCTCTTTATGTTTTAGAGGAATGGAAGCCATGGTAGCTTGCTTCAGTATAGCATAAGAAAAGCTTTTTTTCATAGAGATGAAACATAGTAATAGATACCATTTTAAGTGGTGTCAATAGCTACGTTTTCCTTTTAGTAATTTAGAATGCATAACATGATCTGTTAAGCTCAATCACTTACTGCCTGTATATTATATCAACCACAGAACAGAATTTATTAGTACATCAGAAGAATGTAAAACATAATTCACTCATTAAAAATGCCATTTTAGTATCACTAGGTTCAGCTGGCTTCCAGAGTGTGAACATATTTGAACTTTTTGCTATTAGATACATAATCATTAACTAAAATCAAATGGTATACAGAATAGGGGTCAAAAAAGGGAGATCCTATGGTGACATGATGTAAGACACGATGATTGCAACAGAGTGAATGCTGGAATACATTGTGAACTTAGGGCCAAGGACAACACTGAAGTTTTCAATCACAAAATTCTGCAAAACTCAATTGAATTTTGTACAGCTGCACTCAGGTACTGAAGAGGATTATCAGACAAAGATAAATCTCTTTGATTATTTCTCTTTTCATAGCTCTCAGGCTCACTTGTTCCAGACAATAAAGAACTAGATGGAAAACAGTAAAATTAAATGTAATAACATAGATTCTAATAACCCTTTGCATAAAAAATGGGAACAGATGTAACAAATAGAAGTTAGGCACTAAAAGAAGTGTTAATATACCTCCATTGGTAAAGCTATGAATGCTGAGTGCTAATTACTTTTTATTTTATTACAAGTCATTAGTTTCATTAATTTTTGAGGCAGGAAAAGAACACATTAGTGGAAATATTTTATATCCCTTTCTCTTGGAAGCTCTATCCTTCAGTTCTCACAAGGACTAGTAATATCCCTCTTAGAAAGCGAAACAAATTTGCTCCAGAAACTTGAACCAGCAACATTTCTGTGATACAGCAATAAAAGCTGCCCACCTTGCACATCAAAGAAGTTTAACTTGGGAAGTAAAAAGAAGAGGGGGAAAACGAGAAGTAGATCTGAGAGGGAAGAATGGAAAAATCAAACATTTTTCTTTTGCTATTTTGCCTTTTCTCCTGGAGTATCACAAGAGCCCGCAGGAGGTGATGGTCTGCTGCCACACCTCACCCCATTGAAGCTGGCATTGCAGCTGCCCTGGAAACATACCTCTTGCTGTAGGGTGAACAGACTTGGGCTTACTGCCAGTGAGAGGTCTTTTCTATCGCTGTGCATTTGTGTGAATTACAAGCTTAGTTCTTCCTTTGGTTTGTCTGCTGGGTAGGACCAAGTGCTGCCTCTAGAGTGCTGAAGAACCTGGCAACTTGACGGACGTGATGGTACTCCCAGTGTGGTGGGGACAGCAAGGCAGGGCTCAGCTGGGCACTTAGGAAAAACTGAGTCTCTGTGCCATGTATCTGGCAATACTCATACTCTGTTGATCTAAAGAAGGGACACTGTTCTAACATGTATTTAGTAATTTCAATTTTCCTGAAGCCTGGAGACCGAAACAGTCTTAAGGAAATGTGTTTTCTTTGCTTAACTTGGCACGCAATCATCATTCTTATCTGGATGGGCAGAATGTGTTGCCAAGATCAAACATTCTTTCTTCTGCTTCCAAGTACTGACTGATATAAAATATTCAGTGTGATTGTATTTATTATTTGAGCATCAATAGCATAAATAGGCCCACAAATATACAGAATAAATATATGTGCACACCTATATATCTCTTCAGAGACACAGATGTACTTAAGTTAGAAAAAAACTGACACCTTTTAAAATGATTTTCTTATATATTTTGTTCAAATATTTTCCCCTAAAATCATATTATGAACAATAATAAAAAGCTGAATATAATACAGAAGTGATGGATGATTCAGGCCATGAAAGAAAGCAGAATTTTGTCATTTCATAATGATACTAAATAAAAAATATATCAAAGTCTGGTTTTCCTTTGCTTAATCTTGTGATGAAAGCTTATAAATGTCAATGAGCTTTCCAAGAAACTCCAGATTCATTGGAGCCAATAATGTGAAAAATCTCTGTGAAATGATGATTTTTTTTCAGAATAAGGCACTTATTCTTAAAATTGAAGTCTTAGGCTGTAGGAGTAGCAGCACTGAAGGTTGTAATTTTGTGCATTTTCCCTGAAAATCGAAATAAATAACTCTATGACTAAGTCTTTTTGTTCTCTATTGAAAATCCTAAAATCAAGGCTTTGAGATACAAACCAGTTACTTGGCAGTAACAAGCTCCCACTAACACTTATTGTACCCTCACTGTTTTTATGTGGCACCCCTGATAAATGTGAGGTAACTTACATCTTTCCCTGAGGAGAAATTCCTTCACAGTTGCAGCACTAGAGCCAGTGCTCAGAAGTACTGCTTGACTTATTAAGGTGCTGAAATATCTGGGGATCCAGCATCCATGCTTGAGAGCTCCATCCATTAAGTAGAATTAAATAGAGCTGGCAGTACTTTGTGTTGCAGCATCTGTATTTTAGGTACTTGGCCCTGCAGCATAACCCATAGTCCACACTAAGCCAGGGTACCTGTTCCCTGTAGCATACTCAAAGCTGGCGAGGGGCCCTGGGAAGCCAGCACAGGAGTGCAGAGCTGCCTTAGCCAAAAACGAGGAAATATGTGGAGAGAAGTACAATAGTACAATATATGGGCCATTATTCTGAAAATTTCCATCACTCAAGATGGATAAAACACAATGAAAACAGGTTTCTAGCACTTATGCTCCAAACTGGTGATGCCTTTTTACTAGCCAATAGGTCAGGTATGACATGGGGATGTGGGACATTGAATTTCCATTAGGTTTTTTTGTGCATTAGGATTTAATCTCATGTTTACCACCTTCCAAAATCATTTTGTAACAGCAGCATTACGAGCCTCTCACAGGTCCCTCTCCTGTTTAATCTCTTCATGTATGGTAGATTATTATACATCACACCTATGGATGCATGGGAGGTGAAAAACAAGGGGCACAGTTCTTTATCCTTGTGATTTGGGTACATTTGGAAGTGATGAGACCTGGGTTTCAGTATCTGCTTCTACTAATGTTTATGAGCTTTATATTTAGTGATTACTAAATAAATTTATTTTTTCACTGCTTCAAAGACAATTTCATTCAGCACTGAGGTGCTTCTGGGCATACTTCGACCTTTGGGCACCTAAGAATTTCTTTTTTTAAAAGAGATTCATATCTAGAGTTCCCAAGTACCTTTTTTTGAGAGAAATAAATTTATAAAGTGCAATGCTTTGTGCTTTTAGAGATAAACTTTGACTTGCTCATCCAAAAATAGAACTTGAATTTCTTGCAGCTGACAATCCCCACTCATTAGTGTTTCTACCTTTTCCAGTGGGACAAAACCAAATAGATACAATACAGAGAAAATAACATTTTTGAGCAGCAAGGACTCCCCTTATGATACTGTTATTCATTGCATTTTCTGGAACCGGATCAAAAGAAAATGATCATTTGTCAGAGAAGCCTGACAGTTTTGTTCAGCCCTTAGTAAACATTGACTTGATTTGATAGATGTGCTATTTTTGGTGCTTTGTTATGTTATTTGATATCAGGAGTTGGTGAAGTACCTGAAGAAGGTGAAGTTTTCACGGAAGTACTCTCCGTTCCATAGCATCTGAGGTCACAGGACTCTCACAAATCACTGAATGGAGATGAAGATAACCTGGCATCTGTCCTGAAAAGATCCTTTTAGAAAATCAAAAGAACAGACTAAATCCCTAAGCAGTTGTTTCCTACGGTTCAGAAACTAGGGTTAAATTGAGACTTAAGCTTTTGGAAAACTCTGTTGTTGTTGTTGAAGTGGGGAGACGGCAATAAATACTGAGACAAAGATATTACCCTGCGTATCCAGTGGAGATGCATGGAGATGGAAGAGTAAGGAAGAAATAGCAGAAAAGCAGAGTTGCATCCCAGTATTCCTATATTTTGGTTTCTCTCCAACCCTCAGGTCTTCAGACCTTATACTTCTGGCCAGCTCTGGGAGCACAAGGAATCATGCCAAGAACAATTTATGTACAGAGAAGGGCAGGACTTGTAACATTTGTGTTACTTCCAGCTTGCTACTGTGGAAACTTCCTGATTCACCAGCTGATGGATGTGAGTGCTGGGAATGCAGCAGCTGGACCACGGTGGAGAGCTTCTAAAGGTGGTGGTGTCTGCACCAGCTGCTGATGCTACAGCTTGCCCTTCTCTCAAACATTCAATAAAAGTTGACAGGAATCTGTAAAATCTCTAGAGGATATGTGAACCCATTATTTTTACATTTTCTTATATATTGTCATAAATGAACCTCTTACAAAGGATCTGTGAAGGCATGTTTGCCTGAAATGTAGGAATCCAAGCCTGTGTAAGAGAACTTGTCCAAGGCCCCAGTCTGAGTGAGCTTGTCATATCAAGAGACTGAACACCATAGGGAGAAACAATTCATTTAGCAAAGGGTATCTAAGAAGACCTTTTGGCCATGTTAAAGGCTTTTATAAACAGAGTGCCTTGGACATTGCAACTCAGTTTGTCAACTGGAAATTTTATTGTTATTATTTTCATTAAAGCTGTTTTAGTTTTTTTTTTCCAACCCACAATTCAGGAAGGACATGAGCCTGTTGGAGTGGGTCCAGAGTAGAGCTACAAAAATGTTCATGTTTGAACACCTCCCCTATAAGAAAAGGCTGAAAGAGTTGGGATTGTTCAGTCTGGAGAAAAGAAGGCTTCAGGGACACCTTATTGCAGCCTATCAGTACTTAA
>VWZO01003221.1:195537-513915 GCA_013396975.1 Bucco capensis
CACCCTTTTTGGAAGGGGGGGAGAAAGGCTGGGGGGCCTGGTGGCCCCCCAGCCAGGTAGGCAGGTGGGAGGAGGGTTGGTGGTCACTTCAACATCATTCATGGGTGCTAGCTGTGCATCCTCAGTGGGAATGAGCACTTCTCTGGGCTGGGTGGGGGTCTTGTGAGGTTCTGGCATGGGTTAAGTGGTGTTGGTGGTGGGGCAGGAGCTGCCTGGGGATATGCTGATGGTATCTGCTCTCTTGGCCAAGCAGAGAGGTTTGCTTTTAGAAGACTGGCTGGAGAAAGACCGGGTGTTTGAGCTGCAAAATGCATGCTGCTGTGGTAAGCTGTTTATGACAGTGAGAGAGGCAGGACCTGGCCCTTCTTGGGCTTGAACATACTTATATAATTCTCCTGAGGGAAGGATCAAGTTATTGTTTTTACTTACACTATTAGAACAAGTTACTCTGAAATGGGGTGGTTTCTGCTGGAGTAGAGGATGGGCACTGAAGCATTGTGGTTTTCCCATCAGTATATCACTCTGCAGTCTCCTTTGATACATGCCTGGCTTGAAGGGTGTGCAGCCTGGTTGGTGTAATCCTGCAGGGTACATGAGTCCCTGGCAGTCAGGGAACACCTATTAACAGCCCTTTGAAGTGAGAGCCTCTGCATAATCATGACACTGGTTTGAGCCAGTGGGAGGGGGAGATCACAAAGGCGGCAGAAGAAAAATGAAGCGGCAAAGGAAAATGGAGGCATAATGTGGTTTGTGTTCACATGTGCGCATTTAACAATTTGCCTTTCAAGAATTTGGCAGACTGCTTGCTCTGTTCATTACTTTTTCTTTTCAATTAATTTAAAAGTTTGAACACTTCATTACAAGATTTAGTGGCAGGACAACTTTTCAGTAGTTTGATAATGACTGTTTCCCTGGCTAATGAATCTGTCTGTTGTGCTCACTGGGGCTTGTTCCACTGACTCAGATATTGTAGGGAGTCAGTAGCCTCAGGTTATCATTTAATAAAAGATGATCTGTTTTGCACTTCATAGTTTATGTAGCTATGAAATCTTTCCTTATTAACTTGTTCATGATAATTTCAGATTCAAATTTCAACCTTACATCAACATGAAGCACCCAGAAGAAAACCAATGCAGGCCTGGTGGACTGTTGCATTCACACAAACAAATGACTGTGTTTGGGATGAGTGGCTGGAAAGCTGCCCAGCAGAAAAGGACCTGGGGGTGGTGGTGGACAGCTGGCTTAATATAAGCCAGCAGTGTGCCCAGGTGGGCAACGCAGCCAGCAAGATTGTGGCTTGTATCAGGAACTGTGTGGTCAGCAGGAGAAGGGAGGTTATCATGCCCTTGTACTCAGCACTTGTGAGGCCTCATCTGGAGTTGTGTTCAGTTCTGGGCCCCTCACTATAAGAAGGACATTGAGATGCTGGAGCTTGTCGAGAGGAGAGCTACCAAGCTTGTGAAGGGTTTAGAGAACAAGTCATATGAGGAGAGGCTGAGGGAGCTGGGCATGTTTAGTTTAGAGAAGAGGAGGCTGAGGGGGAACCTCATTGCCCTCTACAACAATCTGAAAAGAGGTTGTAGAGAGGTGGGTGTCGGCCTCTTCTCCTTAGTAACTAATGACAGAACCAGAGGAAATGGTCTGAAGTTGCAACTTCAGATTGGATATTAGGAAGAAATTCTTTACAGAAAGAGTGGTGAGGCACTGGAACAGCCTTCCCAGGGAGGTCGTTGAATCACCATTCCTGGAGGTATTTAACAAAAGTGTAGACATGGTGCTCCAGGACATGCTCTAGTGGCAGGCATGTAGGGGTGGATGTTATTGATTGTGTTTTGGTGGTTTTTTGTTTGGTTTTGTTTTTTCAGTTGGACTTGATCTGGGAGGTCCTTTCTAACCGTGAATGCTCTGTGATTCTGTGACTGTAGGAGCAGGTTTCCTTGTGACTACTTCTAGCCCTCCCATGGCTTACTGGCATTTTCTCGCTGCCTTCCTTTTGCCTCCTATGCCATTTGCTATTATCCTTCCTCTGATCAAAAGATGAGTGGGGAGAAGAGCCCTTTCCAAGGCAAGAAGAAACAACTGGCACTGAGAAAATAGGAAGAAAGGAAAGAAAATATGCCATGACCATAAATCTACTGTCTACCGAGCATAACAAGGACTCCCTCAGCCCTTCCTTCGTCTGCCTCATCTGAGTATTTCAGGCAGTTGCCTTAAAAATATCCTAAAGGAAAATGAGCTAAGGGTCAGCAATAAAATAAAATAAAAATTAATGAAAATAAGCAAACTGAGGGGGGAAAAAAAACCTGACTTCTCTCCATTAGCATTTTTCTGAGAAAGAGAAACAATCTACTTGATGGTTGGTACTTCCAGTTTTTGCAAGGCTGAGGGGCGCCTATATTTCAAAGTTAGTAGAGAATATTTTATTTTGTTCAGTAGCAAAGTATATTTGGCAGAACTCAACTCGGAGGTACAGGCTACAGGGCAATGTGTCAGCCAGGAAACAAGCCTGTCAGTCTTTTGCAGGAAGTTAATCTCTGATCTTGTTAGTGTACAAATTATAGTTTGATAACTGCCTACCTATTTTTTCCAAATTACCTGTGTTATTTCAATAGCTTTAACTGTCAAACAGTTTCATAGGCCCTGCTCATCTGGACCCATTTGGGTGAAAAATAACTGAATTCTGTTAATGCCATGAAAATTTATGACTACTTTCAATACTTGAGCAGATATTGATCCAATAAAAGTTTTATTATAGCTTTGAGTCATGCTACTGAAAGAAATTACCTTTGTAATGATACTATTCCATAACCAATGTTTCCAGTATATATTGCACTAAAAGTATGTGGAAGAGGTAGGCAAGTAGAAAGTCTCTTAAAGGAGTGATTTTTATGCAATTCAGTAATAAACCATCCACCCAATGGATTTCTGATGATATTTAGATCTTCAGAAAGCTGGCAATACTGGCTCTTGCAGCTTATTAGCCCCTCAATTCTTAACAAAGGTGAAGACTGTGCAACTGCCAATGGTGGTTTAGTTTTCCTTGCTGAAGGCCTGGAGAATCTGCTGTGACTTCAGGAGATTCAGTAGAGTTTCTGAAACCTATGAAGTGATGCAAATAATAAACTGTCAGTCCTATTCTGACTGCATTTTTTTATGTATACCTTCAGAGTATGATGAGTACATTATAAACTTCAGAAATGTACCTGTATAACCACCTGTTTTCCCCTGTTTTGTATTGATTAACTTTACATCTTCTATTAATAACACAGATAAAAGATGCAGTCTTTCATACATAATAGGCCTATGTTCTAATTTCACAGGCCTATGAGAATTCATTACCTTGTTATTGCTTTTGTTTCAGTAGTGTTTGATGTCACATCTGTGCATATAGTGTGGGAAAATATCCCTGGCTGTCAATTGTTTATCATTTGTCCCTCTGTCAACTGAAAGAAAGCTAGCTAGTTTTCCTTAGGATGCAACTGAAGGGGAAACACTGTCAAATTCCATCTGTCTGCAGTTCAACTGGAAAGAGCAGAAACACCTGCCTGGAGGGATGGAGCTGTGCAGATCTCTGAATCCACCGGATCAGACTGCTCTTACTTGGATGCCCAAAATATGTCAGGTGTAATTTGAAGAGACCTTTTCAAGCCTTCAGAATATGACATCACAGTAGATGTTTTGAAAAGTTGTTCACAGAATGAAAATTCAGGTGACCTATATGAAAAAGAATTATGCCCAGAAATACCACAAAATGAAATTGCATCATGTCTGAGCATGCATGCTGTCTGGATACCATTTTCCAGAGCAAGATGTTTCATTTTGAAGGAAGCCCAACCTCATTTTGTGGGTGAGGTTGTAGCTGATGTCATTTGATATTTCTTTCTGACTTTCCCTGTTTCTGTGACGAATGCCACAAACAGGGAAGCAAAACAGCAGTGAAGGCAATTCAGGGGGTACAGGGCCTCTATGTTATGAACATTTCACAAGGAGTCAAAGCTGGGCTTTTGGAAGTAAGCTACTTAAAAATTTCTGGAAGGAGAGGGGAAAAAAGAATGTAGTTTTTATTTATCCAGAGACTTGAGTAAAGTTTCTGAGGAAATATTATTATAATTTCAGGTTATGTGAGTGTTATAAATTGCATTATAAATTATTCATTTAAGTCAGTGTTTCTTTTACAGCTATGTGCAGACACATAGGAAGGTATTCTGAACAGCACTGAAAACAAATAAGGGAGAATGAAGAAGAAAGTGAGATGAATGTAATTCTACCACTGACATGGTCAATATTTTATTATGGCTTCATAAATCTAACTGTCCCAAACTGTCCTTGGTAAAAAAGTAAAACAAATTACTGTAGTCAAGTTCCCTGTAGGTGTTAATATGTGACATTAGTGTGGGTTGCACTCTCCACAGTACTGAATCATTCAACTGGAAATTCAACATTACATTCTTACTTCACAATTATTGTTTACCCAGTCAGAATCTGGCTCTTTCTAAAACAAATTTCTGCAACCACAATTAAAAAACACTGGACTAAAATTGTTATGCTAGAAAGTCTCAGTCCTAATTTGCTCATGTAAAGATACTGTTTGCTTTCCTAACTGCATTCATAGAAGCACACCTCATTTTACATTTATTACTTAGTCTTGTCTCTTCCTGTGCTAAGAATTTATACCTTTAACAAGAGAGTTGACAGACATAGCTTGGAAATTCCTTGGCATATCATTGACATACTCCTGGATGGTAGTTCACTTTCCAGGAAGAGATCTTAGTTTGTAAAATCAATTAAGTATGTGACCAATTTATTGCAATTGAAGATGAGTGAACATTTGGGAATTCGTTTTCTACAAGAGCATTCATAGGGGTGCAGAGGTAGTTCTTGGACTTAGAGCAAGATTTAGTTTGGTGCCTGACTGCAGCTCTGGAACATCAGGGAGACAAACTACTCTTTCTCAAAAGTAGTGTGATCTTTTGTTAGGGCAATGGGGTGCAGATGAGTCTGCTGCTCTGGTAGTGGTTATAGATGTAAGAGGAGATAAACACCAAAGAAAAATCCCTAGGTTTACTAATCAAATTCCCTGAATGCTCTGACAATATTTCCTTCCTTAAAAAATTTCCTGAAACAAGAGTAAATAGGAAGAAAACATTTTCATGAATCAATTTAAAAATAACCAGACTGTTTTTCTGTAGTAACACAGCAACATTAGACCAAACTGCCCTGACAACATTTTATCTTTTAACTAAAAGGGACACCAGTTGTTAGTTCTTCCTTGATGAATACACTCTAACCAAAATACTTTCTATAGACCATATGTATGTATGGCTAGGCTTCGCGAACCAAGATCCAGGNAGATCATATATTTAACATGCTAAATGCCACTGTAGCTAAAGTCACCTTGTATGAAAGCCAGTCTATATCTATGACATAAGACCTATTGATGTTATAGTGTCATTTTATGCAACAACTTTCTGAAGAGAATGAAGTACTTTCATTTAACTGCAAAGAAGTTCCATCTTGGTAAGAGCTGAGAAGAAAAGTATCTTCAATTCATTAGGTTGTGTTAAATATTAAAGCTATTTTTTATTTGCATTTTAAAATAAAAAATCATTTCTCTGATCTCAGATGACTGCCACAGTCTCCTTCCTTTTTCAGCTGTCATTTGCTAAATTCCTGCAATAATGAATGAGGGCTGAGGATTTCACTAGATTCTACTATTTACATTGTATATTTTACATACACATACAGATGCACTTAGGCATACATAGAAAATGTCCCACAGACCCATGATTTTGGAAGAAGGAAAGCTCTTATTTCCAGACCTGGGCTGAGAGAGCTTGCTCATCCCTGGTGTGACATCTGTAGAAGCAGAGGATATCCAAGCTTACATTAAGACAGAAAAAATTATGATACCCGTTATTTTTAATTTAAATGCATAATGATTGGAGGTTACCTGCAGCTTTTCAGTGTCTGAATCAAGGTTGGGTAAAAGAAAACAAAATGAAAAAAACAACTCTTAAATAATAAGTAATATCAAACCAATTTTGTAATTATGTGCTTTTTCTGCATGGATTCTGTAAAATATAGCTTGCTCATGCTTTCCTCTCTATGTATTTCTGGTGTATTTAAATATTTTCTAGTCAGTTCCAGGCTCACCACTTTGCAGTGACTATAATGAGAAATGATAATCCACTGGTGAAAATAGCCTTGTCTCAGACTGTACTGCAACAGGAAGAACATGTCAAGGGCAAGGCATCAGTGTACTGTTTACTGAGATCTTTGCAGTGAACTTCTACAATTGTACCTTGTGATTTCATGCTTATTATTGAATCTCAGTTGTCCTCTCACAGTTAAGAATAGATTTGCCTATAAAAAGATAGGATTTTACCACAGAGTATTCTTATTTTTTTCCGATATGGAAAGATATACAAAAACCAAACAAACAAATACAAAAAAACCCCAAACAAAACCAAAAGAAATCCTAAAAAAAAAAAAAAAAGTCACTCACAGTTAAAACTCACTAACAGGGTAACAAGGATTGCCCACATTGACCTGAAAACCATGGGTTCCAGCTTTCTTCAGGAGAGCTGGCTACTAACCATCCCTTGATGTGGGATGCTGTGTGAGCCCTCTGATGGCAGAGGCTGAGCTCCCTTGGGCTAAGGCCAAAGGGATTTGAGAAGAACAGACATTTGTACTACTTGCCCACAGAGACCTGGGCTCTGTTATAGTGCTCTGCAACAGAGCTCAATGGGGACTTCCCTATAGTCGTGCTGTGGAAGAGCCTGAAAACTCCCCAAACCCTCAGAAACTTTTCAAAGCCAGGCTGCAAGTGTGTGCCCAACAATAGAAATGAGAACTGGATCTCAGAGCTTTGAATTCACAGGACTTTTTGCAGCAAACTTAACTTTACGCGAACCAAGTGCACTGCTCTCCTCTTTTGACTTGTTCTTTTGAAGATATCTGATAGTGCAGGGGAATGTAAATCATTTATGGGGAACTAAAAATATTGGTGATATGTTATGATATGCTGTTTCCCCCTTGGTCTCAAATGTTTATCAGCTATACAGTTCTTTTCGTTGCTCTTGAGGATTTTGAATTTAAAATAAGCAAGGGAAATCCAGTCAGTTTTTCCTTAAGGACATACCTGCTTTTCCCAAATGAAAAGGTAACATCTGAAGCACGAAAAATCTGGTTTACTAAATTAATATGCAGCAATAAGATCTAGATTTGGGCTTTGACTTTGACTTTAGCTTAATTATCTGGTAGCATTTCAGAGATCATCTGTTCCACCAGCAGCTCTGCTACAGATGTTATATAACTGCATTTCAAGGATTGTGCTCTGCTTTCAGGTTAATACCAGTGTATCTGAGTGCAATTTTCTTCGCTGGGTTGACTCCTGATTTACTCTAATATAACACCAAAAATAGAATGTGGCTTCTATGTGCATGATACCTATGTCTTTTTCATATTTTGGTGATATAACACAGGAATATCAAGTAGACAACTGGGGAATGGTTGGGGAGCTGTGTTGCTTGGGAGATATATATGTGTAATGAATTGCAAGTTCCTTTTTTTTTAATGTATAACTCACTTGAAAATATGCTTGTTTCATTTTAAGCTACTTTTGTTGAGGAAACTAGTCATAAAATATTTTATACAGCATATTTGTCAATGAAAATACAGCTTTGTATCACAAGGCTGTCTCAGCTGGTCAGAAAAGGATATTCATGCCCACCATGCCTTTGCAAGGCATTTTATTCACTCTTACATCTGATCCAACAGCCTGTGGTCAATTTTGAAAACCTCCTTGGCTCCTGATAACATCACCAACAAGGCAATTTGGGCAGCTATTGCCAGAGGGCATTTGAGAAGATGGTCTTTAAAGAGGGAAGGGCTTCAAAATGATGCAAGGATGAGACACATTTTAAATACATGATCCTCAGCTCCATCGACTTTGAAGAATCAATTTAGAATAAATGGAGTAAACAAAGCACAAATCTAAATTGGATTAATAGTCCCTGCATTTTTTGGGGAGCAAGAGTAGTTTATGTGACCTGAGAAATCTAAGCAGAAATAATTAGAGTTCTGTTAAGAGCTAGTGGATAATTACAGCTGACAAGACCTTAATTATTTAATCAAATAAGGTTTTATTACTAATGCTTCTATCTTTAGAACACCGTGACAGAAGGAGAATATTTTCAAAGATGCTTGTACAAAAATGTAGGCTGACAAGTTCCAAATATGATAATTCAAGACGCTTGATGTAAGCTGTTGACTTCTTTTTTCTTACTACAAAAGGATTTGTTCATGAAGCAGCTGGCCTCTAGCATAACCTTTTGTTTTATCAACCTAAATACCTTTGGCTTCACTTTTCTTGTTAAGAATAATGTTGGAACAAATTAGATATGATACTGTGTGAAGAGTGATGAGTAGGCAAGCAGAGTCTGCAAATGTGACAATGGATGAAGAACTGTTTTGGAATTCTAAGAAACAGAACTCTTTGCATTTAAAGAATATTAGCTGACTGTCATGGTTTAATCCCAGCAGGCAACTAAGCACCATGCAGCTCCCCATCCTCAGTGGAGATGAAAATAAATATAGTAAAAAGAGAGAGAAATAAAACCCAGGAAAAGACAAGTGATGCACAATGTAATCACTCACTACTTGCTGACTGATGCATCCCTAAGCAATGATCTGGCCCTCCTGGCCAACCCTTGGTTATATGGTATGGAATATGCCTATGGCTCTTGTGGGTCACCTGTCCTTGCTGTGTTCCTTCCCAGCATCTTGTGCAGTCCTAGGCTCTGCTGTCAGGGCAGTAGGAGAAGCTGAAAAGTCCTCTACTTAGTGTAAACATGGCTTAGCAACAACTAAATCACCAGTGTATAATCAGCATTATTCTCATCCTAAATCCAAAGCATAACATTGTTCCAACTGCTAGGAAGTAAATTAACTTTATTCCAGACAAAACCAGGACACTGACATACAAAACAAAGGGATTAATAATATGCATACTTAGAACCATCCATTAGCATATTAGGAATTATGTGCTTATACCTAATAGAGAAATAACCCTACATTTCTGTAGGGAAGATGTGGAATGTTGCTTCCAATGACAGTGAAACAATAATTTGCTCAGTGTGGCTAATGAGAGCTTCCTCCAGACAGTTAAAAATGGACCTGACCCCAGCATCAGCCTAGCTGTTACTCACCATGCACATAACCAAGGATGGATGCACAGCTCATCTCACTTATGGAGTTTAACCTGAATTTTAAAAATTGCTCATGGACACTATGAATAGGTCACCTCTGCTTGGAGAATAAAAATAATTTTGTAACAATTAGAAAAATGCACTCAAACTGAAATGTTCATGGCCCATGCTGACAAGAAGGGAAAGCAATTCTGAGACTTTTTGTTTATTCTGCTCCTGATGAGCTGACAAAACTGCAGGTAGGTTTTCAATGTTTATTGCAATATCTGTACCTCAGCAAAGTGCTTTCTCAGTGAAGGATGAAGCCAGATACCTTGGGAGATAGTAAATGCTTCTAGAGAGAGTTACTTATATATTTGAATCTAAAATAAAAAATCAGTAACATTTTAAGTACAAAATAAATGTGCAAACATTACTTACTTTTAAGAGCAGAAGGCCGTGTTTGGTTCATCAAATAGAATATATAATCATGATCATTTTCAGCCTAAAATTCTCTTTGAGGCTATTATATAGAATATTTTTTGCATCTCAGAGGCAAATGACAAAAAACCTGCATGACTTTGTTTTTATTATATGTAATAAAAGCCATAACCTTTCAGTCTTTTTGCTTACATCTAATATTGCCCATGTAGTAATTGAAACTACTTGGACACAATTTTGTACAGAGAATTGTGAACTGTGGATAAATGACCTACCAAGTTCTTTAGAACTGTCTTTAAAAAAATTAAGAGTTAAGAGACTACAGTGTGTCTTTCACTGTGTGTTAAGCTGGAGGATACTCACTTGATGGTGTTTGCTTTCATCTAGTATGGAACTCCTGGGTTCTGTCACACAAACATTTCTCATTTCATGAGTCACTGGTCTGATGCACCACAAAAGCCCCTTTGAAGACATTACAGTTGATCATTTCCATCTGCCTAACATACATGCATAAAGCCCACAGCTCCAACTTACTAAAATCTGTATCATATTTTAGATAAACAAAAGAGCAGCTCAATAATACTACAGGAAAATTCTGTAATTTTACCTTTGTTTGTTGTACAAATTCTGACACTTTCGAACCCTACTGGGAATCACATAACTAATTCTTCTTTAAAACTTTTTGCATCTGTTCTAGTTAATAGTAAGTTTGCTTTGAGGACTGCACAATTGAAGGCACTGAGAAAGCAAAAATTCAGGCCCTTATATAGTGACAAAGTAGCAGCTGATTTACATTGTGCAACACTTTTGTCAATGGTCTATATTATATACTATTTAATAGTCCTGTCATCCTGATCAATTTGAAGAACAGTGACAGCATATAATTTTAATACGGGGATCCTTTCATGCCTTTATAAATTGCAGCTTCTACCATGATGAATCAAACCCCGGGAGTCTTACAGGGTTTTTTGTTGTTGTTTTGGGTTTGTTGTTTTTTTTTTTAAGAGCAGCTACATGCTGTTCCTTTGCAGTTGGAATGACTTTTATTTCTTTCTTAGTAAGAAAAAAAAAGAACAAGCAGTAAGTTATATTTGGTAATAGAGCATGCCAGACTCTTATGGGATGCTCAGCCATAACAACAGTAATGACCTACATTAAAGACTCTGTGGTAAACCCCTGTCAAATTCCATGCCTGAAGCACTTTGGAGAAATGCTCTTCAGAGCAGTGGCATAAGCCAGCCTGCTACGTGGATCTTGTGTCATGGAGTTGCAGCTGTAGGTGGCATTTCAGCTGTCTGCAACATCTGGCTTGTAGGATGGTTTCTGGGTATAGTGTAGGTTGTTATCTCAGGGTCCTTCCCTGGTAAGCAGGATGCTGTGGCAGGGCAGCATGGCTGGGAGCTGCTGTTTGTCTAGCAAAGACAAAGGAAGGAAGCCAGGGGTGTCTCTAACCTGAGCCTGTCCTCAGGACTGACAGAACAAGAAGGGCAGCTCTGCAGCAGCCTGGCCCTCTCTCCTTCACCCTCCCTCAGCAAGTCTCCACTACAATGTTTTAAAGATAAGCATGGGATTTTAGAATGTTAATAGATTTTTCTGTCCTTGCAATAGGCTAATTCTTACTATCTTTTTCTGTGATGTAAAAGAAAAGGGTCCCTCTCTATCCCTCAGAGATTGGTACCTGCTCTGATCAAACACCTGACTCCTTGGGGACATTCCTCATGGTGCCTGTTATTTTGTGCACAAAAGCATGAAAATCCTGGAAAGAATTTACCCATAAGCATGATTATACAGTTAGAGCACTCCCTGGGGACAAGCAAACACCAAGGCTCCTGATGTTCTTCCACAGTCTATTTACCCATTTCACATGCACTAGTCCTAAGCTGCAATGAGTAAATAGTCCTTGAAGAAGAGATCACACCTGAGGCTTCCTCCCACCCAGGGGAACACATGAAAAAAATGGGCACAGGAGGCATATTTGCTTTTGTACTCTGATTAGCAGCAATGTAGACTCCATTAAACTCCTAGCTTTCAGTTAGGTAGAATGGAAGGTTAGTATACTTTCCTGGGATGCAGAGGATGTGGGTTTGAAAATTTCTAGGCAGAGGAGGAAAATTAACATGCCTTTCTCAAGCTGTGACTGAGCTAGCTGTTACAAGGCTGGACTATCAGCAGCAGGGGAGGCAGTGACCTTTGCTGAGAAGCATAATCTTCTCAGGAAGCACTGACCCTGCTCAGAAAATACTTAAAGAATTAAACCTCTTCAGAAATGAGCTGAAGTTTTCAGGAGTGTAATTTTGGACATAAGCAATTAACGTAAAACCTACCAAAACCTGAATTGGGTTTAGATTTAGCTCCTGCATAATTCTTTGAATTTAAATGTCTTAACCTATTAGGGAGTTCTTCTTTATCACTCTTTAGATACCTGAGTTATTTGTCTCATTGTGTTCTGATTGGCCTTAAGTACCTGTTTAATGCCCAGCAGCATTCATGGAAAGATTTATTAAGAAATACAGATACAGAAATGAATCAAGGACAGCTTTTGTATCAGGTTGGCTTTCTTTTATGGTCCTTCCCTTCTACTGTTGTACACAGGACTGAGCTTTCTTCAGTTGGGCAATATGACTGTATAAATGCAAGCTGTTAGGATTCAAGAACACTTCATTTCACACTTCACTTTGTCATTTCTTCTTTCTCCAGATCTTGATGTGTTAAATTCCTCCTTGGTTTAATGAATAGAGGTGTTGCTTTTCTTCTATTAATAATTTGGAGGTAGCTTTAAAAATTGCCTTTGTAGAAAATGTGCATCTACTGCTCCAGAGCTCAGTGCCTCCAGCTAACAGTAGTCACTGTCAGACACAACCAGATGCTAAAAGCCTCTTTACTAGGGTCACACTGATGACTTACAAATAATACCTTGAATTAGAAAATGTAAGGCAGACAATAAAGGTATATATTCAAGTGATAATTAAGTGCAGAATGAACAGAAACAAATTAATGTCTGCTTGAAGACAATATTGACATACATAGATGTGTGTCTTCTGAGAAAATAATTGCAAGGTTAAAAATAGATAAAGGAGAGCTATAATCTTACTGACAGTCCTCAGAAGAATGAGCAGGTTCCTTGCAAGCAAAGGGGCCCCTCCTGAAGGATGTTGTGGTTGCTACAAAGGGATGTGAGTTTGAGAAGGGAGAAGTTCCTAGAAGATAAATCCATTCAGAACCACTTAATAAAAAACAAAATAAAACAACACCCCCCGAAAAAAAAAAAAACAAACAGAAAAAAACAGGCTGAAAATGTTTGGAGGCTGAAAGAGTAATTGGGAGAAGCAGCATATATATGCTTACGCTGTTTGTTTACTCCTTTGTAAGCAAGTCTTTATAGCTACTCATGGAGAAGCACATTGTCTGAATCAATGTGGTTGGTCTTCTGTGAGAATCACAGGCCTTGCTGTGAATTTTGATTGTACTGGCTAATCACTAACAGTCATAAAAATCTCCAACAACATTGTTTTTAATCTAGAAATGATTATCCTACAGAGTAAAAAAAGACAAATTGAGTTGATCTAGATCTGACAAAGCCCTCTGGGCTAGTGTGATTTATAAATAACCTTAGAAAATGTTTGCATTCTTCAGAGGCAATGAATGGTTCACAGTGAGAATAACCTATATTTGTAATTTCATCTTTAGCTTAATTTGTATTTTTCTTATATTTTATACTTCAATTTTGGATGAATTATTTAAAAACTGTATGTATATGGCATGCCAGGAACTTAAATTTTTTTCCTTAAAGACAAAAATTTCTATACACAAAGTGGAGGCTGAAGAAGTTAAATTTGTATAATTTTGAAGATGGTGATGGTTATTCATGTAAAGTAAGCAAAATGTCAATGTGCCATCCAAAATGTCTTTCAAGTTTAAAAGGGGAGCCTTTTTAACATCTATGAGATGAAATGTATTTATTTGTCTTATCTTAGACTCTAATGCTAGACCTCTTAGGAAGAGGGCTTTCTGGAAAGGCTAAATTTGAATTAATAGAGCAACAGTTAGGCCTGTACTCTTGTCAGGACAGGAGCTATCTTTACATTCACTTTCACACCATCCAGTGCAATCTTGACAGAAGGGTTAGACTGCAGAACAATATTCAGTGTATTTTCTATATTTTTTTTAGCATTGCATAAAACCAAGGAGAAACAGCTTCAGAACACCACTGCTGAGACTACTGGGATGCTGTGAATACATGGTTACTTCTACTGGTTATTTTTGCTTCATACCAGTGGGATAGTTTACAAAGTGGTAGAGTAACAGCAGGCTCCACAAGTAGATTGGACTTCCCAGAGTCCTTTTGAAGTATCCACCTCTTTCTACTTTAAAGAGAAATGAGAAACTTAGTTTAGAAAAACTTAATGAGTCTTCTTCTTTCCAAACATAAGAGTCTAAAAAAGAGGCACACTCAAAGCTGTATATGAGGTATGTCTGAGGTGCACCAGATCTGGGCCAGGGCTTTTATGAAGTTGTTTTTATTGAGGAATAGGAAAAAAGTGGAGTATGACAGCACTCAATGTTAAAATGTTCCATAGTGCAGTATGAATATTGTTGTTGTAAATTTGCTATTGCTGACAATAGGGGGGAGAAAAAATTCTCAGCTGCTTACTTTTATGACTGACCTATATACTGAAAATGTTACCTGCCTTACATGGAGTTATAGATGTCTGCTAAATAAGTAATATGTATGCTTTACAGCTGAATAAACAACTGTCATTAGGAGAAAACCTACTGAACAGAGGCATAATAATGACTGTTTGAGCTTCCATCTTCAAATGCAAGGGGCAAATATATCAAATACAACTGGAGATATATGGTATTGAACATCGCTAGTATATGTGTTACAGGTTACACTTTACTGAAATTGGTGGCTATCTAAAGCCTCTAAACCTGTAAGAAAATAAATTACAATAGAGAAAGACAAAACAAGGTAAAATAGGACACAGCAAGAAATGAACCACTTTGCTGGTGGAACGAATTGGTACTTCACAGGAGATGCCACCACAGAAGGTGTGACCAATTCCTGCTGAGCTGTCTAATAGCATCACTGTACACCCTGCAGATGATTGTAGGCCAAAGGCTAGAACAAAAATAAAATGACATTCACAAAGGAAGTGAGTAGATTTAAGAGCTAGAATAAAGTCATCTAGATTTTTCCTAGTAAGTTCACAGCTGAGTGTTTGCTTTTCATGACAAAACAGGAATTAGAAGCTCTGTGTTATTTTGATTCATTCTTCTGCTTTTATTGCTATCCATGAACCATAATGACATTTTGAGGACTCAATTTAATAGAAGTATCCTGTCTAAATAAAACAAAGTGTGACAATTGCCACATCCTAGTTGGGTTAGATTTTTTTCAGAAATCATTCACAAAACAGATACCATTTTTAAAAAATTGTTCTTTTTCCTAATGTAAGGTTTGAGAGACAACCTGAAGTCTCCTTTCTTCAGCTTTTGATCAGCATGAACAACTGTTGGGGTAAAGGAGCATGGTCAACCTCACATAGTTCTCTACAGTGTGGCCAGCATTAAATCTTGCTCAGAAAGCAGAACTATCAATATGAAGTGCAAACATTGATGCAAACTCATGCCCATTACTGATGTTCATAAATGGTCAGTTCAGTGTAATAGTTCTTCTTGTTTAGACATTGTGATCAGGACATACAAGGGGCAGAGCTAAGCAGAAGCTGGTCTGACATGGCATTTGTGCTGGATAAACTAAAGTAATTCAAATCATTTTGATCAAAATAAAAATGACATGTAATCTTGTTTCTTTGTCTGATTTAAGCCAATATAAACTGATTAAATTTAGCACTCCCTACTTATAATGAATGTTTTCAATGTCTTATGGTTCCAGTTTGGCTCATTAAAGCTTGAGTGTGGGTTCATGTTTAGGCCAGGAGAATCAGTATGAATTCAGCTGGCTTCGGCTTCTAGCCTTTTCCTTTTTACATTTTACATTTGCTTCAAGATTGCTGGGAAAAAATGTTCAATACAAATAATCCCCGAGGGTCCCTATTAGAAGCACATCTGTTCAATGATGGTGAAAACTGTTTACAATTACTGACATGAATTCAGTTAACTAGCTTTCAGTCCTTCAGAAGTATGCAGTGTTGATTTTTTTTTAATCTTTTCATTTCAGTGAAAACACCATGTGGAACAAAGCCAAAACCCTAAAAAGACGCTAATTGTATTAAATTAACAACATTATACTCAGCTAAGCTTTAGATTCTCAGGAAAATAAGCCATTAATGCACCTTGAGAATTTTGTCCTTAAATCAAAGCTAATTTGTTTTTTTTTTTTTGCTTTCCTTAATTCTGTATTAACAGATTGCCAAATCAGTTCTTCATTATTTGTCTGATGCCATCATGATTAAACCATAAATACTTTTAAAAATGTTAACAGCATCTTTTCTTACATGAGTCAGAACATTTCTGTAATCCAGGAGTATTGAAACTCAGCATTGATGTTAACATAGCTCATTGGCTTATTAAGTCTCATAAAAAAAAGATTTTCAGGCATACTTAATTTTAAAATGTTTAACATTATTGCTTTCTGGTTTACATGCGTGGTTGTTTTTGGTGAGAGCCACATCACATAATAATTTCCCTCATCTGAAGATCAAGAACATATGTTGAATGCAGTCTTTCTGCATTATTGACCAACAGCTGACCTCAGCTGGCGTTAGGGCTTCTTCTGCTCCTGGTGCCTAGACTACTTGTTTCTCCACATTCTGTAGGCTTTGACCTGTTTTTCCTGATTCAATATAACTTCCATTAATTTTTCTTACTATCTGAGGCACTTCTTAACCCTTGCTAGTTTTACTGTCTTGCTAGATGAGGCTGAATTATTAAATGCTGTAGTCTTCATTACATGTGAGATTTTATACATTTATTAAGCATTTTAACCTCATTTCAAGTATCACTCTTTCTGTTTTCCTATTAAAATTATCTTTCCCAACTGACTTAGTTTATGATTACTTTCAGTTTGGTGACACTGAGTCCTCTGAAGCACAAAAATTTCCTGCTGAGGGTTCATTCTGCTTGCAGATGTCAAATATAATAAAGTCATGATCACTTAGCTCAGAAAGGTTAGTTTCATTCTGTGATCAAGTCCTCTTTAGTTGGTTAGATGAGATGTAACATAAGAGTCCCTCAAGTTAGATTAGAAAATTGTCAAAAGGACTTTTAGACATATCAAGGTCTTTTTAGCAGAAAAAAGACTTACAGCCTCTGCTGTTTTTAGCTGGAATTCTACGTGGTAATCCAGTTGCTTTTCAATATTTTATAGCAGACTGAACTGATCAAATATTTTTGAATGGAAATTCTTGATTGGCAAATTTTTATTGAATGAAATAATTTTTAAAAAGATTTGAATATTGTTTTCTTAAGATTAAAGCAGCTTCCTTTGCTCTGTTTAGATTCTAGATTTTAGACATATGCAAAAAATAGTTTAACTGGAAGATATTTAATAACTCTATACTGTTAGGACTTCAGGAAAATAACTAAGCACTTCTCTTTCTAAGAGAGAGAACCAAACACAGCTTTGAAATCCTCCTGATGCTCCAACACATGGGTTTTGCTTTCCCAGGACACTATGTTGTGGCAGTTGGGAAGTATGGAGTACAGAAAGGTGAAGCGGTAAAGGGCTTTATCCAAGTCTTTGGATCCTCACATAGAGCAGATTTGTTGAAAAGTGTGGCAGGGAATGAGATAGTTGAGGACACTGAAAAAAAATTCCCTGGCTCTTCCCATCCATTAGCAACTTCTGGTGTCACATAAGCCCTGCATTACATATGGAGGCACATATGCCCTGCTGCATACATGGCAGCTGCAGTGTCACTGGGTCCTGCAAGACCTTTTTTGCCCCTCATACAGATCACAATTACATTTACCTTGGTTTGTTTATTTACCCTGATTTTTATGTTTGCCATGTTTATATGTGCTACTTCTACATGTCGAAAAATTCACTGAGCCAAAAGAGCAGAGTGCGAAGCTACCTGTGGGAAAGAGCAGAGAAATAGTCATCCCATTCTTATCCTGCTGGAGCTGGAGCAGGAGCAAGAGCAAGAGCAAGAGCAAAAGCAAAAGCAAGAGCAGTGCTGCTGCAGAACTTCCAAGACCTTCCCACAGAGAGCAGCAGGAAGCTATTTTTAGCATCCATTTGATCTATTATAAATTGCTATGTTGCTGATGTGGTAATCAATGCTAACAATATAATTCCACAGCCATAGAGGTTACCTGCAGGGAGAGGGCAGAATTAGTAGTTTCCCTTTAGGAATTACTTGCTAATTTCTAGCGGTTATGTACACACAGCAGCAGTCTTTGTTCTCAGGTAATTTATTGTCAGGTGAGAGTTAAAAACAGACTGGGTTTCAACCAAGACTGATATTAAGGAGTCCAAATGCTTGTAATATCTGAAAAGCAGTTCACATTTGGATTTAAGTGACAGAGAAAGACATATATTTCCATGATAACATGCGGGTTTTGTCCCCATGGAATTTAACCCAGATTCTGACAATCTCAAGAGAGCTGTCACATAAATCTTAGTAAGGGCAGAATATGTCACTGAGTGATTTAATTCCCTGAAAGGGAATAGAGGAGTATTGCTTTTTGTAGACATAAATTCAGTAGTATACTCACCTCAGAAAATTCAACTTATTTCTTCACAGGATTAGATTTATTAGCGCATTGACATGAGGCACTTAACTCAGGAGAAATTAATTATTAAACCCAGAAGGAACTCATTACATCAACAACATCAGCCTAGCTCCATGCCGAGGTTATGCACTGTTGGTCACTTTTAAGCACATCTGTTACATATTCCTTGTAGTTTCATAAAATGATGTCAGTGACATTATCTCTCTGACAGATGAATCAAATTAAAATAACCACAACAGACACGTTTGGAAAAACTTACTGTTACTGGGTCATGGAAAGTTGACAATTATTATACTCGCCAAGCAAAAAAAGTTCTGGGGAAAGATGAGGCAAAGTCCTGCCCTCCTTGCTTTTATTCTATGGTTCTGTTCCTGACAGTCAATGCACTTCTCTGCTATTCCTTTTGCTAGCATTGTATGGTTCCTCCATCAGAGATGCACTAAGTACTCCAAATGTTCTCCAGTGTATTCAGAGGCAACAAGAGGAGAAAAATAAAGAGGAACAAACACAAAATACCCATTGATAAACAGCTGAATTTGGATTCATCATGGAGGTCAGTTTGTTTTAATTGACAAACTGAAGTAAAACTATTTAGGATCATAGAGGCAATCTACAAAAGAACTACTTTAAGCTCCAATTCAAGAGTAGATTCTTGTAAATATTTGGAGTGTTATTATTTAGGCTACCAAAACTGTTCAAAATGAGTACAAATTGACTACGTAGACCCCAGGTTTTACCAAATTGCTGTGCAGCAATTTATATACTGTTATCATTCAAGGGGTTACAATATTCAACTTCTTATTTCATCATTCAAATGCATTTATGAACCAAATGCAAAGTAATACTTCTCTGTCCTCCACTATATGTTGTTTCTCCCTGTTTTGTTTTATTATTAAAATAACCACATGAATGAAACGCTTGTATATTGTTATATAATGGGACTATCATAACTCAAATTTCAGTCAAAATAATGTCTAAAGGTTTATTATTATACATGAAGTATATGAATGTGATTGAGCTTCATTTCAGTAAGACCACTAATAATCATGAAAGAAGGGAAGAATAGGAGATATAAAAGAGAGTTGTAAAGAAAAAGATAAGCATGTACATTATGGAAGTGTGTGTTTGAGTGTGTGTGTGGCAAGTACAGAGAAATAAAATGCTTGAGAAACTTATCTAATTCCTTAAGCCTCTGTTAAGAATTCAGTGATTTACACATTTGAAAGGCTCCAGACAAAATGCATCACAGCCAGACGTGCCAAGTGTTTCTGGTTTTTAAGTTAAGTTGAATAATTACTGGCAAATTAGCTAAATCCTGTGCAAAATACATATCATGGTATTGGATTTAGAAAAAAGGACATTGGACTTGTGGATGTTAAATGCACTTCTTATGGGGAAGAAGTTTTGTCAGTAAGATGGAAAAAAAGGTAAAATAAATAAAAAGTAAAATATGTTCTACATCCTACTAAAAGGATTATGTGGATACTGTATCTGTTCATGCATCTGTTTTCTGCAGCTAACAAAATCAGAGAATTCACTGGAGAATTAGAGTTAATATTTCCACTCAGAATATTTGAGTTAGCAATTTTAGCTCTTGGATTCTCTGAGAATTCCCAGCTAGTTTTGCATAGATACTCAACTCTATTACTTACAAAAACTTTACTTCTCCAGGAATAAAGTGAAGTAGAGCTATGAGTACAAAACGGACAAATATGATTTTTTGAGATACAGCATGACAATCTACTTGGATGATCTGATAAGGTTACATTATATATTCTTTAGGACAGGAATGATGTGAAATGCATTTACAGTGGAATGTATTCATCACACTTTTGATTAAGATAAAACCCAATTAATTAATTACAGAGGAAACTGATACAGTTATCAGTTTGGCCTTCATCACTGCATTTTTGGAGTGACAAGTTTTCCTTCTATAAAAGTGAGACTTGTCCAGTTATTTTTGTTTCATAGCTGACTCTCAGGTTGAGTGTCTTTCAGCCTAGCAAATTTTAAGTAAAGAAAGCACTTTTCTGACTTGTGATAGATTCAGTCAGTGTCACATACGCAGTCTGAGCTAGAGCCTCACATTCATCAGCCCATGGTGTGTTGGTTACAGAGAACATTTGCCTTGCCTTATACAAACCAAAGCTTGTCCTTTGCTCCAAGCACCCACTGATTTCCTAAAGGTTTATGTCAACTGTAAACAAGCACCCTTCTGACTAGCAAGGATAGGGTTGAGCAGAGGTTACTGCTAGATCTGCAGTCTCTGCTCAGACATGAGGAGTCATGCATCCTTTGCATCTTTGCCAACGCTGCCCCTGTGAAATGGCATCAGGAACAGCTGGGATCACAGCTTGCTCCCACATCTATCAACCCTTCACTCAGATTTGAACACTTGGAGCTTCTATAGGAAGCCCAAGGAGAGCCTTGGGAGCCCAAGACTCATCCAGATATGTCTAGTGGTATGTAAACACCCCATAAAATACCCCATTAAACACTTGGATGCTCAGGGATCCTTGTCTTCCAGATGATACTCTGGAGTTCCCAAACTGGGACTTGTTTCCAGATTTGCTGTCTGTTTGGGGAAAAAAGCTGATCTTGAGAAATGCCTCAAAGGCACAATTTAGGATTGCCCACTGGAGCCACTAGAAACCTCTGGGAGAATCTGAAACTGTGAGACAGCAGGAGTAAAACCCATCTATCTATCCTCTGAAACACAACAGGAATGCAAAACAATTTGTTTTAATGTCAATGATTAGAGTGATCTTTTAATTAAGAAAATATATGTGGAGCAACACAGTCCTCTCCTGATCCATTTCAGTTATCGTCTGCACTTGAAGCAATCCCAGGAAAATTTTCCTTTCAATTCATTTGTTAGATGAAACCATTAATCAAACTACTCACGTATTTTTAAACAAGAAGCAGAGTGCCACAGGTTTCCTGCTGTATTCAAGCTGTTTGTGATGAAAAGGAAGGTAAAACATGATTTGGTGAGAGAACTATATAAAATGCTGTATCTTTTTCACCAAGCAAATTCTGCACTATTTAATGTATGCTGTGCTTTGAGTAGAGAAATTGTTTTTAGAAGGAGCAGCAACATGAGGGAAAAAAAACCCACCAACCTGCATTGTTAGTGTATATGTTCCTTGTGGCAAGGATCCATAAAAAGTTATTAATTATCACTTCCTAGTTGATCTTTGAGGAAACAAAGCTATTGCTCATGGGAATGTTAGTAAACTGCATAAATAAACTAGGTAGGTTAGTTTGGCTTTAACATAGGTAAATAGCAGGAATTGCTATTTTTGTGCCAATAAGATTTTAATGAAAATATAGTACATTAGAAAAATGCGATGAGTCAGATGTTCTGTTTGATTTTGTACTGTATTTGGAAGTGACATCCCTGCTTTTGGGTGTGATATGACACCACTTGACATGGCAAGTAATGATCTAGTGTCCTCTCTTACTTTTTCTCCTAGGTCATGTATCAGGTTCAGGCAATATCCTTTCATGTGGACTACTCTGTATATTTAGTGAGGGGAAAATGTTCAGTTCTAGATGCACGTGAATGGATGCGTAGACTTTCACTGCTGGGACAAATCCAACCACCCCATTCAGAGCTGGACAAATAGACAGAGTATTGATAGAAAATCAGGGGATTATCAGGTACTAAAAAGGTTGACCAGAAAACATTATACGGTCCTTGGATGAAATGGGAAAAATTTTCTGAAAAAGGCAATAGACTTTGGCACACATAAAGCTCATCTTCAAAAATTTATCTCAGGGCATTTGTCCTGGAAAGCAAGACTGGGTAGCTGTGGACACTTTTTTCCCCACTTTCTTCTGCTGCTTTCTATTTTCATTTTGAGAGTGGGAGAAGGCCAATACTGTGTTCGAAATGGAGATGTTCTATTTTCATATTCAGAGTGGGAGAAGGCCAAAACTGTGTTTAAAATGGAGATATTCACTACTACTTTGATATTCAAAAATATCTGCCATTGCCAGTTAAGCTTGCTTTTACTGATACTCATCTTCTGTGCCTCACATCTCCCCCATATACTCTTGTGAACAAGGGAGAGGAATTTGTCTCCTCTTTCATACCATTTTTTATGACTATAACACAATATAAACACATTTATCAGTGTTCAAATATTCTTTTAAACCCACACTGCTGATGTACCTGATATTTGTAAAAATCCACACGGTCTGAATAAACTCCCCAGGCTGACTTAATTGGATATAAATTATGCAGCATATAAAGAATCAACTGCAACTAGCTTCCAGAACCTAGAAGGGAGTCATCTTCTTCATCAGATGAGGTTTCCAAGTTCTTTTAAGGAGAGCAGTAAGTACAAATATCATTTCTAAGCATGTTACCTCTCAAAATGGAGGCTGAATTTTACTGAGCATCAACTTAATTCCTTGATAAGGTGTATGTAGGGATTCCATTGTCATCAGGTCAGACAGCATTCTCACTTCAAACTCTGCCTTCCACTATTGTCAGTCTGCTAGCTATCTGCATAAGGCTAGAAAGCCCAGGTAGTTCATTTCACAAAGGTAGAATGGTAACAAACATATATTAAGGTTATTCCTGCAATGTTGTGTCATGTTCAGCTAGCTCTGAACAATCTAAACAGTGTACAGGAGCAAGCAGAATGGGACAAATACACTGCTAAGCTAGTCCTGTTGAAAAGCAGACATTCCCCTATATTTTCCTGGGCCTATATTGCTGCTCTGCCTCGACCAGTTATGTACCTTACAAACAATATCCTCAAAACCTTTTTTTTACAGCTCAACTGCTCAGTGATGTGTCACCTTTCAGTGTTCATAACCTCAGGCTAGGTATTCAGGATCTTATTGTAAGAGCTGCTTTGCAAAATGCCCAGATGTTTACACTGGCAAGGTTTAAAACCCATGTTGAGTTTCAGTGTATATGATAAGATAACTTGGGATTATTAATAATTTTATTTGGGAATATCATATTACAAGCTATTTCAAAAAAAGGCTGTACCCTAACTCTCCACCTGCTCAAAGACACAGGCAATTACTGTGATGGCAGGATAAGTATCTCTTTTCAGCTAGAATTCATCACAGTCATCAAACATGTTCAGAAGCTGATAGTTTGACTCACATGCTAATGTGAATGCCACGGATGATGAGGCATTTTCATCCACTCTCAATTATTAACTTGGATGAAAAAAATGATTGTTTATCCAGCATGTTGAAGACTACATATGAAAGCATCTACTTATGAAAGCTCTTGCCATGAAAGTACAGTTTATCTGGGACAGAGTGTTCTGGATCAAGATTGAGACCTGGGGGGTATGGCATTTGATCCTCTCAAGATGCAGGCACTAAAGTCGTGTTGCAGATGTCTAAAGCTGAACAGGAAAATTGTGCTAGAACTGCATTACAGCCTATGTCTCAGTAGTGCAATATGCTGTACATGCATGGAATGAGACAGCCTCAGGTATACACATCACACAAGACAGATGGTTACAGACCAAGAATACAACTGATTATAAATTGAAATGTTATCTGATTATGTCAGAAAAATCAAGATCCTTTTCTCTTACAGATAGAGAGATCTTTGAATGAAATAAGAGAAAATTTTGGAGCTGATACAAAACAAAATCATGGATATAGCAGCTGTCCCTTTTTTTTCTTCTGGTCATTGTTTTCTCGCTGTCATGGTCACTGGGACATTACAAACCTCAGCACTTCTAGGTCTATCACAGCCACAGAGCTGTGAAAATGAAAGGAACCACAACAGGGCAAAGAGTTTATCAAGTCTGAATATCTCTTCAAGGACAATGTCATGTGGTAAAACTGCAGAGCACCTGAGATATGTAACATAATCCTAGCCCTATCATAGACTTCCTATATGGTCTTGGTCATTTTGTGTTTGTCTTCTAGGCCTCTTTTCCTCTTTTGAAAGTAACACCTGATGTAACACTTTTAAAACATATAATTTCTTTCAGAGCAGGTAATTTCTTACTGGACATCAAATGAGAGTCTAACATTAGCTGAGCCATCTAATCAACTGTAATACAAATTTCAGTTTCAGATAGAAGTCTTCCTCTAGGGAAAAATACATCTAGAAATGTTCCAGCCTTTCTGTTGAAAATGTGGAAATGAAACTATAAATCAGCAGTGGGATAGTAGCCAACTAATACCTTATAAATGAATAGTTGACTTTCTCAGGAAACTTCTGATCTGATCTTGAGAAACTTGGGTTTTTCATTTTCCATAAACTTGTACCCAGAGATCACTAGAAGAAATAGAGGTCACTTAAGTTATTTATATAAGATATCAATGGCTCAGCTGAACTGGAGGTGGTATGTTACTCTGAATCGGGTTTTTAACTAACATTGTGATGCAGTGCTCATGGTTCAGATTGACCAAAAAAGAATAGGAAAGAAGTGTTATTATTATTACTATTGATTTTTGGCTAGGTAGTATTCACAGAAAAAGTCTGCTACTGCTGTTGGAACACTCACTCCCCAAAAGTCAGGCATAATGACTTATGTGAGATTCTAATCATCACTGTCTGTTTGAATTCTTGATCCACCATGACGTTCTTTATGTCAACACCAGGACCAAACAGTGCAAAGTAGGTGAGTCCAGGGAGAAGGATTAGATCACTCTTATATCCCCTTCTTTCTAGCTAAATCCTAAACATCTGGGATAGGAGGCTTTTGATCCCTCTGCCCTTCCTCCTCCTGACTTACTAATTTCTTTGATTATTCTTTTTCTTTCTGCTTTCCACTTAAAGTGAGACTCAAGGTTAGAGAAGTTGCTCAACATATCTACCCCCTCTGTAACAATGCTATGAGCTTGTACGTGAGCTAGAGAAGTGCTCTGCTCTGTCTGAAGCTTGCACATTTTTGCCAGGACTCAGAATAGCTGATAGAGCAAGTGGATGAGTGCTCCTCCAGCACAGTAATTGCAAAAACAAGTCAGAAACAGAGCTGGCAGTTCTGTTCTGGCTTTGCTTATTGTATCCAAGGGAAAGAAGAACAGGACTTGTTAGGAGTACGTGAAGTACCATGACTTCCATGTAAATTGAAAAAGTTATTTTTACCTGTAACCAAAAAAGTCTCAAAAGTAGTGTATGCCTCTCTAAAAGCTCTCTGCTGCTAAAGAGAAATAAAAGACAGCTAATAGCGTTACTATGGAAGCCTAACTTCTTTCTTACATTATTTTCCTTTCAAATCCTGCAGAATTATCAGTGTCCCCATGAAGAGCTCCCCTTAGCAAACATTGCTTTTCTACACTGCCAGAATACTCAACAAAAAAAGGCAACCTAGAAAGAGAAATGCTACTCATCTCATGAATGAACATAGCACAGACACAAAATTTGGTGTTGTTAAGTTGTGCTGAGGCATCAGATGTCTGTATCAGGGGCTATCGGGGCAGAGTTCTTTGACTGTACAATGCTGGGATTAATGAGGAGCAGCAGGGAGGTGATGTTTTTCCTCTGTGTGGTGCTGCTGAGATCAGTAACAGTACAACACATTCACTCTGGGTGGCCACCAATTCAACAACATGCTGAGAAACTGGAGAGCAGACAGAAAGAAAATAGCTACTAAATAAAAGCACAGAAAAAAAAGTCTTGGGTTTTTTTTCCCCCGATAGATTGTGTTCAGCCTCTTTAATTAAATTTAAGGAATTAATAACTTCACCCTCATGAAAATATTTGTACTGCATCATAAAGAGCTTTTCAATTCAATAGTGAACCTGTCTTAAGATTCAGTGGCTGGAACTACTTGTAGTTAGAAAAGCTCATGTAGGAAACTGTGTGATTATTAATAATGACAAGGTTTTATCTACTGGCAAAGGTTATATGGCTAAATGCTGTATTTACCACTTTTTTGTGTGTTTTCCAGCCAATACAGAATATTCCTCCATCAATATGCCACCGGACTCGACTCACAGACAGCTCAGGTTATCTGCCATTAGCCCTTTCCTGTAGTTAGCTGAAACTCTAAGCTCTCACTCTGCACAACAGAGGCAGGGAATCTCCAAAGGAGTGTCACTCAGCACCGCTTGGCATACAGCAGAGGGATAACCAGCACAACTTTGATTTTTTTACCAGTCACACAGCATGCCCAGGGCACTGTAACCACACTTTTCACAAGGAAGAATTAGTTTGAAAAAGAGAGACCTAGCAGTGATCATATGTGGTAACTAGGTTGAGGCATTCCTTAGTATCAATACAGGCTGGGGGATGAAGGACTTGAGTGCAGCCCTGTGGAGAAGGACTTGGGGGTACTGGTGGATGAAAAGGTGGACATGAGCCAACAATGTGCACTTGCAGCCCAGAAGGCTAACTGAATCCTGGGTTGAATCAAAAGAACCATGGCCAGGAGGTTGAGGCTGATGATTCTGCCACTCTACTCTGCTTTGGTGAGACCTCAGAGGATCCAGCTCTGGAGCCCTCAGCACAAGAAATATATGGACCTCTTGGAGTGAGTCCAGGGGAGAGCTACAAAAATGATCAGAGGAATGGAACACCTCTCCTCTGAGGAAAGGCTGAGAGAGTTGGGATTGTTCAATCTGGAGAAGAGAAGGCTCTGGGGAGACCTTATTGCTGCCTTTAAGTACTTAAATGGGTCCTGTAAGAAAGATGGGGTCAGTCTTTTTAGCAGGGCCTGTTGTGGCAGGACAAGGGATAATGGTTTTAAACTATAAGAGAGGAGATTTAGACTACATAAAGCTTTTTCAAAATGAGGGTGGTGAGGCACTGAAATAGTTTGCCCAAAGAGGTGGTGGATGGTCCCTGGACAGGGCTCTGAGTAGCCTGATCTAGTTATAGGTGTGCCTGCTCGCAGCAGGGGGGATTGGACTAGATGATTCTATATCGCAAAGGAGGACTTAATTCTTATTGAGTCCTCAATGTTTCCTTGGTCTGTTTTTCTGTAGTACATTAGCACACTTTGTAGTCAGCTCTCCCCAAGCTTCTCATAGCGTATAAGGTCTGTTCAGCTAGAGGCAGTGTTTTTACAGCTGCTTAGTGTTCCCCCCAGATCATATCTCTAGATCCTCATCACCCAGGAGAATTTGAAGCTACAAAGTGACAGCTCGCACGGACTCCGCAGAAGTGTGCTAACGTGCTGCCACCTTGTGCTGGTTTGGCAGTAAACCTAGGCTTGCACTCTGCCAAAATTTTCCCCGGGATGCGAGACTGTGCTTCTGCGTGGAGCCAGACCGGAGAGATGTCGCTTCTGCTCTGGGGCAGCTCTGCCAGGGCACCTGCACCCGATCTGCCCCTTGGTATCCACCTTCCCACCACACAGCTTTCCTGGCCAAAGAAACAGAGAGGGAAACAGAAACCTCCTTCAATTTCTGCTCACAGTCTGAGCTTGCAGGCAGCTGGAAAGGAAGAAACTCTGTTAACGAACAAGGAGACTTCTAACGAAGCTGGAGAGCTTCAACCCATTCCTGTAACTCTCCCTTCTGTGACATTAATACCACAAATACTGAACAAACCTGCTCTTTTGGTATTGGCAGGAACCTTCCAAGATGTAAAATAGCTCACATGTTCGGCCTAACTCACTGCTTGCAGGTTTTTAAATAGGGCAAAAAGTAACACCTAAGGATTTCAAGAGAGAAACCAAAGCTTCCCCGAGAAAAGGTAGTTTACCTTGTCTCAGTCTTTAGAATTAGTTCTCTCCAGTAACATGCTTGTCCTTTGTTATCCCATCTACGGTCAAAGGCTTTGTTTTTTTGCGTCTTTGTTCCAAAAAAACCCTTGTAACACCCTCCTTAAACCATGCTTCATCCTGCTGTGAGCTGCATTAATTTGTATAGAGCCCATAAACGAATCCATCGCACCATCCTCTCTAATGGTTAATCAGTAATCAGATTAATCAGATAAATCAGTATAATCAATTAATCAGTAGCAACTGCTAAGATTCAGTCTTCCTCTCTGTAACATTTCACTTTGATACTTTCCTTATTTAAGCTGCAGATATAGAAGTTCAGAATAACCTGGAGAGATTTTGTAATATCTGATCAGTATCAGACATGAATTAACATTTGAAAGTTATGTATGTGAAATGTGAAGTACTACATTATGATGAGCTAAATGTTATTTCACTGTACTGTTAGCCTAAAAATTACAGAGCTTATTTCCTTTGACCCAAGAGGGAAATCTATCATCAGGGGGCTGTTATAGTTGAAGACATAAAACAAAGTATAAATTGTTATAGTCACTGCTCTGGTAGTTGCCCCTTGGCGCTGACACTGTTTTGGACATCAAAGCTTGAAACTGACAGACTGTGTTTCACCTACTTGCTCACAGACTCTCCATGTCCAAGTAACAGAGGAAGGCTGAGTTGTAGAGGTGCTGAACGTCTCTCATGAAATTGCTGGGAACTGCAATAGCTGGATATTTTCAAGTCAGACTGTGGGGAAGTATCTAAGGAAATCAAAGCAGATGTTGCACAGCTTATCCTGGTGATACATAATTAACTCTTTGCATAAAACTCTTCAGTGGGAATCATCCATAAGATCCCATTTTTCTCCCTTATTTCTTGCTTGACAGAAGTCTAATTAACTGAGCAAGGCACAAACAGAAACAGGCAAGCACAGAGTTATCTCTTGATATGACTAAAGGTCAGTAACTGACATTTGTTTTTCCTGTTTCATATAGTGCTAATCAACTGAAATACAGGTTTCTTCAGACAATTTTGCTAATCATTAGGTGGAATAACTACATTAGTTACTGTTATTTCTCCTCTTCACAAAGCTGTTTTTCTAGGATGCAAGGAAAGTACCAGGATTGCAATGCTAGTACTCAGTCCAGATAGCCTTCTTGGATATTGAGAGTACCCTTGTGTGTGAATAAGTGTGCTAGTTGTGTCTGAGAGGGATTCATGCAGCAAGGGGAACAGTGCTGAGTTTTGTGGCTTAGAGCATCAGATAGATGGTTATAGCTGGGACCAACTATTTGCCATCTCTGGTCTTTTGCCATCCCCACTAATTTTGCCAGTGGGATTACAGGAGCAGAGAGGACAGCAGGGAGAGAAAGAAGGAGACTCCTTTTTCACCCAAGAGAGAAGACAACTGAGAGAGCAAAGCTGCACTTGATTTTCAATCCCTTTGTTCTTCTGCATCCCTAAGAATATCCATTGCCTTCCACCACCACCTCGCCTTTCCCCAGCTCTGTAGAGGAGGACTGTGATAGAAGAGAGCTGTGCCAGGAGCCTGCAGTGCTGTGTTTGCCTGCCTCATCCATTTGTTTTCTAGGGAAGGGCAATCATTAGCTGCTGTTGTTGCTTTTTTCTACTTCGTGCTATTTGCTTCTCCTGTAACTTCTCCATCCATGCTCAACTCCAAGCTACCACTAAAAACACTGAAAGGTAGATTTTTCCAGTTTGATTACTCCAGGTGTACAGAGAACTCCTGAGCTGTGTCACCCATTTCTGAGATCCCCTTCCTTCCCTTTGCTCATCAGGCATCCTCCTCACCATTTCACTGTGAGCCTTTTGGCTCCTGCTGGTTTCTACATCCCCTCATTTAATGAAGTGGCCAGTAAGGGATCTCTAACATAGCCACTCACATAGAAATGGGGTAGGCATCTGCCCTGCCATCCACACACCTTTTCAGACATAACAACGTTCAAGAGAAAAATGAGGGAGGGCTCTGAAACAGCACAAGTAGTATGAGGGCTAACAATTCCGGGACATCTGAAACTGGAGCGGGGCAAGCTGGATTCTGGAACCTTCGATGACTAGGAGAGTCCTCTTTAGATGTCTGCCATCAAAGGAAAGCAGAAGAAGAAGAAAAGGGAAGGAGGGGATCTGACACCCTCATTTTATATTGTTTGTGGTGTTCAACAGTGTGGAATACCTAGCTGGTCACTTTAGGGTCACCTGAACTGTGCGCTCCTCCCTAAAAGTGTAGCCTTTTGCTCTGCATCCCCTTTGTGGGTCACAAGTGACCCACAAGTGACCTTGGTGCATTCCACTCCTCACCCATAAATCCAAAACATTGAGTCTTATCTGTGAGAATCAAGCTTCTAGCTTCAGAAAGTGCTGTTAATTAGAGCAGCTTCAGCTGAAAAGTAAAATCACCGACCAGGACATTGCTCTTTTTCAAGTAGCAAAAGACTATTTAGTCTCATTCCAGTGGAACAGGATAGAAATAGTCTCAGGGGAGACCTTATCACTCTCTACAAGTACCTGAAAGGAGGTTGTAGAAAGGTGGGGCTCAGTCTGTTCTCCCTGGTAAGAAGTGATTGGACAAGAGGAAATGGCCTCAATCTGCACCAGGGGAGTTTTAGATTGGATAACAGGAAAAATTTCTTGCCAAAAACATTGTGAAACACTGGAACAGGCTGCACAGGGAAGTGGTTGAGTCACTGTCCCTGGAGGTATTTAAAAGCTGTGTAGATGTGGTGCTGAGGGACATGATTTAGCGGTGCACTTGGCAATGTTACATTAATGGTTGGACTCAATAATCTTAAAGGTCTTTTCTAACCTAAACAATTCTATGATTTAAAACGTGGCTCCTATACATATTTGGTAAAGTGTGTTTCTATGTGCACTCTCATTTGGCCTAGCACTTTTAGCAATTTGTAGATTTTATTTATTTTACTTTATTTTATTTTATTGTATCTTTGCAAAAATAAGAAGAAAGATTCAGCTGCAGGAACATTTCTTCAAAAAGGTTATTGAGGAAATTTGACCTGTTCAAATGCGTTGCCCAGTTCAGGCTAGTTAATTCTGTCCCTCTACCTTTCACGTATTAGAAATTCCTATTGTTCATGTACCTATAGCTGCCTTCTATATTTGGGGTTCTTCCTCAAGCATTTAATATAGTGCTTTAACTTCATTTATTTTGCCCTTCCTTTCCTTCTTTCCAAAAATGTTTATTTTTAATTACTGTCAATGATGTCATATATATATATATATATATTTCATGAAGGTACAGACTTATTGAAGTTGAATTATTTCGAGGAATGAGCAGTAATGAAGTCATGGTGGGTTTTTTGTCTATTTTAGCCTTGCATACGCCTGAAGATAATTATTATTACTGATGTCACCTACAAAAACTTTTAAATCAAACAATGTATGTTCTGCTGAATGTTTGGAATGTAGCAGGCACTTCTCTTAGAAAAATAACAAGAGCTACGTATACAAAGCACCCAGAAAAGAAGCAGAAGAGTTGCAAGAGTTTCACTATCAGCTTCCTTCGGTGAAAGGCAAGCATCGTTTTCTCTCCATGACCTTGCCTCTGCAGCTGCACTGCTTGAATCTGTTTTTTGATGTTTCAGTTTTCCTAATCATTGGAATTGTTCTCCCAACTGTGTATGGTGCATTTAGAGTGCTAGCAAGACTTTAAAAAAGTGACTAATCATTACTAATGTGGGGATGTTTAACACAAAAAAAGACAAACCTGGATACTAGAATGCATTTGGTATATCCAGTCAAACATTATCTACTTGATTTTCCCTGCATTAATAATTAGAGAATGAAACTAACACTCTCAAGCAGCTAAAGACTAAAAGGTAACTCTCCTTAAAATTGATAGAGGCTACAGGAATGTATATTCAGTACTTCATATGTTACTGCATTTATTTTCCTTTTGAAGCATGACATTTACTTTATAAAATATCAGAAAAAAGTTTTCAAGGTTTTCTTTTTTTTTTTTTTTTAATAGACTTTAAAACACCTTGTCATTTCTTCCCTGGTGGGACATATCTTTAGTGTCTGGGTGGTAGTTCATAATTCTCAGGGAGAATATGGCATGAAAGTTTCTGGGACTCTGGTGTCTTGTCTGTCTTTGGAAGGCACATAGCACCCAATCAGTTTTAAAAGAAAAAAAAATAGGTTTGCATACCAAGTTAAGATATTTTTAGGAAGTTACTTTTCTTTGCAACTGCTGGTATATTGGGCAAAAAAAGACATTTTGTGGAAATAGTTTATTTTTACAAGGATTTCCTCGGATCCAAGCTAGCTTGAATTTCTGCTCCAGGACATAAAACCTACTTTGTGATGACATATATAATTCATTCTGATTTATGAGAAGTCCTCAATATTTAGCAGAGATTCAAACCACTGGAGTAGGGATTTTGACCTGCGGCTATCTACAGGCAAGATAAAGAGTCTAATAATAAGGCAATTAACACTTGTATGAGGTTATAAAAATCTTTCCAATATAAAATTTCTTTCTAGATTTCTGAATAAATTTTTCATTTTTTCCCATTAAATAAAGGTCTTCTTTTCTTGCCCTGTTAGTTCTAAGCACAGAACACCTTATTATGTGAGAAGCCTTCAGTGCAGGGACATAATGTTGAGTGGTCTTGAAACAAAGCTACTGAAAAATTGGAACTCTTCCCCAGGCAGGAATGGAAGGAAAAAATGAAATAAAAATCCTCAAGGAAATAATGACTGCCACTTGAGTAGTAGTGTAAGTGCAGGATGGGAAACCACTCCAAGAATTACAGTTCTTCCTATTTTCCCACCAGTTTTTCAGCTTTTGAGAGTAGGTCATGTTGCTGCTATTTTTCCTGACTGAAGAGTTACCCTCACTAGGTTTGTTCAATTCAGATCTGAAACTCTGGTAGGTCCCCAGTGAGATGTCAAATGAGTAGTCTGCATGATGAAGCTTCATGTCCTAGCTTACCTGTAAGTGGTCTGAAAAAAACAATTTTAGAGATGTCCCATCACCAGCACACAAGAATGCCATTGACATTCAGCTCATGGCAATGCCAATAAGCACCAAAATTCTGTCATGCTCTTTTCCAACCAAAATTTCTCACCTGGCTCTTCTCCATACACTGCTGTAGCTTAATATCTTTAATAGTAAATGAAAAATAGTAGCCAACAGGTAAAAGCAGACATTCCATGTTTTTCTGCGTACACATTACTGTTCATTCATAAATTATTAGCAAATTGAGAGAACTCAACAAGTTAGATTTCAAAATAAGAACATGCTTCTAAAAGCAAAGAACTGCAGTTTTAGAAGCAGTGAAATGTTCACACTTTGAAAATCAGCATCTTTAATGCACCCTGTGACATGGACTCCAAAATCTAGATATCCAAAATCATGAGTCCTAGTCAAGTCAATAGCACTCCAATTAGAGTATAGGTTCCTTAAAAAATCACACTTCCTGCCAAGTGGAGTGAAAAGAAAATAATTTGCTTTCATGTGTGAGAGGAGAAAAATACTACAGAAACAACCCTAGTCCCTAAAAGTGCTAAGAAAATATTACCAGTGAAATGAAGCTTCTGCTTTTCCATGTTATTTATCCTATAAGCCAGTTTCTTTGAAACCTCCCTAGCAGGAAAGAAATCTCTCTAAATTGAGCAGAAATTTAATGAGCTTTTTAGTCTTTCAGAAGTTCAAAACCAAGAAAATAAAATCAACTCAGTAATTTCACCCTCAAACTTGATTTTTACTCACATAAAAAGAACTCCAGAGCCCACAAACCTTTAATTCAATACTTTCCAATTTCTGGTATGGCAAAGGCTCATTGAAATTGCAGAGGAATCTCAGGTCAGAAACTTAGGGGTTTGTTGGTTGGTTGGTTGGTTGGTTGTTTTTTTCAATTGTGAGCTATTTTCCTGCATTATGCTATGCCCAGATCATTGTTTCCCTCAGTCTGAATGCTAGAAATTGTCCTTGTCTTCTACTAAAAAAAAAAAAAAAAATCCAAAAAGGGAAAGAGACTACAGAATGCTTTTAATCACCTTATGCTAACAGAACTATTGACACTTATTAGTCACCACACAATCATTGGTAGTCTTCTCCTTCCCTTCTGACAATATTTTTTAATTTTATATGAGTGTACTTCTACTGTGAAAAGCTTTGTATGATTTCCACATAAATAAAACCCGAGATGCTTTTTTTTTTTTTCCTCCCTAACAGGTAAGCTGTACTTAGCATGAATTTTAATGAAAACTCACTAGGGTCAAGATTCAGATAAAATTAAATAACAAAGGATGAAAGGCTCAATGGAGGTTAGAGATCAGACGAGTAAATGAAAGCTGATAGTTTTTGTACTCAGCTACTTCAAATTCTCAGAAGAAAATAAGAGATGTGTATGCCAGAGGAAAGAAAAATTCATTCTGGACAAAGCTTCCACAGAAATCTTTGATGTTCTAAAACCAGAACAAAATCTCCAAACTCTTTGCAGACTAAATTCAACTGTAAACTTGTACATTAAAGGCTGCACTCTGTCATCCCTCCTCACATTTTCCTCCCCTTGTTAGAGCTACAATTCATCGCAAGTAAGGGTGTTAGATCTTTTAGTGATAGTAATTCTTCAAGGAAAAGGTGCTCTAAAATCATCCCAGGATTACATAGGACTGTTTATCCACCCTCACTGATTCATGAAAAAATAGTAAAACAATAAACAAACTCAGTTTTATTAGGACATAATTCAAGCATTCAAATAAACCTTCTAACTGCAAAACTGACAAGGGATCTCTTAAGCTTTCAGATGGACATATCTGAGCATGCTTAAATTGCTTGCTTTTCTGAAAAGTAGTCAGAAAATTCAGTCAGACTGTATTTCAGGGCATGTAGAAGAAGAGCTGGATGGGTCCTCTGCAGGGATACTGCATGTTTTTCCCACACAGGGAGGATGAAAGGCAAGTATCGAGCAAGGCTTAGGTTGCCCTTCAGAGCCAGAGATTAAAATCAAGCCAGCCTGGGCACCCTCTATTAGGGAAAGGAAGAGCCTAATGCTGAGTACTTATACCAGTCTCAGTGATGGCAAATACCTGCCCTTCAACAGCTGTGACACTGTATGTCTTTTTCCATTTGATACCTCAGGTAAGCATAACTAAATGCAGCCTGAAAGGATGCCAGTAATCGATTTGAGGCACTGCTGGATAAAGTGCCTATTTTTAGTCTTTTTTTGGGGTGCGTACAACATTCAGTGCTACTGTGGCTGCCTTTAAAGCTACTAACAAGAATATGGAAGTTATATATAGATAGCTGGACTACATGCTCATTTAGACAATACCTTGCTACCGCTTTAGTCCTAAATTAGGAATACTGAGAACTGGTGGCTGTGCAGCTCTGTGCATTATTGGACGGTGCCTGCAATACTGTGCTGTAATGTATTGCTCCTTCCCTGCAGAGCACTACACCTTTGGGACCTTGAGTTCCTGGAAACGTGCTCGAGGGCAACAAACTATGCAGAAGGGAAGGCCAAATGCTGCAGAGAGACCTATGTTATGTAGAAAAAGGCAGAAAAAAATGCTCTGCTGTGAGATTCAGTCTTGGAATAGGCTAACAGACACCTGAAGGACAAGAGGACAAAGAAGGCTGTTTAGAAACCAGCCCTTCTGTAGTACAGAGGCCGTGTGAGACTGAGGCATGATAGTGGCTCTGTATTAAGCTTTTCCTCCTCAGTTCTTCCTAAAACTTGCGTAGTGTGGATTCAAGGACTTAGTATGTTTTTTGATCACAGCATCCTGTAGCAACCAGCAACCATTAGACACATTTTTTTCTGGGAAAGCTGAGTTTTACAAGCTATGGCTGAAATCCTGTTTCCTCCCTCTCCTTTCTTTCTTTTTTTTCCAGGCAAGTGTTTATGATGAGATATACCTGTCAGTATTACCATCATTCTCTGGCTGTTACAAAGGCAATCATTCCCTTAGCTTGTAAAGATTAAATAGTGTCTGCATACCTTTGTTCAAAAGTGATCTATGGGAATAACCAAAATATAAGGGGAATCTATGTAGAAGGAGACTGAATAAAGAAAAAACGCAGAGGAGAATCTCACAGGTTTTTTACAGGTGTAAACCTTAAAAAAAAAAAATAAAGGATATATTCCTTTTAGAAGGGGAAATAATCTGAGCTTTTTACACAAGTGCTGTCAAAGTCTGGACGTATAGCAATGTTTTGAGAAGGCTTGTAAAGAGTGTCCCTTTGTATGTAAGAGCACGTCCCTCAAAATGGAAAGGATGAATTCTCAAGAGTTTGTGACTCTGCTGAAGCAGTGTTGATGATGTAATTAGATTTATATGTTCTCTTCTCCTTGGAAGAAGAAATTGAATGTTTAACCCTACCTTTTCCTACAGGCATGCAGAATTTAAGGCATACACATAATTTGGTTCAGGTCACTGCAGTGAGTGAGTAGTAGAGCAAGGACGAAGATCCAGATCTCTTCCCTCTTGTCTTGCTGGATCTTCATTCCAACGGTCTTCTGGCTCTGATTTGGCTTCTCTGTTTGACCTGCATTACTTGATAGATATTAGTGCATATAGAAAGATGAAAACACAATTTTCTTTATTGCTATACCATTCCAGTCCAAGTCTATATTTGGTAGTGTTATATAACAAGGGGTTTGGTTTTTTCCTTTTTTTTCCCCACTATCCTTCACTATAATAGAATTTTTATGGGGCATATGCATTTTGTAAGTATTTCAGTGGAAAGTGATAATAACAGAGATTTGCCAGCAAAAAAAGAAAAGAATTCTTGCTGATCTTGACTATGAATAGCAATTAAACTAATGATGGTAAGCACTGAATCACTGGTGTTATGCCAGCACCACAGGCCAGAAACAGCTTCTATGCTGAGATGAGAACAAAAGCAATACCAGCAGCTGTTATTGGCCATAAAATTGGCCACTGACTCTGCAGAACAGCACTTACCTCAAGAAGACTATAGCAGGGAGACATTAAGAACATAAGGACCACTGGTCAGTCTGCATAGAATTTGTTTTTTTTCCCACTATAATAAATAATTATTTAACATATCTCAGGTCATAGAGCTATATTGTAGGATGGAGTATGGAAAGTGTCATCTAGCTGAGGATATTCCACTGACATGCTCCCCATCTTAAACTGATGGAATTTATAACTTCTTAACATGATCATGAACCAAGAAGCAATATTTTCTCTCTTCTGTGATCAAAAGTTTTTACTGAGTTTTGAAGAACTTTATATTATGTATAAGTTTCTGAGACAGGAGTAAATACATTTTTTGTTTTTTTTTAAGAGGATATGATTTTTTTTGAACATTCTTCTTAGTTGATATAGGACATCAATCTTTGTTTAGCTGATGTGCAGAGCAAAACAAAAAAATCAAATTGAATCTTGCTAATTTATAAGTTGAAAAGCTGTAAAACTTTCTTACTAAGAAATCAAGTCAAAGCTACAATCTACTTTCAACAAAATGCTTTGTGTCTTTTAATTGATTTACTGCAATACAGTGCTGACATTGAGACTGATAGTTTCACTCGAATTTGAGGTTTAAAATAAGAAACTGATTCTTTCTGTGTATCCACATGCAAACCCCCACATATTTTCATAACTTTCAAAACTAGAGCTTCTACAAACATGTGAACTTTGAAATAAATACTAATTCAACTTGAGTAAATCTTGGAAATGTGATAAAGAGGTGCCATAAAAAGTCTATACAGTTTGACCTCTGTAGAAGCCTGGGTTGGCCAATGTCATTAAGTTCAAGAGGATGAATGCCTCGTCATCATTCAGTAGCTCTGCCACAGCTTTGTGGATGACATACTGGTGAAACTGTGGTTCAGGTAGTGGTGTCACTGCTTATGACTGAGGAAAGATAAACCACAGGTATGCACAGTGCTTGCTTAGTCCTCATCTTCAGTATCAGGAAAATGGGCTTGTGTACTTGCTCTTTCTTTGGTCAATATTAGCTACGAAAAGAAGAGAGGAAGAGATCTCTCTTCATTTGCAATGCAACTACAATTTGGCCAGTCAAATGAACAAAGAATACAGCAGCCTGTCATGTAATTAGG
Organism: Bucco capensis; assembly: GCA_013396975.1. NCBI lineage: Eukaryota > Metazoa > Chordata > Aves > Piciformes > Bucconidae > Bucco > Bucco capensis. Next base: position 233,608 of record VWZO01003221.1, read on the forward strand.
GTCTTTTGTGATTAGGAAGAAGACATTGGAGAGAACAGGAGTCCTGTTTACAGCTGAGAGAAGGCAAGAGCTTCGATTCCTCTTCCATTCAGGATCAGTTTTGATCCCTTGAAAGGCATTTTGTGAAGCTGTCCTGCATTTCTGTGACTTCAGATAAAATGTCTGTCAAATAAAGCTAAAGAGAAAGTAATGAGCAGCACAGTCAGCTGCTGTGGTTCCCTGGAATGACTGCTCTGGTGGTTATTTTACAATCGTCTCACAGACTACATCTGCACTGCTGAGATGGGTATATTACAGCATCTCCCTGGTACAATAAGACTGGCCATTCTGTTGAGATAAAAGCTCAGTAGGGTACAGTAATACAGCTGGAGTAAAAACCAACTGACTAACTGCAGTCATAAAATTCAGTCCCAGAAAGGAGTATGGATAAAGACTGCTAGCAGAAACCAAACAAGTGTTTCATTCAGTACCTGACCAAACCATTTAAATTCAACTGAAAGTGGTGTAAAAGAACAGTAGAAAGAGCTGAAAAGGGTCTGAAGAATTAATGGAATTTGCAAGGGCCAGTCTAAAATACTGGCCTTGCTGTGCATTTGCATAGCCAGGATGGCTATGATGTGATCTTTTCTTGTGTTTTCAGCTTTATAATTAAATAGACCTCATATGCCTGGGGTAAACGGGGTGGAGAAGGGGGGAGATAAGAAAGTAGCAATGTGATCAAGAATTTTTAAAATTGTTTACAATCCTGCTGATGTAACCTGTATTGTGATATTAAAAAAATAATAATTATATTAAAATTATATTTTAATTTATTTTATATTTTAAAAAAATATGTATTATATGTTGTGATATACTAGTTCCTGTATAGTAGCATACAGAGGCAAAACAACCCAGCTAAACCAGATGCAGAGCAGCACTCATGCTCTAGCACCTGTTCTCTGTGGTTTCTCACATACACTCTCTAAGTCTTGTTACTCGGATCAAGAAGAAAACTGCATCAGACTCATAACCACTCTAACCTTGTTTTAAAGTAGTTTGTGGAGTAATCTTACTGAGTGTGCTGGTGGGATGAATACAGTCTGGATACAGGGCTTGGGTGTCCTAGAGGTTTTCTCCATCTGGTCAATATTTGGAACTTCGAGCAGTTCCCATCTACTAAGTTTTTCTGTGTTCTCCAGTGAAGTTCTCTCTGTGGCTGTAGAAGACTTCAAACCATAACATTTTTCTTCCTTTCTCTCATGTCACGGAAACTGAGCACATGAGCTTGAAAGATACCATGGTACATTTCTTACCTGGATTGCCAGGGATTTCAGCTTTTTGGGTATGCATGTGGGATGAGGCAGCCTCTCAAGTTTATATATAGTCTCAGCCTCATGTTTCTGCTCTCCTTTGTCCCCCACATGGGCTATGAGTCAGTCCTTTCTCTCTTTCACGGTGGATCATCTTTTGCAACAACAGACTGAAACTTCTCCCTGTGTGCTGTGAATCAGAAACATTTTCTTCCAAGTTCATTTCCTCCTGTGGGCCAATATTCCCATTTCTAGACATGAAGACTATATTTTCCTAGTTATTTTGATGAATAACCACAGTCCTCATTGTATAGATTGTTCCTCTGAAGGTCGAGAGGGCAGCTAAATTGCCTTTTGTAGAGGCAAACAAGAGGGAGTTCCACAGACAGTACCTATTTAGGAAAAAAAAGACCTTGTAATACTTCATGTTCAAAATTATAAGCTATAGTGATGTGACATGAAATCACGTAATGGAATGGTATAGAGCTGCTCCATATGAAGTCAAATTCGACCCCGAAAAGGGAAAACATAGGTAGACTTTTAAAGACTACAAGGATCCTCACTCCCTTACTGCAGTCTCTGGGTAAAAGTTCTTCCTTTACAAACAAACTGGCAAATGTGCTAATTTTCTTTGTTTAACATTTCCAGTAAATCTTACACAATTTTATTTGCCTGCTATGGACAAGGTTAGTCTCTAAATTCCATTAAAATGATTTTCAAAATAAATTGGTTAATATTAAAAATGGTCAATTCTCAACCAGGATGCATTCTCCCTTTCTTGCCAACAAAATCTTCCTCTTTCTCCTCCTCTTCTTCCTTTCTCTTCCTTCTTTCTTCTTCCTTTTATAATTACTATTTTGTGTTCCTTAAAATCAATGTCAATATAAACTTGGAAATATGGTACAGCAAGAAAGGAAGAGGAATGTCAGCCAGGTTTTGGTAGTGTTTTGTTTAATATTCCCTCTTACTACCATCTGCTGAACCTCTTCTTCATTCTGCTAAAGGCAGAATCTTGCTGAGGGGTAAATTACAGCAGGTTCACCCTGCAAATTGAGGCCTTATATTAATTACATATATAAATAATTTACAGAAGTGTGGTTTGTTTCCAAGCACAATTCTATCTGAAATGAACCTCTGGGGAGGATTATAGTCATCAGATTTACTAGATCATTTTTGTTCCTTCTGCAACGTGTTGGTTCTCTGGAAAGGTCTTCCAATAGAGAGGCTGTTGTTTTCTCTATTTATTACCTTCTAACTTAGATGTTGAGCACAAGCTGCCAGTGTCCCTGTTAATCATGTCATCCCAGCCCAGTCTTTTTGATTTTCCTCACGTCTTATCCAGTTAGCAGTTGTTACCTGGGTTACTACTAAAAGTGGGACCAAACAACTCTTTTGCAAAGGTAATGCACATGTGGTCAGTGCCTTTATTGTCTGTTGTCTTTGCTTACTGTTTCTTCCTCAGTCACCTGCAGAGATCTTTCCTCCCAGAGCAGTTGACACTGCTGAGAATGTTTTTCAGTTCTTCATGGAGTCATGACAAAAATGATCCACTTATAACCAGCCTCTAGTCTATTTTAGGACAAGGAAGCTTCAGTAGATCCACTGAAGCAAAAAGAATCTTCAGATACTTGGTGTTGTAAAATAGTAATGTGGCAAATAATTGAAAAACCAGAGGATTCCTATGTCCACCTATGCAAAGTAATAGGTGAAAAAGTGGCAGCAAGAACTGGTTATTCATTGCAGTTCTCAAACTTACAGACGTCAAGATTTTGATATGATAATTCAGATCTGTTGTACCATGAAGGAGTGAGGATTCTTCAAGATTATTAACATACATATTTAGGAATTTCTAACATATAAGTACCATGCAGTAGCACATGTCAGATGGAAAGCTGAAGGAAGATATCATTACTTATAAAGGCTGACTTTTTAACTGAATTTACTGCCTTTTGTGGCATAAGGAACAGAAAGTATTTCTGTCCAACACTACAATTTTTAAGTAGCCTTGGAAGTATCTTTTCATTACGGAATGGAACAATCAAAACAGGCATGTTAACCTGTCATGTAGAGTCAAGTTATTTGAAGATCAAAGACAGTCAGGTTTCATCTAAAATATGTGGGCATATTTTTTTAAATGAACTATTACCAACTGGAGAAATCACAGAATTTCTTTTGAATGAACTAAAAAAAAAAATTAAAAAATTAAAAATGTGCCCCATGTATAGGAAGTTACTGTTGATATCATGGAAAAAAGTATATTTCAAGAAACTTTCAAGTATCGCTTATTTTGGGAATTGGCTGAAAAGCAATGAATACTGTTATATGAAATATCAGTTTTGATGTTTATAGTGTAAAAAGTGATTAATAGCTTTTTGAATGAGCAATAAAAATATATTAGAAAAGTTTACTATATTAGACTGTTATGGAAACTAATATTTTTGAGAGATTTGGAAAAAATAGAGTTTATTTTTCTATCCATTATTAATGAAGATAAAATAAACAACTATTCATTAAGTTCTGGTAGGGCAGAAACTATGCAGAGAACAACCAGCATTTCATCAACAGTCATTTGCTCAGCCTTGAACAGTAGGATATATTCTCTTACAATATAGGTCCTTTGGGCCTCAATTTGGTTGATGCTTATAAGAAATTGCCTGCGGCAAGTATTAAATTAAATACAAAGCCTTGAGTTTAGGCATGTAGTTAAACACTTTGCTTACAAAGGACCACAAACACTACTCACACTGGTAAAATATAATTGATAAAGTATTGATTAAAGCATCTAGCAGAGCTATTAAATAATTTATATTTTGTTGCACTCCCTTGACAAGAAAAGCATAACTAATGTTTACTCATAGGCTTATGCAGAAGCTCTACACAAAGGTAAAAAGCACTAATGAAGACTGTAGACATTTTTAGAAGCTACGCAATTTCCTTCACCTCCAGCTCATGTGTATGCCTCTGCCCTGCTGGTGTAGGACATGCAGCAGGTAACCTGGGGTGAAGGCACCTGTGAGGAGCTAGCTGTAGCTCATATGGGGCTAGGGGATGGACTGGGAGGAGGCTGTGACCATGGGTGGGCAGTACAGAGAGGGGAAATAGAGGGACAGGGTGTGGTTGGGAATAGAGGTGCTGTAGTGGCAATGGTGGTCAGTAGCTGCAGGGCAGAAACCCTTTTCAGAGCTTTCCAAAGTTACGATCCTGTCCATGCCCCATCTGCCTATGTGTCTCTTCCTCTCCTCTTCCTAGCCCTGTTCCTCACCTTCTGTCTCTGTCTCCCAGCCAAGGAAGGGAATATGCGTCCTCCCACTTGCTTTTGGCTGCCTAGTGAAATGGGGCACCAGCATCACTGCTTTTTGAAGATGGGACACTAGAACTTAATGTTGCTTTTTGCAAGGAAATATGATGAGAGCAGATACTGGTAAGCCTCTAGCTATGGCAGTAAGGCAGTGCAAGCTGGAAAACATGCTGTATTAAAACTGGTAATAGAGCTGGGCTGCCATGACCTCTGTGCATCCTTGGCTGGACTGTTGCTGCCATCCATGCTTGTTAAATGAAAGCTATCTCTTCACCATGCTGTAGCCAGTGAAGTGATACAAACACAGGTTAAAAGACATCTCGGGAATGTGACTCTTTTGCCTGTCATATCGAGGCTGAACCTGATGTGCACTTTGTACACACCATGAATGTCACACATGCTTTGTCACCAGCAAACCATCAGCTGGGAATCTGAACATGATGGTTCATTTGAGAAAGCCCTCAGGAAAAGGAATAGAACAGAAATTTTTTAGAGACTAGTTCTGTAAAGGCCTGTGGCCAGAAATTGAATTCATACCAAATTAGTTTACTGTGCCAGGTCAGTTTGGAGAGCAGTATGCTGGCTTGCAGATGAAAACTCAAATCATTTTTCAGATTACTGTATTGATTTATAAAGCCAAGCACTATATGGAACTTGAATGTATAACTGATTAATATCCTCCAGAAATATAGGTAAAATGTAGAAAATTATTTTATGCTTTGAAGAAATACTACACATGAAGAGACATTCTAATTTATTTAACTTTTTTTATAAAATATGAGCTTTGTTGTTTTGTTTTTTTTTAAGCACGGTAATTGTCAAGGGATTTTTTGATACCATATTCCTCCTACTTCACTGAGAACAGCAAACAAAAATGGCCAAGGTTGTGATTATAGGATGTGCATAAGGTGAGTGATAAAAAAATACTTAGAGTTCCTTTTCTTGCATATGGCTTAATTTATTTAATGTCCTGAAGTACACAGTGAGCCTTGCAAAGACCACAGTTTTAGTCACTAGACTTGGCATTAAAATGCAACAGAAAAGAACTTCAGCTAAAGATGATGATTCAGTGAGGCTGCACTTTTATTTAAGACAAGAACTAAGAGTATAGCTTTCCCCCAGAGATCTTGATTAAATGTTTTCATGATGAAACAGCATGTCATAAATGACTCACAGGCTAGTTTAACTTGCTAGTTTTTTCATTGCATTTGTCCTCCACAGGCACAATCTGGTTGCACTTTCAGCACCGTGTCACCTGGCTTCATCATGGCCAGCAGACACCAGTGTCCATACACTGAGTACTGTACTGTGAAGATCTGTCTTTTTAGTATTCTGGCTGGTCCAAAACATTCTGGTAGTCATTTCCTTCCTATAGAAAAGGCTGTTAATCTTTGTGGAGCAAAAGGACAGCTAATGAGTCTCTGATTCCTGTGGAGGTTTTTGTTTGTGACCTCAATGGCAATAAGAGAGAGTTAAAAGGGAACTAATTTCCTAGCAGCTCCTATCTTTCCCACAACTACTTACGACCTTATAACCCAATATTTATGTTCCTAAGTCCTGCTTAGACAACAAGAGCTTGCTCTTGGTCTTGAGCTGAGGTTTGGTGTCACACTACTGTGTTCAACTTCACACTCAGCCAGCAGACAGGAGAGCTTTCCTCTGCCAGCAGTAGGTCCATTGGTGGAGTCTGGACCAACACACATGTCTTAATTCGGTGTGTACTATCAACATCTGAAGTAATCAGTGCCCTTTTTTATTGGTGAAGATACTCAAAGCAGATGTGATAAATACATCAGTGGGGATCTGGTTAGCATAGCATGTGGTGCTGTAGACTGACATCTCGTCTACCTTGAAAAGGATGCTTTTACACTCAACATTTTAAGGTTCCTGTAGAAAACTCTAAGTTGTTTCTCAGACATTTTAAAAGGCAAGGCATGGTTTTCCATTCTTGCTCTTTTCACTTAAAGTAATATTTAAGGAGGTTAAAATACTGTGTTGAATTCCATAAGATAAGAATATGATACAAAATTGCAAAGAAGATTTTGAAAATAATTAAATAACTGGTGGGCGTGGGTGTGGAATGAAGAAAGAGCATTAATTATTTCAAAAGGTTATAGCATTAAAGCAACTTGTCTTTTTTTAAGCTGGTTAGAAGAACATGTGACATAAGTGACAGACACCAGATGGCTCCACCTCATTAGAAATCAGAGCTTCCTTGAATCTGAGCAGGAGTTAAGGTGGACCTGGAGGGAGAGACTGTGATCAAATCCTACCTTGGAGTTGGGCTGGAATGGACATCTAAAATTGATTAATTTTGCACTTTGTTTGATATACTCCAAATTATAGCTGGAGGGGATATAAAATGAAGCACTGAAGTTAAATGAAGAATGTAATTTGATGGCTGAACATGATAAGAAATTTAATAAGAGCAATCTGAAACTATGCGAGATATGCAAATTCCTCGTTTAAGAACCAGATTGGACCTACTTTACCTATTAATCCTCCTTGAGAAAGAAAGGTTCTCCCAAATTTAATATTTAATTATTCTTATTTTTAATTTAGCTGTTATGGATAAGAAGACATCTTCAGAATATGAAGTACACTTGTACAATTCTATTGACTCCCAAAGAAAACAGTACAGAATATGGAAAACAGTAAAAGGTAACTGATGATTTCGATGCTGCAACACAAGATCAGCTTTTTTTTTAATGTTTTGATATTAGAGGCTAAACTAACATTTGGCTGTGTACCTTGTATCTATTTGGTTAGTTTCTTCTCGTAGTGTAAACGAAGGACAGAAGGGCAGCCATTGCAGTCCATTTTGCTATCATTATAGTATATTCAGTGGTTTCATAACACACTGATACTGAAAATCTAGGGAACTACATCAAGGTATTAAACTTGATAGAAGGGCTTTCCACTGTGCATGAAAAAAAATGAACAGTCAAAAGAAAGCAGTCTGTCTACAAATACAAGGATAATCCTTGGCTGTAAGACTGAGCACAGGGATGGAAGACATATAGAAGAACAGATTATGTACAAATTGAGTGTGAATACTTCACAAGTGGTGAACTTTTATATGATGAGTCCATTGTTTTGATTTTTAAGTTCTAAACACCTGCATAGGAATAATACTCTATGTCTTATTAAAAATTTCCTACAGCGCAACTCATCTAAAGCAAAGTAAGTAGCTAGTTCTATGGGAAGTAAAATGTCCTCATATCAGAGCAGTGAGATAGGTCACAGCTAAAGAAAAAAGAAACTGAAGAAATCAACTGGACCATTAAATTGAGTCATTTTGTATTCACTTAATTGAATCAGCTGGCAGTCCTCCTAAAACACCTATGCTCACTACCACCCAGGGAGCTTGCTTACAAACCTATGCTCCCTGCCTTGAGGACAGTGGCTGGGGTCTGGAATTAAGTGCCTTTACCCCACAGCTGAAATGTGGGAGTTTGTTTCACTGCAAGTCCTCTGTACTCACAGTGATTTTTACAGAAAAATGATGGCCTGTGACAGTTTTTATATATGTATATGTGAATGAGATGCTGTAGTATTTCCCGCTCAGGACAGGTGAATAAACCAGAATGAAAGTCTGTGTTCAAAGATATTCAACTGGAAATAGCATGTATTTGAGTTGACTCTAGCACGTATAACACAGTTGCATGTATCAATTAATAAGAAATGTTGTCTCTTTTAATAATGCCTGTTGCTCTGCCATGAGCTGCCAGGCTTGCACAGGGGTCACCGCCAGCTTAGCCCCGCCTGGGCAGCCCTACTCCTGCTGCCTTGGAAATTTCTTTGTTATTCCCAGTGACTGGTTTTCTCTTGCTCTCATGGTGCTTTGCAAGAGAGTTGGATTTACTATTGATCACACTGTGCTAAGCATCTTGCTAACTCAATGTCTACAGCAGCCTTTCTGTTGCTAGGCCAAGTACTCATGGTACAAATAAAAGTAGTTTTAAATCTGAGACTGGAGTGCATTTATCAATTGGTAGGAAAATACAGTAATGTTTTTAAACAAAAAAATATTGTATCAAGATTTTATAATGTCCACTCTTTTTCCTTCTGAGTACTGCCATACAGTTAAAGTCAGTTATAGTCAAAGTTAATTATACTTGCTTTTAAAACAACATATCTATGTAAATGTAAAGTTCTCCTGAAGACTAATTGGAAATATCAAAACTTTCATTTAATTCCTATTTACAAATACTTTTGAATATGCTCACACCTGTAAGGCTTAAAGAGCAGACAAAGTAGATTTATTTTCTTTAATACTGATGTCATAATCTGAAATAATAAATAATCATAATTTTGACAGACACATTACAAGAGATGGTCTCCCAAGAAACCTGTCTGTGTATGAAACTATCTCTGAGTTAAGGGAATTTGAGACTGGCTCTGACAGGAGGAGTGAACACTGTGTGCTTCAATAGATCAGACTCAGATCCGTTATTCTCTACATTGGTTTATAAAGCTGTCTGAGTCCTGGAGAAGAGTGCATGTTCTTCTAGATGTTTTATACCCCTACAACTCTTTCAGTCATCTAGTAAAAGTTATTTCTGCCCTGCAAACGCAAACTTACCTCAGTCTCTAGACTGTCATGATCGGAACAGCACTATCTCAACCTCTCTGCTGCTAATCTCCACATTGCAACAGATGCATCCATTCCTTTTTTAAGAAGGACTACAACAGTCTTCAGAAATCTGCTGAAAACACCAAGTAGATTCCTACTGACCCCAGTGAACTTTGCATTTTGTAGGAGTAATTTAATTTTCAACTTCTTTCACTTAAAGTATATTGTAACTGCACAGTTGACTGTCATAAAAGTGGGCAGCTGGGTATAGGGTTGTGTGTGCTCTAGAATGGACTTCTATACTTTCTAACACAGAAGAGAGACTTGAAAAGATGGCTGAAAATAGTTTAAACCAGCATATATCACAAAATTAATATAAATTATACTCCCCAGAAGAGTGTGTAAATAGACAGATGCTGTAGGGGCCAGCTCCATTGGACTGCTTTTACATAATTGATAGCATGAAGAAGTAATACAGCTCAGGACTACAGGTCATTGACTTAGGCTTCTCTGCTGGGAATGATTAAAGTGGCATTTGGCTCTACTAGTTGACTCTCTAGGGTGCTGAAAAGACATCACATCAACACAAGTCTGCCTAACTGCTCACAGAAAGAATGACATCATGGAAACATAAATAAGTTGCTGACACCTAGCCTTAGGAATACGAGGAGCATTTTGGATTTCAGGAAATAATGAATAGTGCAATGGAAGACAAAAAAAAGAGCTAATCAGGCCCCCTCCAATTTATATTGCATTAAGTTAGCTTTCTTGCCAACAGATCAGGGCACTGGAGTCTCATTCTTATGCATGGGTGAGGAAGCAAAACTGCTGCTACTCAAAACATCAATTTTGAAAAAGTCATCTATGAAAAGCAATAAAAAAGATAATACAGGAAATGCAGGAAGAGTCTCTACAGATATCTCAAGTGCAGCAAAGAGCATTGTTAGGGCTTATTGTGCAAGTAGATACATAAACAGTGCCTGCTGTATTGAACATTTTTTCTACCTATGCAGGAAAAATTACAGTATAATTATCAATAATTCTGAAGGGGCTGTATCTCTTCAGGCAAGGGCAAGATCTAACCCATCACTCAGCTGCTGTATGATATCATTTCCAGTAATAAGATTCTGTGGGAATGGGAACTAAATTAAACCTGAGGCTTGATCAACATTTTTACAGGCACGTTTTGAATTAAGAAACACATTACTCTTCTGGCATGTTACAAATCTAAAATAGAAGAATTCAATTAAGCATAACCTTTTAGGAAATGCAATGATTTTATTTTTCTCTGGTATTTCTCGGGGCACAAAATAAGAGGTCTTTTCTTACTCTGAAGTTTGACTTAGTGCTTCTGTGCAAATATGATTGTTACATAATAGAAGCCAATAGTATCCTTTAACTGAGTGAAAATCCGCGAATCTTATAAACCATGTACTTGCATATTTATGCAACACAAATGCCCTTAATAAATAAATCATAATTTTTATTATCAGAGTGAGGATACTTTGAAATTCACTGAAGGCAGATTGTTTTTTGCAGGAGATGTCCAAAAGCAGTCTTATCCCTTTCCTGTGGGATCAGAAATTTGAATTATATTGCTTTAAAGAAAAATAAAAAAAAAATTTGTGTGTTGCAGTTAAAACCTCAGCTAATTATTCCTTTTGATAATAGAGCAAGATAATTTTTCCAGTAAGTATACATTGCATTTGCAATTTCATTAGTGGTACAAGGCAAAAATAGTAGTCAGCTGGCAAGTAACACCACCAAAGCATGGTAATTGTATACAGGGAGACAAGCAATAAGTGTGAAGTAAGTTTAGTGAGTATAAGTTATATAATGTGAGGTGGGAATTAAAGTTGCCTGTACATAAAGATTTTTACTATCACTGCAACTTGATTGAACTATGAAAATGCAAATTATTCTACACTTTCCAAAGGGGAGTAAACAGCACTTTTGATGTCAACGCAAACAATTTGTTTTCCTCCAGACTCAGAGTGTTGTGACAATCTTTTGAGAACCAAGTGCATAAAGTTTGCCTATGATGAAGAGGACTCTGTGGCTAGTGTCATGATACTTTTAGCTATACCAGTGCATGGAAAGGACTAATGAGTGTTGACTCTTGATCAATAAGATGATTGTGCCCTGCTGCAGCACCCTGCTGCAAGTTTGGGCCAGCTTCTCACATTCATTTTGCTACGTGTAAAGTACCATGTCAAAGTAGGGGTTAGCTCCTGCAGGTTTAAAGCTATGTTAGATGTGTCTTCATTAAGTGGTGGTCACTGTGACTGGAATTCATCCTTGACCAGACACTGACATGTGCATTTAAGCTAATCACTTGGCACTCCCTGGGTTATTAGTCTGTATTATAGTCAGTGGAGAAAAATGGGAAGTTTTAGAGCACAATTTATCTTACGCTAAAGTAGGCATTAGAGATAGGTGAGATGAATCACATGCTGTGAGTGCCTTTTTCAATCTGTCAAGTAAAGCAGCCTAGGTGTGAGCATTGACCCTGAAGACTTGATACAGATGAGATGAATCTTCCCTCCCAGGCTGCAGAATGAATGTTCTTAGGATGGAAGTGTACCTCCAGAAATCTTTAAGTGGATAAGCCTGTTTTCAGGACAAATAAAGGACCCTGCTGTGTTTGTGTTAAGGAGGTTAGTTTTCCTGAGTATGTGAAACACAAGGTTGTCTGTTAGAACGTAAAACCCACAGGGCATCAAATGCATTGACAATGGAAAGCAAGAAGGTATCACTAAAGATTAATGTTTTGGGGAGGTATGGAGCTCTTCAAGCCACCCTGACTCCCTTAGAATCCTCCATTCTTCCTTATCTGACACGTAGGTGTAAAACAGTTTCGTATACTCAGGAATAAGCTGTACAGAAAGAGAAAAGAATGATTATGTCAAAGAAAAGAGAAGCTTTGGTTTTAACTTTGTTTTGCACAACTATTTAGACCTTTTTCTGAAGCATCTGTTAATTTCTGCTATTGGAGACAGGATCCTGCACAATGATCCCAGACAGGCCCAGGATGAGAAGTCCTTTAGGACAGATCAGCAGGATAGGACATGTGGGATGTTCTCTGAGGACCAGTTTGCTGAAAACCAAAATCATCTTTTTTCTGGGTTCAGCTGCATCTTCACCTTGCAGCCTGATTGCTAAAGCTGAGTTAAGGTCACAGACATATCAAAGGGTCCACGTATTGGAATCTCAGCTGCTTTCTTAGCCCTGTACAGACTATCTCATAAAACATATTGCTTCTTCCTCACTGCTTCTTCTGACTGCTGAGGCATTGTCCTGTATTTGTTGTTGTGTATTTATAGATAATCACGAGTGCACTGCTCTGATTTCAACTAGCTAATCCACATGTCAACCAGACAAGAATTATCCCTATTTATGAAGGAAGTTGAGGCACTGTAACTAATAAGCAAATCTGTGCACAATTTTTTTCTGTTTTTCTTTTGATACCTTCATGAAAATTAGATGTCTAAGGCAAAAATTGCATCCAGCACAATGCTAAATGAAGAAATCCTTATTTGTATGAAATTGGCCTCTTTTCTAGAAATATGTATATGTATATTTTTTGAGCTTGGTTATAGAGATCAGAAGGAACTAAATTTCAGTGGAAATATTTTCATATAAAAATGCAAAGTAGAAAGTTCAGTTCCAAGTCTCAGCAAATGAGAAAACCACTATCTATTTTACATTTCTAGCTGTAAAAAAATAATATTGAGTGAAAGCTCTCTAAAAACCATACATATTCTGGTTTTACCTGCTCAGGAAGCAGTTTGAAATAGAGTTATTCCTAATAACTTCAAATAGCTTTATAAAATGATTTATTTTGGAGATGTTATGCCCCATGTTTTCTTTCAAGGCAAAAATATACAGAAAGATAAGTAAGAAACTAACGAATGAAGCACGATCTGAGATGAGGGTAACTCTTGGTGCTTAACCCTGGTTAGGGAAAAGACAATAACACATGAGAATCATTTCTTGGTACTGAAAAATAAACTCCCACAAATTTCTTGATAGTGGTAAATATTTCTGGGCCTTTAAGTCTTCTAGGCCTCTTTATATTTCATCTTGCTTTAGTGTATTCATAGGCTTCAATTTGATAAGTTTCCAGCAGTGCAATTCCTACAAAAAACTACAGGATTGGTCCTCAGTTCAAGAGCATGTGTTGCTTTGTATAATAGCAGGATTCCCTTTTCCTGTGGCTGAGCTAAGCATCCCAGTGATGCTCCCAAGAGCCTTTATTCCTCTCACTCCACATTCAAACCCACAGCGCTGTGCTATACTTGTCTTGCACTTAATAAACCAGCTTATCTGTCTCACTGATATTTTAATATCCTAATTTGCCTCAGAGGAGTAATGCTGTCATTACTTAAAAGAAGCCTTCTTTTCCTGTCCCTCTTTCTCTCTTTTCTTCCCCCTGCTTTTCTCTCCCCACCAGTGACCATGTTCCCAGCAGTCAGCCATTCCTGGGGCCCTGTGGCATCTATTATCACTAGAAGGGTTCCCATGTGTTTGAAATGAATCTGACTTGGAGAGTTATTTACAGAACAGCTGAAAATAGAGTTTACATTCAACAGACCAGTTTCTGTTCCTCCCATACTTTTCCAGCCTCCTCCCTCTATATAGTTTGTTGCAGCTAAAAAGGTAACGGAGCAAAATAGATCCATCAGGCTGATTTTGAGCTGCCTGCTTCAAGTAGGCCACTAAGGAGAGTTGTAATAAAAAATATAGGTTCTGGCTTTGTTATTTTCATGAAAGGGCCAGGGATATGGAAAAGTGTCTGCAAATTTCTGGTTTTCATAATAAATAATTCTCACAAGATTTTATGAAAAGAAATGATAAATGCCCATGTTATACATGGATAAAAAATGACCAGTGGTTCTCCAGAAAAGCCACTTTCATGTGACATTTACTCATGTTTAATTCAAAGGAAATGATTTTTAGCTATAAAATGCTATGGATTTTATATATATTTATAGCAATTTATCTTAGAAAGTTTTGATAATTTCTGAAAAAGGTTTTGATAATTTCTGAAAAAGATCTGTGTTCAGATACTTGCTGTTATACCTCTAAATTCTGATCTGCATCTCTGTTATAACTACAAGCACTCTGTCCTAAAGTAACAGAGTCAGATACCAAGTGATCTCTCTTTTATCAGCTGAACCTTTGGTGGTCTGCATTTTTCATCAGCATTTAAGTTCTGAAGACTTCCTGCAGATGATTTTCAAAAACCTTTAGAGTAACTCTTATTCTGTTACATTCAAAGCATGACATATGCCACAGAATCACAGTTCTGCAACTATGCTTCTGAAATAATTTGTAATATTTTTTTATTTTTCCTCAGCTGAAAAGCTGCATGCTGTTATTACCACATGACTAGTTCTACAAAGACAGTCATAAAACTCTCTTAAAAATAACCTAAAGGAGCTTGCTAGATAGTAAAATATTCAGTCTCTTTCATCTTGATAATTTGCTGGACAAAAGCGATTGCTCAGTCCCGTCAGTAAGCTAAGAAAATCACTTCCCCAATAGTCCAAAGGTGCCACCTGAGATGGTACAGTTCTATGAGAAATCAGTTTTTAAATTCAGATACTTAAAAAGAAATACTGAAGACAAATTAGTCAAAGCTTTGGAATTTCAGTGAACTGAAGGGAAGGAGATTGAAGAACAGAAGGCAGCAAGGATGAGTTTAACGGTAATGAGTTTCCCCTAGTTTTTGCAATCTTTGTTCTTTCACATCTTCTATATAAAGAACAGAAAGCTCCCAAATAAAATTTCATTTCATAGTACAATCATATCATTGAGAATTACTTCAAAAGGCTCAAGTTAAAATCTCATGCTGAAAGAGGAATTGGAATATTTTTAAAGGAGTGAGCTGATTTTTCACTATATTATGACCTTCTCATAACCTTTTTTAAAAATACTGAAGAATGTCTTGAGTCTTGCTGATTTAATGTATTCAGCAGTGAGTAACCCTAATGTTGGAACCCACATTCATTCAAATCTCATTTGACTGCCTAACTGAAATAATTTAGATGGATAGATGCTTCAGATCTTTCCTGAATGGACTATTTTGGGTGATGTCCAGGACTGAACTAGAGGTGAAATATTGCATCCACATGAAGGATTGTCCCTGAAGCTAGGTTGAAAGTCACTGTAAAGGCAATGATGAGGACAAACATGGAGAAAAAATACATTTTTTGTGGCTTTTTTTGATAGGGATGAGCATATATTTTCTGTAATATTATTGTGTTCTTAGGAGAGAAAAATATTTTTCTATTAATAGGAAAATCATACTCTTCATTTTCTGAAGAGGACTTACTTTGAGAATCAAAGTCATTTGGTAGCACCTGCTGCAGTACTAGGAAAAGAAGCCACACTTTTTATGTTTCTTGCAGTCCAATTCATATTTGGAAAGAAACAAGAAAATACCTCTACAATGAGGGAAATAAAAGGATGAAATACCACATTCAGAACTGGTATGAAAGAAATACTTGATAAAGTGACTTCTGGTCTGCAGCATTTTGCTGGGAGTCATAGCCTAATGCTGCCTGTAAGAAAATGTCATTTAAAGAAAAATGTCATTTAAAACATCAAGAACGCCAGTGTACTTCCTTGCATAGCTATATTGGCCTGTCAAAGAGGTAAAAGGATTAGGTGGCTCCTTTGAATGCCAAGATTTTTCTGAGAAAAAAAAAGGGGATGGTGTAATTGCTACCTCAAACAAATTTAGATGAACTGTGTGCTTCCTTAGACCAGAAGCTGACGTGAAGAGTTTTACAAATATTGGACTAGCATTTTGCTGATTTTGATAGCATCGTTTATTTCTGAATTCTATCAAATTCCAAACTAAGACATGTTACACTGTGGAAAAGATCAAGGTTGCTAGGCCCTCCTGGGAATTTGTTTTATTAATGTGCACATCACAGGGTCATCTAGGTACACTGTTTCTGAAGGAAACAGTAAATTAACAACCTCTAGGTCTGTCAGAATGATTAAATTCCCAACACTTCTTCACCCTTATTTTATCTGAGAAGAGAGTGAATTTTAGTAAACTTCAAGGGTTATTCATCACTGAGCATTGGCTTTCTGAGTGAATTACAGTCTGAAATGATAAAAAAGGCTCACTCTCTAAACTATAGTCTTAAAATTTCAAAAATATCAGGAAAAGTGCAAGGTGGAAAAACACTGTCAGGTAAGGAAGCACAAACAAGCTGTGAGGGACCTGTTACTTGAGTCATCCTTAACACTAGTTACTCATAGTATGATGCAGTGAATGCAGTTCAGCACTGACTCCAGCAGCAGTGATATATCTGGCAGGGAGGCATTAAGAGGCATCTCCTCTTTTAACTTTGAGCAACTGTTTCTGCATTAGTGGCAGCAATCACGGGGTTTGGTTGGAGAGGACCTCAACATAACATTTTCTAATATATTTTTCCATTTTATTTTCTAGCAATTTTTTTTACTGTGTGTATGCACACACGTATGTATGTGCCAAAGAACCCAACAGAGAATTAAAAGAGCAGAAACAAGCACATTATATGTTATTCCGAGTAACCTATGCACAGATTGAATATTAGGAAGGGTTATCAGGCATTGGAATAGGCTGCCCATGGAGGTGGTGGAATCACCATTCCCAGAAGTGTTAAAAAAATGTGTAGATGTGGTACCTGGGGACATGGTTTAGGGGTGAGCATAGTAGTGTGGGTGGATGTCTGGACTCAGTGATCTCAGAAGTCTTTTCCAACCACAGTGGTTCTATAAATCTATGATATTTATTTGTTATATATGGGAAAATAGGAAAGTAAGGGCTACTGCCTGGTAATTATCTTTTAAGTCTCTGAAAGGTCTGTTCTCCTGACTCAAGTGTGTTCTTGCAAGCCTGGGAATAACCAGCAAAAATTCTGCTGAGGGCTAGTGAGCAGGCACCTGAATGCATGGAAACTCAGTGATGCACTAGCTAATTGTGTATATATGGAAAATTGATATATTTTGGAAAAAAATTGTTACCTGTTATAACAGGCTTTCATGAAGGTTGCAGTTACTTTTGTAACACAAGGGTATCCCACTGATGTGTTGTGCTTTCTTATATGTTACCATCAAGACAGAAGTATAAAGATCATAGAATCACACAACTATTTTGATCAAGAGACCTTTAAGATCATTGAGTTCAACTGTTAACCTAGCACTATTAAGACACTAATAAACTATGTCCCTTAACACCACATCTATGTATCTTCTAAATACCTCCAGAGATGGTGATTCCACCACTTCCCTGGGCAGCAGGTTCCAATGCTTGACAACCCTTTAGGTGAAAAAGCTTTTCCTAGTATTGAATCTAAACCTCCCCTGGTGCAAATTGAGTCTATTTCCTCTTGTCCTTGTTACTTGGGAGAACAGATCAATCCCCACCTTGCTACAGCCTTCTTTCAGGTAGTTGTAGAGAGCTAGAAGGTCCCCTCTCAGCCTCCTTTTACCCAGGCTTAACAAACCCAGTTCCCTCAGCTACTCCTCATATGACTTTTGCTGGGGAGGGACCCCACTGTTCCCAAGGTAAGATCTGCTCTGTTTATGGCACATACTTTTCAAATTTTACCAAAGAAGTGCAAAGAAGCTTCGATCACCTCGTGATTTCTGTCCTCCTTAAAAATACATAAATGACAAAAGTCTGAAAGAGCATTAATTTTTATCAGTTCATTTGGGGGGTTTTACAGTAGAGGTGTCCTTCAAATGAAGGATTGCATTTTTTACAATTTCAGTGAGGTCTTTTGGAGCTTCACTGCACTGCACAGAGTACATACCTAGCATATGATGATTGCAAACAGCAGAACTTGAAATGGAGTCTGGAGCTGGAAGTATCCAAGCTTTGCTTTCTGTCTGTTGCATTTCCATGGCAACCGGGTGCTATAAAAAGATTCTCCTTAAATATATTGCTTATGCTCTTTTCTTGCTTTATGTTCCTCTCTTCTTCTTATCAATTGCTATTAAAAAAAAAGTCTGCAATGGTATTTTATTTATTTACCCATATGCAAGTGGCTTTGTGTTTATTTTGTTATTATTAGCAGCATCAATTTTAATTGCTTATATTGCCAGAGAAGACAGAAAGGTAAATGTTGAGTCACTGTGGCAAATAAATATGTAAACTCTTCTAATGAAAAAATAAAATGTCAAGATTAATATGTAAATCAGGAAGCATCAAACACTGTTTTGTTCATACAGATTTCTTTTTCATGCCTAGTCTTCCATTTGCTGTTAGCCATCCTATGTGATCTTAGATTACCTTCTATTCAGATACAGTAAGATAAATCAGCTGTGGTAGAGAGTTTTCCCCTTTCTGTGCTCTGCATTGCATGTGAGAGCCTAGGTGCTTCCAGGCAAGAAACAAACAGTGACAGTGTAAGCCAGAAACAATGCATCAACTGGAATTCAAAGAGTGCCATTCAATTGTGCCCTTTATCTGCTAACAAAATACCTCCACTGCTGTGCCAAGGGTTAGCTAATGAACCATCAGTGCTTAGCCAGGGAGCATCCAAGCCTGCTCAACCATCTGACACTGCCATGTGCTGAGGATGAAAATTATCTAACAAAAAAAGAAGACTGGATTGGAGCTAGAGGCCCACTCTGCAACTGGTGGCAGGCAAACCCACCACAGGCACGAGACACAGCTCCCCTTTCTCTCATGCAAATCATCAGCGCCATGCATGACTGCTTTAGGTTGATATAGAGAAACTAGTTACAGGGCTAGGACTAGTTACTGGTATGTTGTGAAATCTGGCAAGATTCCTTTACCCTAAGGCCCTGATCTGGTAATATACTGCAGAACATGATTAAATAGTACTTATTCCCAGTGATTAATATGGGCTTGAAGTTATCCAGCCAAATGCTTAAACGTTTTTTTCAGTCTCAGAAAATGTGTTTTCTGATGACCTATTAGTATGAGATAAAGTAATTCAGTTTTAAACTTTGTATTGAAAAATTTCCAGCCAAAATAATGGCCAAGTTTAACTTAGGCATTTTAAATATCCACTAATCTTAAATTGCTTCTTCCCACACTAGCAGATAAAATCTAGTATAATATTCCTAATAAAAGTCTCTGTGGACACGAATGAGATGAGAGTCAGTGTCCATTAGCAGAAATAAAATCTTGCAGACAACTGACATAATTAAAATACTTAGTAAGGTAATTAGTGTGATCAAATGTCCATCTAAACCTGTTTTTCATGGGACTTAAAATACTATGCAAAGGTATTTTTATTCTTATTGTGTTGTTTAGAAGGATAATATATAAAACCACAATTACAGTATTCTAAAGAAAAACATATAAATGAATTTCCTGCAATGAATGTCAGCAATGGTCAATGACAGGTATAGAAAATCTGAAATCTTGGGCTAATCCCTACTCTAACAAATGGAGCTGTGATGGATATTGTGCACTGCCTTGCACCCACCAGGTCCTACATATTCTCAAAGAATATGAGATAAGCCCTTACTTACTCCCTGTGTTCTACTCTCATGCTAAGGCACCTTGGCTTCTTAATACAAAATTTACTTACTGCGCTGAACAGACTTAAGAGATTAAGAGATTGCAGTCAAGTAAAGAAGAACTAGTGAGAACTGCAGTCTCAGGTATAAAGTAGGACCCTGCCATGGCAACTTCTGGCCTCCATGAAGCTGGGACTTGCTACAGCATAGCACCACCCCAGGCACACTTCACATATGAAGAAGAAGGTATTGCAGACCCAAAGCAGCTATGGGTAACAAAAGGAAGCCCTTCAGCTTGGGTGACCTCCTCAGGGCTATTCTTTGAAGAAAAAAACCCACTATAGTCTTTACTTCTGCAGATTAACTGGCTGGTGAAATATGTGCAGAAAGGAATACAAAGCATTTTTTAATTATATGCAACAATATTATCCTGTGGAATTGGTGCAATTGGTGTGACACCAGTAGATGGTGTCACAGTAGATGAACGAGTTTGTTCCAGCTGACAGTAAGGCCTACAACAAGATGTTGATGTGTGGCTCCCAATATTTTCAACTATAATAACCCAAAGCTTAAGCGTCCCACATGAAAAAAACAAAAGAAAGACAGCTACTATTCCTGAGTGATTCATGCTACCTTAAGGCAAGTAAACTGAATTATACTTGGATGTGCTTCTCTTTCTCCTTGGCTATCTATGGAGTCTTAACTGATAACTGTAGATCAGGTACCTGACTTTTAGGTAGCCCAAATGCACTGCTGTGCAATCAGAATCATAGCAAACATTCTGAGAGGGTTGTTTCAGACTTAATTATTCCCTGGCTTGGACTGGAACTAGTTTATTTAGTTAATTTTTTAATATTCTATAATTTAGCAGCAAAGACCATACATTTGTAATTAAAGATTAACAACATATTTCTGCCTTTTCATTTAAAGCACTGCCAAAACTTTAGTGAATGAAATAATAACTCAGCAAGAGTTGTTGTACTTCAGCTCCTACAGAAGCAGCTTGTGTAGTGCAACAGCTCCATTAAAAGGTGCCAAATGGAGTCACTGTGTTCATTGTTGCCATAAGCTAGGCATCCCCCTAGTTTAAAAACATATTTAAGGTTATTGAGGGCAGGCTAATAAAATGTAGTAGTTGATCTTTCTGAAACTTTGGTTGTATTTATTAATAATATGTTTTTAAAGCACTAAAATAAAACAAGTGTGTTGAACTTGAAAATAGACATTTTCTCTCCTGGCTTTTCCCTCAGTTATAATTTACATGTATTCATTAAGACTCATTTGTCTTGCTCAGCAACTGATCATCTGGAGTGGCTTTACCACAAAGTGATTTTTCAATATTGTTATTTTAAAAATCCCCATAATTTATATAAGTCACTCTTTAGGGAATCTGTGGGGTTATGTAACATTAAATTTATTCTAAGTATAATCAGAGCCTACTTAAATGCCCAGCTGTCCCTTATCCGCCTTTCTTATTGGAAAAACAAATCCAAAGATATGTGCTGTCAAGCAGTGTCGTGCCTGGCACAAGACCAAGGAGAGACCAGCTGAGCTGCCAACTAAAGTTTTACCTTGTGGCCCCCCAAAAACCAACAGCTCATTTCAGCACAAAGGACTCTTTGGTGTGAGGAACTCTCTAGGAAAGCTGTCTACAGCAGGGCAGGAGGTAGAGAGCCAAGAGTGACCAGCTCTTGAGGAACAATGGCATAAAAGAACCTCCGCACAAGCTGGAGCTAGAATCAGGAAAATGAGATCCCAGGAGAGCCCTACAAAGGCAAAAGTAGGAAGGAGTGGGTGGAAAGGGATCACTTGCTTACTCACAGTGTGGGAATGATGAGGCATCAGTTGAGCTAGCAGGAAGCAAGTCCCTTTAGGGACTACTTATGCTAACAGTAAAAAGGAGATTGCAGTATGGTGCCTTTATGCCTGCTTTTATGTTCTTTGTTTTAACTTTCCCTTCCAAGGTTTACCAGCAAACCCAGGCAGAATCAGATGCTATCCCTCTGGGTGTTGATGGGTGTTAGTATTGACACCATGAAGGCCATGGGAGAGGGAGTAGTTTTGTGCTAGTGGCCCATGCAGAGGAATTACTCCTGGAGTGCAAAATCTAAAGCACAATGTTAGAATCCCATCATTTTATCTTTTTTTTTTTAAATGACATTCAAACTTCTGTGTTGAGTGCATTTATACCACCTTTTTAGAAAAGAAATAGAATAATGTATAATACCTTGGTTAACTATTAATGACATACATGAGTACTTGTAATGTAAGCAGGACTTGATGCTCATATGCATGATGTCTTGTCTCAGAGTTTTCAGCTAGCAGTTCAGACAGGGATGAGAGGTCCATTTATTGGTATTTATGACTGGTTAAGACTGGTATTTATCTGTTTTTGCTCCAGTTTTTCATACTCCCATTTGATCTTGGAAGCACCTTGAGTTAAGCTTCTGTTTTGTAGAGCATGCTTAACCACTTCTGCAATGTCTTGCATTAAGCTGAGGAGCCTGTGGAAATTCTGCTCTGTTCACTCTCTGTATTTTTACAATCAAGAACAAAATGAGCCTCTAATAACACAGTTTTTGACCTGCCTCATGCCAGAGGCTCAGAGAAGTTGCAATCCTCCTTTCTTTTTCAGTCAGATAAAGCAATAAGCACAAGTTGGCATTAACATAATGCACATTTCCAAATGTTTGCAACTTTTTTTTTAACCAAACCCACTGTTTTCAATTAATGTAAGCTTTTGAGAAGCTCCTTCTGCTCCTAGAACAAGATGAAGGGCAAGCCTTTTTTTCATTATGGAGTGTCAGCGTTGTCATTGTGTTTGGTCAAAAGAGGTACAGAGCTAACTATCACATCTTGTTGGCATGAGTGGGATATGTTTTGGGGAAGTTCTGTCATCACAAAAGTTCAAAACTATCTTCTGTTGGGGGGTTTTGTTGGTTTGTTGTTCTTTTTTTTTTCCAAAACTTGGGAACTGTTGTACTCTGTGTTTCAAAACCTAATCCCTAAGTATCAATGAAGGTCTGGAATTATGCTAACATCTCCAAGACAAATGTGCATGGATTTAGCAGTTGAAAAGAGTTTAAAGTCTCCAAACTATTCCTAGTAAAAATAAGAGCATTATTTTTATTTTTTGTGGTTATTGATATCCTGTGTGTTTCTGTGGATTTAAATTACAGCTTTGGCTTCAAAGAGTGTCTCTGCTTGGTGTTGGTAGGTCTGTCATATTACCAGAGTATTTCTTTCACCTTCAGAGCACTCTTCTTTTTTCCTTTTACATGGATACAGCAGAGCACATCTCTCTGCCCTCCTTACAGCTAACTAGTGATCAGCTGCTATGCTGAGCTGCTCTGCACAGCCCAGACACAAACTAAGCATGGCACTGCTGCTGCAGCGTTAATAAGGTGCCACCTTCTGATTGCTTAAAGATGTGCATCCCACACTACTAGTTTCTAAAGTCCCCTGAACAGACAAGCCACTGCCCAAATGTTACTCTTTGCTTATCATGGGACCTTCAGTGACAGGAGCATCTAGATTTGGATAGGAAGGAAACTTCCTTTCTTTAGGTTGTTTAGGCTGTTCAGAAATAACAACCTGTCACAATTTTGAGTTACTCTATGAGTTCATAGCTTTGTTATTTTTACTGAATTATCCCAAGTTTGTGATTATTGAATTTTTAATATATAGTGCCTTTCTGACTTGTTTTCCATCATGAATTCAGGAAAAATAGTGGTTGAACAATAAACCTGTAGGGCTATCCTCTACCAAAGGTGTTAAGATTTTGTGAGTGGTCAGGATAAAGGTGAAGGAATGGTTCTCCATGGACATCATCTCTGTTTCTCTAGTAGAAGTTTCTTTCTTCTGTTGTCTCTGTAGGTAAGTTCATTTCATACAAATTCAGCTTCTACACCATGGGCAAATTAACGAGAATGCGAGAACTTTTGCATCAGACTCTGTAGGTATGGGTAAGCCTTTAAAACAAACCATGCCTAAGGGCTTATTTTGAGCAAATTATATGGTAATTTTGAGTTATATGTGCTAGAATTTGGTAAATTTTCAGATGTGTTGTGCTTACATGAAAGTGCTCGTAGTACAAGCTAAATATGGTGCCAAATATAAGCATTCCGGGGTGTGTGGTTCATGAGGGCTGGTTAGCCCTAACAACATCTGCTTTCATTTACCCTTCCCAAGTGTCTGCAGAATCAGATCTTTTTTTCTCAAGGTTACAGTTTATGGTCTATTTGTGCATTTCAGTAACTCTTTATTTGAATTGATAGGCTCTTCTATAGCATTCAGTGCCATGGGCCAATGTTTCTCCAAAGTGACATTTCTCTGTTTTCCAGTTTAACCTTTAGACTTCTTGTGTGCATGCCAGTCACACAAAACTCATAGATACCCTCTTTGCATATAATTCCCTATCTCATTGTCTGGTTTGTAAACATACTGCTCTTTGAGAAGCCCCAAAGCACCAGCAAATGGACACACTCCACACCCTGCAGCTACAGTGAGCATCTGAGATATTTAGAAAAAAATCCCAATGTCAAAGTGTCCTGCTGTTTTCCTGTAAGGACACACACTCCTCCCAATGGGAAACAGCATGCCCTTGGATCTTAGGTCTTCTCAAAGACATTGTCCATGGAATTCCTATTGTTTCATTAAATCAGTTTGCTCCCAGGTTCTTACAGGTAAAATAACCATGTGTGAAGATACTGTTTGTGAAAGCAGGGAGTTGTGTGTAGCACCGTTCAGTGCCCTCTAATAGTACTTCCAGCACGAGTGCTCCTGTCATTATATGCCTGCAGACAATTTTTCTCTTCATTGCAGCTATAGAGATGCATTAAAATTGTATGAAGAAATATACATAGTACTGAATCCCTTTCAGTCTAGTTTTCTGGGGACGCTCAGGTGCCCTAAGAATGTGGAGGATCTGCTAGGAATTACTGTATACATTACCAGAGCATTTAATGGTTAAGGCTTTCTTTTAAAACTGAAACTTTTCAGCTAATAAAAAGGGGAAAAAAAAGTCTCTTTAGAAAAGTTTTTTCTGATAGTGAGTCTAATTCATTTTTCAGTAGTATCAGTGTGTTCAGTTCTGGGCTTCCCAGTATGAGAGGCATATCAAGCAGCCAGATAGAGTCTGACGAAGGGCCACAAAGATAGTTAAAGGACTGGAGCATCTCTTTTATGAGGAAGGGTTGAGACGTAAATTATACCCTTTTCAGCAAGCTCTGGTCATTTTACTGCTAAGTATAGGGCTTCTGCTCTTTGCCAAAATGCAAGACTGGTCAAGGATCCCTGGGTCCTGAAATCTATCTGCAGTTCCAAGTACAATGGCATATCTGACCATTCAATGCGAAAAACATTGGACCTACATTCCCTTAAAATAGCCCAAACTAATGGGTCAGGAAGCACTGAATTAACAGTGGGGACGTGACACTCATGCACCAATCAAATAATTTTCAGATATCTGAAGGTTAGGAAAGAGAACAACCAAAGGAAATAACAGTAAGGAAGTAATATTAAATATATATACAGTAATGTGAGGTAATACAAAACTGTTGGGCATGGCTGCCTTTTAAATACAAAAATATGCAAGATTACAGAGTTTAACAATGTTTTTGACACTTTAAGAAAGGCACTCTGCATTTCACACACTTATATGTACTGGTTTGTACCCTGTATAGTCTCCCTCCTGAGCCTAATTCTGCTTTTTACATCTTATTGACTCCCTTTCAAAGACTCTGCAGGAGGCTATGCTCTTCCCTGAGGCAGAATTTGTTCTGTGTGTCTCCTTTCATCCCCTTGCTATTACTACAAGCTAGCTCAGACACAGAAATGCACATTTTCCCAAGTGTGTCTGTTCCTGCTCTGTTCTTTCTCTTTCATTGGATATCAAATCTAGATAATGGATTAATTATTGAAAAGCAATGTCACCTCCCTCTTGTTTCTGTTAGCATCAAACCAGACATATTTCATCTAGTGTTGCACATAAAGTGAAATACATAAAACCCTAAGAAGGCCTTTATGCCCATTTAGAAGAAGTAAGCAACTCAGTTCTCTTTCAGCTACAAAAAGAGAAACAAGCAGGAGAAGAACATCTGCTGGGGGATAACAGTAAAAGAATTTTACTCACTCAAATACAGAGAAAATGCTGTATTTCCTTGGTAAAGACTTTTAAAGCCATCTAAAAAGAGTGAAGATATTCAATTACCAATAAACAACTTTCTCATTAAGAACTCAACTTCTGTTTCCTAATTCCAAATGTTATGATACTACAAAATATCTTTTTCTACAAAATAAATAATGTAGATGTGAAATCTTTACAATTTCAAGGGGTTTGGGGGGCAGAAGTAGTATTACATCAGCCTGCATGAGAGTTAAAAATACAAAGGTTAAACACAAGTAGTTTGAGTTATTTTTCCAGAAAGATACAATTTGCTGTCAAGTAGCCCTTGAAACAGATTCATTAAATGAATCCATGCTCTGTTCATTTATTAAATGAATTAATGTGCTCTGTTTCACATGATGGACCTTTGTCTGCTTCTATTTAAGGTAGTCCATTCTGAGGGTTGTTCACTGAACTAACCTCACGCACTGTTATGGGCTTTTTTCAGCTTCCAGCCCAAGGAAGATCTATCTGGGTTGCTTCTGACCCTTGCATCTCTCTCTCTGGTGAACTTTCTATCTTGAATGCTCTCTCTCAGGAGTAGTACTCAAATAAAGCCTAGGAAATAGACTCTAATGATTGACTTTACCATCAGACTTCATTATATGAAAAGTCTTTTTGACTTCAGTAAGTGGATTCCCTGAACCAAAGCTGAAAGACTAAGCTTTATTTCTTAACTCTGAAACCCTTCATTAACTAACTTCATGGATCTGCAGATGAACTAATTTGTCTTGCTACCAGAGCAGAACAAATAATAAAAATTTGCCTTTCTGTGCATGGATGATCCCATAGCCTTTCTGTGCTTACTTTCAACAAAGAACCTCCAAAATGCAAAAATAAAACCTGCTGTTGAACACAAGTTTCTCTCTGTTTCTCTTATTTGGAGCCAGGAATATTGAATAGATGCTAGATTCTTACAGTAGTTTGGATTCTAATATGTCATTTGAGTGAGACATGCAAGTTGAGAGCTTTTGGAAACACTGTAATGACAACTGGGCAGAATGAAGGAAAAAAATCACTGAAACTGAAATGTTTAGTCCCATTAAGGACATAATAAACAGAGTCTAATTTTCTGCATTTGTACTAATCCAGTCATCTGTCTTACCCATGCCATTAATTTCACATGGGTTACAAGCAGAGCTTTCAGCCCCTAACCCACAGCAGTTATATTCTCCAGTATAGTAGGGCATGCTTTCCCAAGATCAAATCCTTCTTCTAAACTTCTTTCTAAACAAGAGTGCTAGAATATACAGAAAATTTCAGCAGTGAACCCACTAACATCATTAACGCCACAGAAAGAAAGTAAATGATCCAAGCCTACTAGATATTTGTTGTATTCCTGCGTCTAAAGCCTTTATTTGTAGACATAAACTGAGGGGATAAGATTCCTTATTAGTTATGATTCTCATGTCTCATTTACTTTTTATTTGTCCTCTGTTCTATGATGTGCAGCTTTTCTTGGTTGTTGTTTGTTTGTGGGGTTTTTGTGTGCGTGTTTTTCTTTTGTTTTGTTGTTTGTTTGTTTTTATCTTGAGTCCAAAGACACCTACATTGTCCTCACCATTATTTCTAGCTTAGTTTGAACCTTATCAGGGACTCCTTGTTCCTCAGTAGCCCCTGCTATGCTCTGTGAAGCTCTGTGTTACCTTACCATTTATGTTCTTTACCTTCAACTCTACATTAAGTTTCACTAATAATAATATAAACAATTATTAACTAAAAGAAAATAAAAATTCACTCTACAGTGCATAATGTATACCTACTTCTAAAACTTCCAAATATAAAAGTATTGTAACTTTTTTCATTCCTTTTTCCTCAAGGTCTCTTTTATGACAGAATTTAATATTTATCATTCCATATTCAGTAACAGTAAAATTGCACTTAATATTGCTGGAAAACTACAGTAAAATTTGGCCATGGACACAAATTAACTCCCCAATTTTGCCTCCTACTCTTTATCAATAATGTAAATACATAAATCTTGGCCCCTTTATACCACTTCTGCTGCTGTTGGGGAGAGGCGCTGTAAATGCAATGACTTTAAGGAGGCTGAGAGATGCAGATTATGAATGTTATACTGAATCATCCTTCTAATTATACTTGCTTTTAAGGTTTTCATCAAAGTGCATTAGTTTCTGAAAGTTTTGCAGATGAAATATTGTGACATTAACTGGAAGCTCTATTCACACTGAAAGTTATTTATCACAGTAGTAACAGAAAAATTATCATATCCCTGTGGTTCTGACTATCTGGTTACATTCTCTGCCTTGAAATTTCCCGGGTGTGTGATTATCTAATAAAAATCAATTGTTTGCCTTATCATTCCAGCTTCATACGTCAAATTGTAAAGGGAATAATAATAACAAGAAGAATTTAAGTCTAGAGGGGCAGTTGAATGTGTACATATTTGAATTCTTTCTTATATTTATTGGAATTTCTAAGATTTGAAATTGCAATATACATTTGCTTTTGATAGGTTCTGTTGCTCCAAATGATTTAAAGAGTACAGAATTGCATTTCCAAGGCCTGATGGGCTGATATTGGTAGCAATATCTTAATTTCTTATTGATTCCAGCTAATTGCTGAACATAAACTTATTTTTTTGTGCCCCAATGTTCATTTTTATAGCTTAATATTACAGATCTATGTCTTTAAAATTTAGCTCAAAGTCTGCAAATCAATGTTATAGAAAAAGTAAAAGCTGGTTTGATGTCTCACATAGCAGAAGTTCTACTCCCTTGGAATAAATTATTTTCAGTAAATCATTCTGTTAATTTATCCAGGACACTCATTCTAGGAAGTTCCAGCTATAGTTTGTACAAGAAGGTAAAACTGTCCTAAAATTCAAAACAAAAGACCCAGCTTCATACATAGCTTCCAACATACTTCAGCCATAGGGAAGAAAGATATATGTAAAAAAGGCTGCAGGTCAGAGCAATTCAGCCTTGTTTTTCCCCAAGTCCAATGTATTATTCCTCCTGTGCACCACAGAAAAGAGGGTGATAATTTAAGGATGAAAGGGCATAAACAAGTGTCTGTAAGAATCTTTTCTACATGTTACCACAGGTGGTAAATGGGGAGGGCATAGTCCTAGAACTGTAGGAAAGAAGTGAAAAGGATTATGCCAAAGCCCACTCAATGTCTTCACAGGGAAAAGGGGCCCTAACCATGAGATAGCCACACAGTGTCTTTGTGGTGCTAGACATTTATTGAATCTTTCAGTAATGCAAAATATCTAAGAAAGAAAGCAAATGAGAAATATTTCAAAATGGACATCCCAAACCCAGGTATATTTAAAAGATCTTAATACGTTTGTCATGCTGTGTCTCACCTAAAAAAATTCCATAGCGCAGGCTCGAGGGTGCTATCCGCTATCCTCTTTTTATCAGCGCGCTTGGAAAAGGCGCTGATGAGGAGCGTGGGTGGAGCCCTCCCTGGATCTTCATTCGTGAAGCCTAGCCATGCAATACGTTTGCCTGTTCAGAATGTTTGTAAAAAGAGGAAAGAATACCCACCTGTCATTTCATAAAATATGAAAATAATTACTTTGTGCAGCATTCTGATAATATAATGAAAAGTGTCACAGAAAAACACATGAGGAAATCAATATTTGTGTCTGCAGAGAGTGATGTGGATGGAATGAATTAAAATAAAACATGGGACTGATTGCTGAAAACTGACTGTAAAATCAAGTCTTGAATGGGTACTCATTAACTGAGCACCTTACATTGTGCACTGTAAATGAGGCAGAATTCCCAGGAAAATACAAACATAGGAGACCCTCAGTCTGTCTGTGGCCTTCTCAGGGCAGTGAAACAGAGATTGAGCTGGTAGGAGATACAGCAAGACAAGGAAGTTTATAGAGATACAGCTTGGAATCTTTCTCTCTCCTTTACCACATTGTTTTCTGTTACATACTTAATGTGACTGAATTATATTTGCACAGATAATTTAAACTCTTCCATTTAATAGTTATTGAGTTCTTGACTTTGTATTCTCAATAATGCTACATCACAATATTATAGTGTAAATAGCTGCAATGAACCGAGAAGCAGTTCATACCCAAAATTTCATAACAAAATTAATCATGCTAACTTCATTAAATTGCAAAGCTGTGTAATCTGCTCCCTCAAAAGGAGGATATTGCACTCTTCACTGTACAGTCCATCATCATTTCTGGGCCTCAACCTTCCATTACGAGAATATCAACTGGTTTATTACAATATTACTTCACATTTTGAGAATCTAAGGTACTCATCAATGAAAGCCCATTTTACTATTTGACATACAATCCTCAAAGGAACTGAAGAAGTGAGACAGCTATGAATATATAGTGTAGTGCAAAAAGAAAAGGGGAAACAAATCTCCCCAAACCAAGACAAAACANGTATATATAGTGTATATACATATATATAGTGTATATATAGTGTATATATAGTGTATATAGTGTATATACATATAGTGTAGTGCAAAAAGAAAAGAGGAAACAAATCTCCCCAAACCAAGACAAAACAAAGATAAGGAAGAGACAATACTTCTCTTGTTGAGAAACTCTTGCCAACAGTGCAGACACTTAGTGGATGAGGGAAAGGCTGTGGGTGTTGTCTACCTAAACTTTAATAAAGCTTTTGACGCTGTTTCCCACGGCATTCTCCTGGAAGAGACTGGGTGCTCGTAGCTTGAATGGGCATAGGCTTTGCTGGGTAAAAAACTGGCTATATAGTTGGACCCAAAGAGTTTTTGTGAATGGAGTTAACTCTAGACAGTGACCGGTCACAAGTGATGTTCCTCAGGACTCAGTATAGGTGCCTGTTCTCTATAATAGCTTTATCAATGATGAGGGGGTTGGGTGCACCCTCAGTAAGTAAGTAGACAACACCATGCAGGGCGGGAGTGTTGATCTACATGGGGATAGGAAGGCTTTATAGAGGGATGTGGACAGGCTGGATCAACACTCCAAGGTCAATGGTATGAGGTTCAACAAGGTCAAGTGCCACTTCGATCACAACCCCATGCAATACAACAGGCTTGTTGCAGAGTGTCTGGGAAGCTGGCCAGTGGAAAAGGACCTGAGGATGCTGGTCAGCTGCCAGCTGAACATGAGACAGCAGTGTGCCCAGGTGGACGAGAAGGCCAACAGCATCCTGGCTTGTATCAGAAATAGTTTGGTCAGTAGGACCACTGTATTCAAGGCTGGTGAGGCCGCACCTTGAATACTGTGTTCAGTTTTGGGCCCACACTACAAGAAGGACACTGAGGTGCTAGAGCATATCCAAAAAAGGGAAACAAGGTTGAGGAAGGGGCTGAACTTGAGAACAAATCTTATGAGGAACGTTGAGGGAATTGGGGTGGTTAAGCCTGGAGAAAAGGAGGCTGAGAGACCTTCTACCTCTGTACAACTACCTGAAAGGAGGTTGTAGAAAGATGGGTGTTGGTCTCTTCTCTAAAGTAACAAGCTACAGGACAAGAGGAAAAAGTCTTAAGTTATGCTGGAGGAGGTTAGGTTAGATATGAGGAAAATTTTTTTCACTAAAGAGTTGTCAAGCATTGGAACAGTCTGCCCAGGGAAGTGGTTGAGTCACCATCCCTGAAGGTATTTAAAAGACATATAAATGTGTGGCTGAGGGACATGTTTAATAGTGACTTGGTAGTGCTAGGTTAGCATTCGGACTTGATCAAGACAGCCATCTGTCAGGAGAGGAAGGTTTAAACCTCCTTGACTCTCTGAGCTGGTCTTCAATGTTCCTAAGTTGTCATCATCTCCCATATCTCTGTGTTTTCCTTTAGGATCTTATACTTTGCTACTTTTCTGCTTTTCATCTTGAATACTTGTGCAAACAGTAGTTGTTCAGATGGTGAACAACTCAACCTCTGTAATTCTGCCTTTTTTATCCTCCATGACTCTGCTCTGGAAACTATTTGACAGCTCTTTTTCATAATTTAGCAGATTCCCAGCAGTGTGAGCTAAGGTTAGATGTCTGGGGTGTATTGGAGCTGGGACTTGATCCTTGGAAAACATGGATCTGAGCTGTGGAGGAGAAGTTTTATGAAGTGTGTATCTCAAAGGGCTAAATAAGATTTAGAGAAGCACACCAGAATTATTCTATGAAAAAACAAACAAACCCCAAAACAAGCACTCTTCTTTGGAAGATTACATCTGGATTGGATGTCAGCTATGTTGCCATTTAAAGATGCTACTTGACATGGAAGCAAATCACTGTTCACCACTTCTTCATGGAAGCTGTTTGGGTGCAGACTCTTATTCCAGTGCTTGGTTGCAGTAAGTTAAGGTTTCTGTGCCTCCATAAAAATCTTCCTGACAGCACATTTTTAACTTCACAGATTTATATTTTTATTTTTGTTCCCACTGAGCAATGAACACTTTACTAAGTTTGGGGTAAAAAGAAGAAATAGTAGCTATTTTCTGAAAAAAAGATTCAGTGTAGAAAATTTACATGTTTTGTTTTGCTACCTTAATGAAATATGAATATGTTTTTACATTTTGCTCATAAAATCACAGGTAGTTCTTTATACTAAATGGCCTGTAGCAGGTTTTTAATTATAGTGCAGTAGCTCAGAAGCAGTACCTCAAATGTAGTCATATGATTTACTGGTGTAATTATCTAGTGAACAGACTTAAAACTTATGCATTTTCAGATTTTTTTTCCTTATAAAGAGGTAGTATGTCAGAAGTCAGTTTTTAATATATGTATTCAAAAGGGGACAAATTTGTCTTCTACTTCAATGTAATTATTACTGGGAAACAATGTCTAATATTTGGAGTTTTAATCTTTGCAACTCTGCCTCAGCTTTTTATTTTAGTTGTGTGATAAATCAGACTGCATATTTTAGTATCAGAAGACCAAGTCTTTAGGTGAAGCAAATAAAATTCTGTGCAGGGGAATATAAGAAACATAGTCACAGCAACATCTTTCCAGTCCCTTTATCCAATATCAACTAGTTATCAGAATAGATGTTCATGTTACTTCAAGCAACTTAATGCCAGAAACTGCATTGGACTTGCCCCTAGCCATCTCCTGTCTCCCTTCTGGCTTACCTGTGATGAGGGTGATTGATAGTCCCACTATAATCTGCACTGGTTCAGCCTCACCTTGAGTATTTTGTTCAGTTTTGGACACCACAATATAAGAAGGATATTAAGTTGTTGGAGAGCATGCAGAAGAGAGCCACAAAGATGGTGAAGGGTCAAGAGAGGAAGCCACATGAAGAACAGCTAAAGTCACTTGGTTTGTTCAGCTTAGAGAAGAGGACAGGGAGACTTAATCATGGTCTATAACTTCCCCACAAGGGGAAATGGAGAGGCAGGAGCTGATCTCTCTCTGGTGACCAGTGACAGCATCTGAGGGAATTGCGTGAAACTCTGCCAGAGGAGATTTAAGTTAGATATTGGGAAAAGGTTTTTCACCGCAGAGTGACTGAGCACTGGAACAGGCTCTCCAGGGAGGTAGTCAAGGCACCAAGCCTGACAGAATTCAAGAAGCATCTGAACACTGTTCTTAAACA
The DNA here is from genome assembly GCA_013396975.1 of Bucco capensis. Classification (NCBI taxonomy): domain Eukaryota; kingdom Metazoa; phylum Chordata; class Aves; order Piciformes; family Bucconidae; genus Bucco; species Bucco capensis. The sequence goes on from VWZO01003221.1 coordinate 266,958, forward strand.
AATGATATGGCTTTTGGTGTTGTCCTCTGTCCTCTACAGAGACAGAAGTTGGACACAATGATCCTTGTGAGGCCCTTTCAACTTGGCACATTGTATGATTCTATGAAATGAAATATTAGAAGAATCAATAACAAACAAAGACTAATTTACTAACAAATTAATGTAAATTTAGGTGGGTTTTTGCTAATAATGTAACAGAATAAATATACAGCAGGTTTTGGACAGAATCAGGCTGACTTCGTGGAATGCCACCTAGCTCCCAGATTTACACAAACCTGTCATAAAGAAATATCTTGACCTTTTATGTTTTGGCTTGTGTACCAGGTAAAGAATCCACATTTTTTGGACAACAAAACTGATGTAAATTTGTACACTAAACTGATCACTTTGAATGTTTATTCCTTAGTTTTCTGAACATGGATCACATAACCGCTCTGGTTTAGCAGAACTTTACAAATAGTAGCATTGGCATAATTTCAGGAGCAAATAAATGAGTAAGAGGGCTGACTGGAGAAAATATAACATTAAACTGTAAACTAGTTCATCCTGGCTCATGCTCAGAATCACATTTCTTTTAAAACTCCATTGAAAGTAAAATGTAAAATAGACATCTCCTTTTGTCTGTGTTTTGATTATGAAGAAACCAGCCAAAGTGGTACAGGGAGAGAAAGGAGTTCATGAGACTATAAAGATCCTTAATTGCCAGTTCAGTTCTATTTTTCTGCAGATGATGTGCCCTTTCAGCTTTCAGTTTAATGCTATGTGTATAGTATGGATCCATGCTTTTAATTAACTTCTGTATAGTAAATAGATATTCAGATATGGTTTAGTACTGCAATTACAAGACTAGGGTTAGGCTTGAGCCCTACTATGCTAATTAAAATACTTCTAAGATTTGATGTTCATTCACTAAAATGTCAAGCGATTGACAATGCATAAGTGAAAAATTGATTCAATTATCAAGCTAGCCAAAATAAATTACATTTTTTTTTTTAAGAGTTAAGATTTATTATGGCCATTAGAAAACCAGATGTTTATATGTCTGTGCTTTAAAATTCATTTAACTTTGCTGTTCCTCAATGCTCTTCTGCTTGCTATGAGACAGAATTATCAATGACTGCTTCAGTGGAAAAAAGTGTTGAACTTCTTTCAACTGAAATTTTAATCTGGAAAGAAACAACTGGTATTTCCCTCATTAAGGGATGAGGGAATCAGCAACCTCCTACAACTATTCTACTAGCTCTGAGAAAATCTTACTGAATGCTCCAAACATAAAAGGATCCACCAGGGGAGTTAAGTGTACCATAGAAGTCTAAATAGCTAGACAAGAGAAGCAATGAAGAATAATTGGGAACAGTATCCAGACGTGTCTTTTAAAGTGAATTATTGGGAAAAGTGTGATAATCCAGCAAGTCCTAAACAAGCATGTCATACACATAATACTTTATAGTTACTTTTAAAAACTTACCATGATCCATTTTAGAAGTGGTTAGATCTTTTGTAACCATGAACATCCTTCAAGAGTCTTGCTGCTTAAATAACAGGATGTTTTTCATTCAGATTTTCAACCTATCAGCATTCATGTTCCTGTGATATTGATTTGTCCTTCTACCATTAAGATTCCTTTTTACTTCATTTTAAGTAGTCCCTAACAATTTGATGGAATGCTGTTGTGTCCTATTCCAGCAATAACTTGGCTAGATTAAACTAGCCAAACTGTATTCATCAGGCTCTCCATCTACAGATCAGCTCATTAGCACTTCTCAGAACTTATTCCAGCCTCACTTAAACTTTCATGGACATATTTAGCTAGAAATGTATAGAGCTTGAGATACTGCATTTCGGTGCCCTATAGAATGGAAATTACATTCTCTCTCTCTTCTGGAAATGCCTCATCAGAAGCATCTTTGGATCACATTTGCCATTTTAATGACTGCAATACTCTGATGACTCACAGTCATCCCCTGCCATTCACTAGGTTACTCATATCTTTGTCTTCCTTGTTCTTTCTACTTGACGGATGATCAGTTGAGTTCATAGCAGAATTGCTTATTATTGGTTTTCAGGAGCATGACTACACTTTTTGTACTACTGAATGCCAGCAAAAATGAATTCCATCTGGTTTTATTTGCTTGCTTTTTATGTTCTCTCTCAATAAATACTGAGCGAACCACTGAATCTGGCTGACTGCTTTCAGACTGAGATTTTTAGGTAGTACTTTTGCATTCCCCCTTGCTGATATACATATATGACTGCTAACAGAGCTTGCTTGTTCAGCTAACCAGGGAATAGTAATAACACATCTTTGACCCAGTCATTAGCCCAGCTGCTTCAAAGTTAGTAAGTTCTGGAGATAGTGAGACTTACTGTAAGCTCCAGCCTGGCTACAACAGTCAGTAACAAAGTTCTCATTGTCTCCAGTGAAAGTGGAAGTGAGCTTTTTGCATTTAATTATGTGATTTGTTCTTCTATTTTCAGCATCCACTGTGAATATTTTTGTTGCGTATCAGTCACACAGAGTTACCTGTTGTCCTGGACAGCAGATATTGTCCTGGATTATCTGTATGGGTTTATTTAGCAAATCACCAGTGTTGTTGGTTATTTCAATGCCTCAGTGTTTAGAAACAATTTGTGTTTTACACAGCAATGTTGTACTTTTGTATTTCTCTCTTATGCTTCTTTACAAAACAATAAGAATTAGACCGAAAAGTGCATGAATACAACCAGATAATGCTTTATTCTGCCATATATTATATGATAATGACTCGGACAATGTCCTTAGTCACCTCGTGTGACCTTGGGGTTGTCCTGTGCCTAGATGGGCATTGGACTTGGCAATCCTTGTGGGTCACTTCCAAATCAGGTTGTTCTGTGGTTCTGTGACCTTTGGCTCCTGGATGGTCTAGATCAGTGAAGTACTCCATTTATTGACCTTGGTAATGTAGAATGGAGATTTCTCAAATGCCCTAGCTTTCATCTTACAAAAAGTTAGATTCTTTTGACATAGTATTTGTAACTCTTCCTTTTCCTTCCTTTCTTTCTTCACAATTAAACTGTGAATTTTAAAATTAAAAATTTTTAAAAATTAAAATCTGAAATCACTCTGAGATGGAGACCAACAATGTTCGAAATTGTATTCTTCATTCTTTGTTTTTGGGACAGGATCAGTCTCCAATATTAGCTTCTTTGAAAACAACAGAAAAAACCCAAACAAAAAAAAAAAATCAAACAAACAAATGAAAAAAACAACAACCCACCAAAACCAAAAACCCCTGCTAGGATGGGAATAAATACAAAAGCTTCTTGTTTATGAAACAGCTCAAAGTCTATTAGTTTCAAGTAGCAAAATATTTCCAGGTTCAGATTTTTTATCTTTTTTTTTCTTCTTGAGAAATGATGTAAGTTCAAAGATCGAGAAGCCCTAGAGAGTACTAAAAGCTTTTTGTTTCAAATTTATTTGAACTAGATTTGGGATAGGTTGTATTTCTTGCTGTGTGCTTTATTTAGTATGCTCCTTGACCAATAAAGGCCTGATCCCAAGTGGGACTCACATGCACTTCTCCAGTAGAAATAGAAGTGATTGTGAACTTAAAATGAGGAGGTTGGGAGTTAGAACTTAAAATGAGGAGGTTGGGGGTTAGGTTATCTCAGGTTTTGCCAGGTCTCACATTTATTTTGCTCCTCCTGCAATGTTACTCTGCATTTTTCCAAGTTCAAATGATTACACCAGTAAGAAACGTAGTACAAGCACTCCTGGGCAGATAAAGTGTTTGCTTCAAATGACAGAGAAATCATTTTCAGAAGTTAGTGAGTAACTAGTCCTGTGGAGTAACAAGTCATCCCTGGGTGAATAGTCAATGTCAGATTTAACACGTTATTTCTCAGAATCACACAGAATAATTAAGGTTGGAAGAGATCTCTAAGATCATCTTGTCCAATCATCAACCTATCACCCCCATGCCACTAAACCATGTCCCTAAGTACTACATCTATATGTTTTTTTAAGAATTCCAGGGATGGTGACTCCACCACTTCCCTGGGCAGCCTCTTCCGATGCTTAACAACTCCTTCTGTCAAGAAATGTTTCCTAAGATCCAATCCAAATGTCCCTGATGTAACTTGAGGCCATTTCCTCTTGTCCTATCATTGGTAACCCAGGAGAAGAGACTAACTCCCACCTTGCTACAACCTCCTTTCAGGTAGTTGTAGAGAGAGATAAGGTCAGAAGTTCCTTTGTTTATGATATTGAAGGCTATAGCTGTAGCTTTTCCAAAGCAGCTGACTGAAAGACTATAAATTCTGGTTGCCCTTTGATTTTACATAACACAAACTCTACCTGTTATGGTTTTCACTTTAAAAAGCTTATATTACTGACATTTTATTAGCTTTGAAAAACAGCTTTAGACTTAGTTTTGTCAGCTTCTTTTAGAGACAGTTTCTCAGCAGTTTCTTTTCATAACAGAGACACAATGACCTTTCTGCTTAACTACTTAGTACAAAGACAATTTGTGCTCCATCTCCTGCAAGTGTAATTGAATGATCACTAGTCTGAACCCTAAGTTACATAATTGTAATTAATTATACCACAACTGACCTGCAGTTCTGCTTCTTAGTCCTCCCTTATGCCTTTCTACAACAAGGATCCCACTAACAGCTAAATGATACTTTGACTTTTAGATTCAAAGCCTAAAAAAATCAGCTTCTCTCAACAATAGTAAAGATCATACAACAACTTTCAAATATCACCTTCTTTCTACCATTTTTGAGGTATATTGTTTCTTTGATGAAGCTGTATTAACACCAACTAAACTCCAGTGTTGAAAAGCAGAGGAAGCCTTTGAGAAATCCTGACAGGACAGCATAAAGAGAAACCGTAAGTGATACTCAAGTAGAAAGCTGATGAGGGAAATTCTTACTGATGCCTGAACGTGACTGATAAGCAGATGAAAGGCAGGAGGAACAATGTCAGCTGATGCTTAAAATAGCCCAGATAAAATGAGAGAACAGTGAGATCTGTTGAGGATGGGTCAGTGCTTTGATAGCATTTCTAAATCAATGTCACAGACTCCTGATGGCAGTACTGCAAAGGACTTAAGAAGTCACAGAAGTCAGGTTTCCTGTTAAGTTAACTTGTGAGTTTCCTCACGATTACTCAGAGCCCATTTTTAAGCAAAGGGTAGGCTGCTACAAGCCTCTGTATTTTTCCAGCTTTGGCATCTGGTAGTATGTTCATTCTCAGATAGGAGGCATACTCACTGTCAATTTAGATCCACTGTTTTCTCTCCACTATAGAATTAGTGTAAGTCCTTTACACAGATACATTTTTACAGCTCACATAGCAGTTCTCATATGCAAGGGAAACTCCACAGCTTCTGAAGCATCACTGAAAAAGATAAATACTCAAAATTTTAAAAGGCAATATTCTGTATTTTTTTATTTCTTTCAGACATCAAAGACTAGCTATTTGTTTGATGAATGTTGAACAGGCATATGGATAACTTATGATTTCATGACTCACAACACCTCAAAGGATAGCATGACAGCTTCCATTGTACTGACTGATAAAAATAGACCACTTTTCAAATTAAAGCACAGGCCATTCTGATTTCAAAAAAATAATGACATATTGGTAGGAATGTTCCTCCTTAGGCTATTGTGACTTTATTGAGACATTGGGCTTGCTCCTGACTTACACAGAGATACAAAAGAAACTGACCAAGAATTTGTATACATTTGTGATAACCACCTTTGTGTTCTGTATACGAAAGTGCATCACCTCTGTATCAGAGGTGAGAAAGTACATTGTCCTCCCTTATAGGCAGCACTTGTTTGCTGTCTGTAGGTGTACCACCAATGTACTTTCTCACCTCTTTTGTGATGCCTTGCAGCTCAATGGGTCCCTAGAGAGACCAATCTCTGCTCAGCATGCAGCTATGCAAAATCTCTTTTTCCTTCTACTGAAGTACATGGATTATGTATTTGTGTGCTTCAGCCTGACATCCTCTAGATGACTTTGGAAAGCATCCTCCCTGGGACAGTCGCCTTCCCCAGCCCAAAGCTTCATCTCAGTCTCAGTTCAGTGGCAGTCACAATATCCTTCAACATCACCTGGAACCTACCTGGTTAGGCAAGGCTGATGATAAATGTTGGAAAGTGCCCATGGTAAGCATTTCCCTTAGCTCCCTTCATACCCTTGGGTGGAACACATCTGACCTCATAGACTTGTGTCTAAGTGATATAGTAGGTCACTGACCATTTCTTCTTGGATTGTGGGGGCTTCATTCTGCTCCCCATCCCTACTGTCCAGCTCAGGGTCTGGGCACTCAGGCAAAAAAACCCTGGTCTTATCATTAAAGACTGAGGCAAAGGTGGCATTCAATGCCTCAGCCTTTTCTTCATCTTTGATCACTATGTTTCCCCCCCAACCCAATAAAGGATGGAGATTCTTCTTAGTCCTCCTTCTGTTTTTAATATGTTTATAGAAACATTTTCTATTTTCTTTTTACAGCAATAACCAGAATAAGCTCTATTGGGCTTGGCACTTCTAATTTTCTCTCTACATAGCCTCATCAAATCTTTCTAGTCTTCCTGACTTGTCTGCTCCTTCTTCCATAGGCGATAGACTTTCCTTTTCTTCCTGAGTTCCAGCCAAAGCTCTTTGTTTAGTCATGCTGACTTTCTTCCCCTAGTTTTGGTGGAATAAGTTTGCATCAGTGTTCAACTGACACAGAATAGAACACAATGACATTTGGCAGAAGCACAGCATTATGCATTTTCTTTCAGGACATTTCATTGTATGCAGTGTGTTTTGGAGAGGGCTTAGAAGCCAATGTTAAGAATTTGGGATTCAGTCAAAAATATTTTGGGACAGTGTTTTGTGCTTTCATTGTTAATCTTGAATGTATTTATATTCATATCCAGTTCATTCTTTTTCATGTGCATAGTGTCTCTACTTGGTCAGCAAGACTAGACCTTTATAATTTTGGAGAAATACAATGATAGAAGTGTTTATCTTACTGCCTCTTATTATGTATTTCAATAGCTATAAAATACTGTATTGAACTACAATATTACAGATTATAGTACAAAAGGAGCTATCTAGAATGGCTAAATCTACATTTCTAAATCTCTTTCTTCAGATATAAAGATTTATATATAATGTGACAAGTCTGGGGCATATTTTATTGCTGTAAAAACTAGTTTAATACCATGTAAAGCTCTAATATTTCTTTTCAATCTCAGTAACTTTACATTATTTTAAATGCTTTGTTTACTAATGAAAAATCTTCAGACTCATTCAAATGGCTTCAAAGAATTCATGGAATGTACCTTTACATTTGATGAAATGGCATAGTCTATGGAAAAGTGGTTCACAAATTTCACATTAATCATTTTTGTATCTTCATTAAAAGAATTATTTACCTGAAATTCAACAAACTGTTCCATATCCAAACCAATGAAAAAACTGCATCTAAATTTAGTGCCTTACCTGAACAGGTTATTTATATCTTCCGTTTGAAGATCTGACTATTTAATTCCTGTGTTGTCTAACTGATATCTGCTATTAAATAATTCCTGCATGCTGACCTGGCATGGATAAAATCCTGATGGTGGAGACAAGGTGTTTTGAAAGGACATGAACACATGCCTGTGGTGCAGTGATTTGTTTAATATCTTTGATGTAATTTAAGACATGCTATATAGTCACTAACTGGATCTAGCAAATATGGACTGAATATAGAATGCTTGGACTGATGGGGAGCTAACTTGATAGATAAAAGGAAGCCCTGTAACAGATCTTTAGGGAGAGTCATACTCCAGGCTCAGTGTTTAGCAGGCTTGGACATTATGCAGTCTTTGAGAGGCACACATTGAAAGCCTAGCTCTAGCTACTTAGTTACCTATACCTTTTAATAGCATCAACCCCATGACCTAGAAATAAAAAACATACTTTGAAAGGAAGTGAGAGCAGGCATAAGAATGAAAAAATCCTACATCTGCAGGGAGAACCATGTGCTGATTTTCTTTTCTGGAATGCAAGTATTTTTGCTCCTGTGAAAAGCCATATTGATTGCAGTGGGTTGCATAGGTATACATGCAAAAGGAAAAAGATCAGGAACATGTTTTGTAGACCTGATTGTGTATGAAGGGTAGTGAAAGCTGCTTGGCTGTTTAGGATGCAAGCATATGGCTGCAACTGCAAAGCAAGTTAAGCTGGAGAAGATGTAGTGAGAATTTGCGGTAGAATTGCTATAAAATGTTGGTGTTTATGTGTTTCCATCTGTCTTTATTTCACTAACCACATTGCTGGGCATCAAACCCACTTCTGACTCCCCCCCCCCCCCTTTTATTCTGCTTAATATGTAAGAGTGTGTTTGCTTATCTTACCTAGAGTTTGCACATTAGGCCTTTTAAATAGCAAAATCTATTCCAATAAATCAAGGTTTCTCTAACTTAGCTGGGCAGCTAGCATCCCTGTTTATGGCTTTAGAGGGAATTTGAAAACATCTGTGTCTGATATATTACCATAAATGCACAGTGGTTCCTGCAGCTGGAATAGTTCAGAGGGGCAGATAGCTGGTGATATATAATTAATGAACACCAAAGTAATCTCTTTCTTTTATTACTGGAGCTGAAGTGAGTACATAGTGCAAGCCATTAACCAAACCTTGCTTTATAGATGGTCTTTTCTATTTAGCTGGCTTTCTGTACTGATTACCAGAGCAGAAAAATGGTGTCCATCTTGTACCTCCTAGTAATATCTGTAATCCCTACTCAGCTGGAGAGTCTTCCTATTTAAGACAAGGGGAATGCTTGAATGCTCAAGGAGTTTTTCTACATGCAAGTTCTGCAGTGTGAGTGAAATGATTCTGTCTCTTCTCTCAGTATTTCTAAATTATTTCAGAGTAGACATTTCAAAAGTCAGATTTCCCATTACTCTTGTCTTGTCATTTCATTGTTTACCTAGTGTGTGTTTATGAGGATAAAAGAACTTTCAGATGTATTTTGATAATGACTGAGATAAGACTGCAGAAAACTCTGGATTCCAATTGCCAAATCTACAGGTGATAGTCATCTGAGCCAGCAGAAAGTCTGGCTGTACATAATGCCAGGTGCTTTTGCACATTGTCCCAGACAAGGAGGGTTAGATTCCATTGGCCTGTTGAAGCACTTAGAATTGTTTGATGAAAATGAAGTATTCAGGTTTTGTCCCACCAAAATATGCATTTTCTAATCTCACTGCAAGGACTCTGGACAAGAAGGGTTGGTTTTTCCCAGATGGAAGTCACAATGATGTGAGGAAACCGTTTGCTTTATTATTTTCCAAGTGTTTTTTCTTAAAGGAGTGTGTGTCACCAGTCTTAAATCTTGTTGTATTGCCAATTTGATTTTCTTGCTGATTTCAGGAAAGGCTACTCACAAAGCGATGTACTGGGATCTCACACATCTGTAGGGAAAATCCTCCTCTCAAGGAGCAGGTTGTACATTTGGATTCCAGCCTGAGCACAAGCTGCTGATTGACCCCAGTAGATTCTACCTATCTCTGACATAACCTCAGCTGTCAATTGGATCTTTAAAAAATATCTTTTGAAGGAATAGAGTTTTCCCCTATTGAGTACCCCAACATACTCAAATCTGTTTTCTGTCATTGTGACTTCTTAATACTCTCCATATCAGCTCTGAAGGACTTAGGAATTGGTAATAAAATGGTGTGCTCTAGTGGAATGATGAATGTTATTTAAAACTATTAATAGGATTTAATGCATCCATATTTATGAGTACATATGTTGTGGGACCTCACTTTTCAAGAAGGACATGTAAGTTGCTCTGAAGAACCTATTACAATCCACAGGCATTAGTTTGAAACATGCTTCCCTGGGACCTTTGCTATACTGCTTAGAGAAGTTCCCTCAAATTACCAGGTGAGGATGGAGCCCATAAAATGAATAGCTTAAACTGTGCAGTCTGCTTTCTGATAATACAGGGACTTTGGGAACACATGTAGACTGTTTTCATTTGAAGGTTGCATGAAAAACATTAGTGGTTACTCTGTATTTGCTAACTTGAATCCAAAGTTGCTGCCTAGCTGTAAAGATTGTTGGTGTGAGTGCCTCAAGTCTCTGCCAGATTTCCTTACTTTGAGTTTTGCATTTATTCCTGGAAGGAATCCTAGTACAGAGGATGTATGCTAACTGATAGCTGGGACAGGCTAGCTTTTATGAATGACCAAGCACACTAGGAAAAGGTAGTTAGTGCAAGTGACAGGATGACTGCTTGGGGTAAAGCTCCTGGCTGATTGAAGCAAAATCAGAGACGGAAGTGGGCATGGATGGTTGAATTCCTAATGGAGCAATACATCAGGGAAAACACCTTCATTTGAACTATTTATACACTGCCTTTGCATTTACTTATTTGTTTTAACTCAACACAGGTTTCAGATGCTAAGACTTTTTAAGGTGACTTTAGGAAACTGGCTGAACTTTCGCATGTAGGAGTTGTAACAATATCAAGATTAGATCCCTGCATTTATGTGATTTTGTTTGTGATAAAGGGAGCTATAAAAATCAACAAGAAATTAATGCATATTTCTTCCAGAAGTAGTAATTCTGAATAAACAGCAGTGCTTAAAGGAGTGTCAGATTGTAAATACATCAGTATAAACAAAAAATAAACCATAGCCCTTTAGGCTTGCTATATTGATCCACTTAAGAAATCCTGTGTTCATCCACATGAACACAAATGTGAGCAATCATCCTGCTATTTTTACTAATGGGAATTGATTGTGCAACTATTGTAAAATATTTCAGCATCTTCTACTCATAGTAAAGGCCCAAAGCAAAAAAAAACTAAAAAAAAACAACCCCCAAAAAACCCACAACAAAAAAATTGTGCTCTGACACATAGTTTAGCTGGGGAATACCTGAAAAAGCTGAATTTTTAGCAGCTAAGCACACCTTCTGCATTACTAGTGTGGACATGTCATTCACTCAGTGGCGACATAGGGGACACACAGGAAAGGCAGAGAGGGGTCAGAGGGTTCTCAGCTGGAAGAACTTTGTAGCACCTGGCTGGAAGTGCTGTTGCTATAGGTAACAAAACTGCTTTGGGCAAGGATTAGGATATTTCATGCAGTGTGTCACTAATTGACTTTGGTACAACATCTTTTTGTTGCAGAAGTTCACTCACTGCTCTGCCTGTGAGAGAGGGAACTACACTGTGTGAAATAAGAAAATGCTTCAGATGTTAGAGGAGCCTTTCATGCATGACAAACAGAGTATTCTTCCTCTGATTCAGTGGGCTTGGTGGCAGAGGATTCACCGAAGGAAAAAAAAAAACAACAGAAGAAGAAAGGAGCATAAATGGTTTGAGTCAGATGTAACTGCAGAAACACAAATCCTTGGAACTTACCCAAATCTCCCTAGAGCTGCTGAGAATCATTCCCTTGGCTTTCATGAGCACTGAACCAAACCCTCTTTCTTCTGAGGTGTTTGCCTCTTGCTTTAAATTTCCTTGACAGGGATGCTCTTTAATGCCATGATTGCAGAAAGCATTTTAGGCAGCACATAAATACGTTCACATATTCACTTCCAAAGAAAAAATGAGCAAATGTTGAAACTCTTGACTGTCATCAAATATGTTTGACATGTTGTATCATTAGAGTCCATAACTCTCTGATACCTAGCAAACACCACAAATTTGGATTCCATCATAGTACTATATGGGATGTGAATCTTCTTTAACATTCACAGTGGATCAGTTAATTCAGCTGAATTTACTGTGCTCTTCAGAGCCCAAAGCATAAAAAAAAATGCAAAAAAGGAAACTGAAGTCAAGTACCTCCTGTTGATATGGTGCTTACTTAGGATATGATGGTGTTTTCAAACTTAAATATCAGCAGATAGTCAAATCAATGTTCTGGTGTCCAAATAAAAGGACTCTGGCTGTCAAAAAAAAAAAAAGAAAATACACTTTTCAGGCATTATGGATTATTTATTTGTCCAGAACTCCTGAACAACAGTTTTGTGCACGGAGTCCATTTTTTTGTGTGAAAGACAGCTCTGCATCTTCACTGAAGGGCTCTGGGAAGCACTAGCCATTGGTTGTGAACTTGTACTCTTTCAGGTTCAGAAATACACATGAATGAGCACATGTAGGGAGCAAAGACCAATTCTCTTGGATTTAGCTTCCAGTCACCTCCACAACCAACAAGTAGGAAATTTGACTTCTGTAATTTATGCCATGTGTTATAACTAGGTGAGAAACTGGGGTGCATGTTCCAGCAGCTGGCTTTGTTATTGTACTTGTAAATTCTCACTGCTAATCCTGGGTTTAAAAATTCAGCTATTGTCACATTTTGTTTTGCAGAGTGTTTCAGATACTCTTCTCAGGTGATTATATAACCCTAGGGAGTTTTTCTGCTTTCCCATTATAGGCTTTCTGTTAGCTTTTGGCCCACAGGATTTATAATCTCACTAGGACTGACACTCTACATGTTGTCAAGTGACTACATAAGCATTAAAAATAAAATAATAAAGTCTCCAGAGTTTTGTATCATTTACTAAGTGAAATTTAACAGAAATATATCTATCACTGGTTATACAACAGGATTTGGGAACTGACATTTTCCTGATTGCCATGAAAGCTGACAACACTAATTGGGGATATGTCAGTAAACATTAAAATGCAATGTGATATCATCCAGTGTAATTCCCACATTTATTTCCTGCTCATCTTCTTCATGACTAGCATAAAGTTTGTTAATTGTTCACCTCCCCTCCTACCTCCCTTTACTCACCTCCTTTTTCTTCTCTTTTTTATGCAATCAGAAGTCTATTATTACTACAGTTAGCTGAAGCACCATGAAATAATGTGAGGTAATTACCCCATGGCAGACAGTAACAGCTTGTATCGAGTACTTATACATCATTAGCAATACAGCATGTTTCCAGTTTCTCAGAGTATGGGGGATGTGAGTTTGCAAGGCCATATTATCAGGAGATGATATACCAATGGTGCATAGAGGTCATAACTCTAGGCTCTGGGTCATAAATTAAATCTGGACATATGAGCAAGGACAACAACATTCATTAGTACAAGTAATCCTTCCAGGTAATTCTACTTATAGATGAGTGGTCTGCTCATCAAACACTACTTGAAGAAGTAAAAAAATGTTTAGATTCTGAGAAGGTCATCATTAGTACTAGGAGCTGCCATATCTAGTAGCTCAACAGAGGTGAGGTTACTACATCTCCAGGCCCAGAAGCTCAGTCAGTAGTGAGGCTGAGCATGTGTTCTCAGCAGGTGTGAATGCACACATCCACACTGTACACATGTACATAAACTCACAGTCACCAGCACAGATTAACATGAGAAGAAGCACACACAAATAGCATCAACACTCTCATTCTGTTCCTCTCTCTAGCTCATTGGGATGAAAGATTGTTAGTGAGAAATATAGATATATGTTGTTTGTTTGTCTTGTTTAATATATCTATACTTACATATGTACAATGTGGATCTTTCTGGGAGCTGAGCTTAGACACACAGTCCATCCAGTAGCTCCCTCTGCATCCAGTATCCCTGGCTGCTGACACCTGGGCATGTGAGACACCTCTGGCACCCAGCCCCACTCCGTTGCTGGAGCTCATCTTACACACACAAACATACACACACACACACAAACATACACATACACATACACGCGCACACACACACCTTCAAATATGTACCCTGGACCCCTCCAGTAACTGGACTTTGATGCCCAGTCTGCCCACAGTCCAGGTCTCTGGATCATCTGCACTCCCAATTACCTTGCACAGACACACACACATAAGTAGATCTAACAGTGGGTCCAAGGCTTATGACATTAGAGTAGTCAGCTTCTAGGCACCATGATATCTACAGTTACTGGTGCAGACCTCATCGTCGTTCCAGTAGCTAATCTGCAGATCACTTTGGTCTTTCCAGTATCCAGCTGAGCTGTGCTGATATGTGGTTCTTAAGCTACTTATCCTGCTCACTTATGCTTGATGCTTACTAACACTTATGCATTAACATCCACTCACACCACATGCACTCAGGTCTCTCTAGTTGCTGGCACCATGGCCTGTATGACCTATGGTCTGACTTTCCAGCTGCTGACACACCTCCACACTCATGCATGCACACAGAACACAGTCTCCATGTCCACAAAAATACTTATAATTGGAGGTTTATAGAAAGACAAGCTGTTGAATGAGTGCACAGCATGGCCAGGCAAGCCAGACCTGTTTGCTTGTGACCTTTTATTCCTCTGTCGCTCTATTTCCCTACGTAGACTTGTTCCTCCCCAGATCACCACTGATCCCTCCTTTTTCTGTTGTCAGTTTGTTCCTTAAAATCCACATCAAATATCTTGTGCAATACTGTACTGCACTTCCTCTGCATCCCATAATGAGTCCCTTACTCCAGACAGTGAACCCTTCAGATTGTAAGGTGATCCAAAGAGCCTCCCCAATTGACCAGTAATGATAGGTCTTGTTCTCAGCCTATGAATGTGATCTTTCTCCTGTGATAGCCTCAGAAATTATCTATCAGGCTAGGATGTCTCTTTCTCTGATGAGGTTATTGTCATCATTCCTTTATGGTCAGAAAATTGTTAGCTAGGTTAACTAGGTAACAAAGTGTAACTACAGTCCATATGTTCAGAAAGTGCTTATGAATATTTCACAGTGGCTTTTCCAGACTTTCAGACTAGAGCTAGGAAGTAATGCTCCCTGGGAAAAAGTGTCCTTAGAAGCTGCTCTATAGTACTTGTCCAGGTAGATTAAGGGTATAATTTTGCTTCTGATACAGTGTGGCCATCAGGAGCCATGATGTTCTACTACATCGTAACATCCCCCAATACGAAAAAGCAAGCCTCTCAGCTGTCTTAAATCTATGTGTTATTCTTCTGCACTGTTCTTGTAGTAGATGAAACATTGTCTCACATGAAAATTTTAATAACTATTCTGTGTCAGCATCAAAAGTTTGCTAGCATACAGCTGAAAGGAAAAACTATTTTACAACCACTCTGCAGTTAAAACCTTGATGCATAATTATTCACAGTGAATAGGATTTGCTCTTGCAAGCCTTTTCATAAAGCACATGCCTAGATATTATCTGCACTGAGGAACATTACATAATAAGATGCTGTCACTTTTTTCTATTAAAGTGGTTGTGAACATGTAAATAAAAGAAAATACAGTATCTGTTTTGCAGAGTGACTAACCTATGCACAGTTCAGGAATGAGGCTGCTGAGGGTGAAGCCTGCATCTGCATCTATAAAAATGGCAGCATGGAGGATGACTCTTCAAGAAGGAGGAAGGCATCACTACTAATGGCGAATGAGTGGGGCTACATATTTTCTCCTACCATATTTGCTAAACATCACTTTGTTTCTCATTTATGCCACAGGTTTCAATGAAGCAGCTGTAGGATTAAAGTAATATTCATCAGCAAAAGCAGTTATAGGAGCTCTGTTTCATAGAATCAAGAGTATAATAAAACAGGTTGAAAGGAACTTTTTTAGGTCACTTGAGCCAATACCCCTCTTAGTGCAGATCTGCTGCTCAGGGCCTTCTGAAATCAAATCTTGAAGTCCCACAAGGATGGAGACTTCTCAGCCTTTCTGGATAACCTGTTCCACAGTTTTAGCTCTGTCATGGAGATAAATTTTCTTTATGTATATCTGGGATTTCCCTGTGGGCAGCCTATGTCTGTTACCTCTTTTACTCTCATTGCAAATGCCCAAGAGGAGACTGCCTCCATCTTCACTAGTCTTTCATTAAGTGTCTGAAGACAACCATAACAATTGCCCCTCAGTCTTTTCTTCTTACAGTTGAAGAAGTCTCAAAACATTGAAAATCTTATTTCAAGTTCAGCAGTGAAATATAGCATATACATGTTTGGTTCTCAAATCCGCTGCATCCTTCATAAGAGAGGCAACTTTGGGCTTGAGATCAAAATCAAATGTAATACTACTTTGGGTCTGTAAGAAGCCAGAACAGTGCTGAAATCACTAAATAGCTATGCAAGCAAGCAGTAGGTTTTTTTCAGAAGAGAACATTAACTCCTCTGAGAAGCTGCCTCGTGTTTGGGTGTGATAGTAAGTTTCTAAGGATGATTATTCCCCGAGTGCCTTTTTGCAAACACAGAAAGTTGCTAGTTGCACTTCTCTTTGGAGATAGTGAATCAGATCCAAAGGGCATTCAAGTGCTCAGTGCAGAGTAGGAAAATGATAGTAAATAAATGTCACACAGAATGTGCAACACAGGAAAGCAAATGACCTTGGCTACTGCAGGCACAGAGCTACAAATTGCCAGGAATAATATCATACTAAACCAGTTATGGAATTCAAATATGAATTCCAGAATGAAATGTACTTATTATGGGAAAGAAAAATGAAGAGCATACGTTTCATGATCTGAGTCTACCCTTGTAAAAATATTTCTGAATCTACACACAGACCAGTTGAGGATTTCTCTGACATAGACTCATAGAATGTCCTGAGTCAGAAGGGACCCATGAGGATCATCATGTCCAGCTCCTGTCTATGCACAGGAAAAATCCCAAGATTACACCATGTGCCTGAGGGTGTTGCCCAAATGCTTCTTGAATTCTGTCAGGTTTGGTGCAGTGACTACATTCCTAGAAAGCTTGTTCTAATTCTCCACCACCCTCTGGGTAAGGAACTTTCTCCTAATATCCAACCTAAACTTACTCTGGCAGAGCTTCATGCTATTCCCTCAAGTCCTGTTGTTGGTCACTAGAGAGAAGAGATCAGCTCCTTCCCCTCCACTTCCCCTCGTGAGGAATTTATAGACCATAATGAGGTCTCCCCTCAGTATCCTTTTCTCTAAGCTGAACAAAGTGACTTTAGCTATTCCTCATATATCCTCCCCTCTAGACTCTTCATCATCTTCATGACACTTCTCTGGACACCATCTGATGGCTTCATATCCCTCCTACATTGTGGCACCCAAAACTGCACACAGTACTTGAGGTGAGGCCACACCAGTGCAGAGTAGAGTGGGACTGTCACCTCCCTCGACCAGCTAACAATGCAGTACCTGACGCACCTCAGGACACGGTCCTTTTAGCTGTCCGGGCACACTGCTGACTCATGTTCAACTTGTCATCAAACAGAACCCCAGATCCCTCTCTGTGGGGCTGCTCTCCAGCCTCTCATTCCCCAGTCTGTACATCCAGAGTTGCCTTATCCCAGGTGTAAAATCCAGCACTTACTGTTAAAATTCACAGAGTAATATAGACCTCTACCTGTTACATTAAGGGCTTCATGCTGAACTTTTCTTCATGGCTCATCCTGAGCCTTACACAGTCTTGCACTATCCATAGCTGTTTTACTGGTTTGTTTGAAGTAGTGCAGGTATTCAAACAACATGACATACTTCAAGAAAAAACTTGCTTTACATATTGCATAATCTCAACCACAGCACTATGTCCAACCCAAAGAAAAGTTCAGAACAAGTATGCATAGCAGTGACATTTTGAGATTAATGAAGCTCAAGTTAAGTGTCACTGATGTGGAAAGAAAAAATCTATGAACAATTTTTCTATGACAAGTCTGCCCAATGAAATTCAGAAAGTGTTTGTTATTCATTTCCAAGGAATTTAGCATTGACATTTCTAAAGTAAATAACCTGCAATTTGCATTTGCTGCATATCTAAAAGGAGTTTTTCATTGGACAAATACTATATATTACTTGTATGATGGCATCTCTTTTTGTAATTTCTTTATTGAGGTAATAACAGATTGATTCTCTGGATTCTCTCAACTTCTAAACAATCATCTTCTTCCTCCCCACTTCTGTCATATACATGTTTGCATCCACATGTGTGGAAAACTCTGTTCTTAGTTGTTTCTCCATTCAGTTTAGAATTTTGGAAGAACTCTTAGTAACTCTGTAGTTAAGTTTATACAAACTATATAATGGATATAGAAGCACAGCATCTCCTGGACAGCGATGATCTTAATAGGTTTTAAAGCCCAGATCTTGTATATATTAAAATTTAAACGTATTTTATAACACATGTACTGAATCTACAAAGTGTGCTGGTTTTGTAAACCATATTATATAACATAGGGTAAAAACCAGAAACAAGGAAATTCTTTCAAGTTAAGAAATTAAAAGACATCCGAATAAAATAGACCTTAAATCTTTTATTTAAATTTCAATATGAACCATGATGGTCACTAACAAATTTATCATATTCCTTAGTCATTGTCAGTTATATTCAATTTTTTCCAAAATTTTTTCATATTCTGGAGTCAAAAGCCTTTAAAATTGAGTTACCTAGGAAAGAACTTTCCTTTGTTTTTTATAAGGTAATCAAACTTTATTATGTGCATATATAACTGACACAGCATAAATTAACATTAACCTAAATAAACTTCAGGTTGAAGTTTATCCTTTGTGCTTTTTTCATCTATCCTGACTACAATAATGTATATTCCAGTGTCCCAATCAGTCTCCTATACTCTAAGAAGCTTTTCTGTGTATTACTCTTGTGCAGATATGTTCTTTCTTCCTTCCAGCCTGAGTGTCTCCCTCTTCAGTAGATGCAAAATATGCTATTTGTATGGAGATCTTACAAGTTATCCATGTGCATGTACCAGAGAGGGACTGCATTTTCCCTTACGCTTAAGGCCAAATGTGGGTCCCTGGTTCATGATTACAAACTTTGCTAATACAAATAAATAATAAAAGAGCTTATTTTCCATGTTAATGCCAGTGTTAGTGACAAAGTCAGTAGGAAATGGATGAAGTACTCTCAGTGAAGAAAGTGTTGCTGTGCCATTAACAAAATTATTAAATTCTTAACATCTGAGGTAGCAAGTCCTTCTTTTAGTTTGCTGTGAGTTAGAGAGTCTGTACTTATTCTATTACTGGCTATGACTGTTATCACTAAGCTTTTTCTGTATGCACACTAACATTACTTATTAAGGGCTAGGCAAGTAAGATTTAAATGTAAACAATTGTGAATTGTCAGTTCTGGAAATAAAATACATCAATTCTCTCTTCCTATTCCTGATACTTAGCCTGTTGTCATGTCTTTGAACTAAGTTGAAATATCAAGGTGCTCTTCAGGACCGAGGAGCTGTGGAAATGTTAATCTTGCTCATTCTCCCTGTAAATTTCCAAAAGTTAAGAGCAGAACGATCTTATCTTCAGGTTAACAGAAGGATAATTGAAAGCTGCTATAATTAAACTGATTGAAGGAGATCATTACCCAGTATCAAAAAAAGGAAAGTAAAGAATAACAGGATATCAAAAGACGTATAAAGCACTATAGCTTGACCTATCCTTTAAATATACACATCATTGTAAATATGAGTGTTTATATATGTGTATGCATGAATAGTCTGCCCATAAATTAGAGCATTTCTTACTTATGAAGTAAGAGTAGAGAAATGGGATCTCTAAATTCTGTTGTGCATACAAATCATAGTATCCCACTGAGCAGATGAACAGCTAAAAGTTACTAGAGACCTTAAAGCTAATCATTCAAGATACCCTAAGGCGATTATGTCAGCTTTCTCTGTAGCTGATGGAGAGAGATGAGTACCTCCAAAGGATAACTCATCTCGCCTCTCTTGCTTATTTCAGGATGAGATGAATCACCTTCAGAAACTATCCGAGAGCTTCACATACTATACAGAGAACTCTGATGACTAACTTAGGAGGCTAAATTTAGATGAGATGAACTGCTCTCTCTCAAGGGTTTGCTGACTTTGATATTTATTTAATTGTACCTCACATAGAAGAAGTTCTAGCAAGCCAAGTATTATAAAGACAACAGATCCCAGAGTTCACTAAGCTATTCATCTGATTTGAAACTAGACTTGGAACAGTACAAAACCATTTGGCATATGTATTGTGACCTTTTCAAATGATAGAAGCAAGAGACTCCTGAAGGAATGTTAGTGAAAGGATCAGATGTGACTACAAAGCATTAGAAGAACAAGCCAACACTTTTGTTTTGCTCTTACTAGGGCTTATTGAATGCTCATGTAACTGGATTAGCTCTGTATTTGCATTTTTATTACGGAAGATGACATGCAAAGCAAACTTCTGTGCAACCCACAAGAGCTCCATTCAATTAGTTGCTTCTTACATCTCTTGTGTCCAAACCGTTTAACACTAGACAGCAACTTGGCAACATTTCTCTCTCAATGTGAGTGAAAGCCTTGAGCAATGTAGTATTTATGTACAAGTATTGAATGCCTTGTTCAGACATTAGAGAGACTTTCTCCTATACAAGCTCACTTCCACTTTCCTGATCTCTTTTTTCCATTAATGGCTCCACTGGACGGCTTTTTGCAAACATTGGAGGGCATACCACCATTTGTAAGATGTCAAAAGATTGTATTATTCATTTTCCCATGAGTATTTTGATGTGTCTGTGTGTACTTTGTCAGATGAGCTATTTCAGACTTTACCCATCTCTATTTATAAGGCATCTTACACAGCTCTCATCTGATTCATTTATACTCAGTGAATTGGTACTTGGAAGCAACAATACATAGCTCTCTTACCTCCAAATGGTTGTAGCATGAAAGACAAAAGAAAACAGGACAATCAAACATGGCAAGAGCCAGATTTGAAAGGAAAAAGTAGTATAGCAGCTCTGGTCCCAGCCCTGAGACCCAGCTTGTCCCACCACTCAGTGGATAAAGACTGCTGTGAAGCCAGCTGGGCTGGCTTTGCCACGCAGGTTACAGAGTTCAACCATGTGATCTAGACAGTCCTTGCCTCATGAATGCAGCTGCTGGTCTATTCATGCATGTCATGTAATGCCTCTTTACCGACCCATGTCTCCTTTCTGAGATGGCCTCATCCTGTGGGGTCCTCTTCAAAGGATTTTTAAAGAGAAGAAGGTTATAACAACAGGATTTTGTAAGAGAGCCCCAGGTGCAATGACAGATGCTAGACCAGCTGCAGCTCCTGCCATGTCCTTCTCTCCATCTGGAGCATGTCTATTTTTAGAAGGCCATACTTCTCCCCTTCCCCATCAGTCATACAAAGATGTCATTATACAACTCAACTTAAATGCACTGCCCAAGCTTACAGGGTAGATCCTCACTCAACTTATAGAAAGCATAGCACCTATATTCTTCCAGTAGGTCACAGGCAAGGAAAACTTTATTTGCTGATGGTCTCAAAAGACTTTCAGATCCACAAGAAATCTTGTTGCCAGCCATACTCCTCTATTCCTCTTATTTCAAAGTGCTCACAGCGCTGTGATCTTCCACAAGCACTTCCTCACACAGAGGGTGATTGGGCTCTGGAATAGGCTGCCCAGGGAGGTGGTGGGGTCACCATCCCTGGAGGTGTTTAAAAAAAGATTGGATGTGGCACTGAGTGGCATGGTTTAGATGTTGGGTGTATAGGGTCATAGGCTGGACTTGATGATCCTGGGGGTCTTTTCCAGTCTTCGTGATTCTGTGATTCTGTGAAGTAGCAAGCACAAGCCACACAGCATAGTTTCTCTTCCCAAGTCCCTGCACCACACAGCATGCCTCGTGCTTGCCCCATTCATGCTGCAGACAGAAAACTCCCTCTCTTCTCACTCAGCTCTCAGCCTTCCTCTATGACACAGAAGTATTCACTGCCTGCTTCCCTAGCACAAACATTTCTCTGCACACACAGTCTTTCCCAGGCACCCAACACTGCCATCAATGCATCATGGAGCTCTTCTATCTTGCTACATTCAAAATCTCTTTTCCATATGGGTTTTATTGGAAGAGGACGCCAGAACCACAGAATGGTTGAAGTTGGAAGGAGCCTTTTGAGGACACCTAGTCTAACCCCTCTGGTCAAGCAAGGTCAGCTAAAGCAGGTTACCCAGGACTGAGTCTAGTTAGGTTTCCACCTTTGAGTATCTCCCAAGATGGAGATTCCATACCTTGTCTGGGCAACCTGTGCCGGTGTTTGACTGCTTTCACAGTGGAAAAAGTGTTTTATTATGTTCAGATGATACAGACCAGACAGAGAACATGATCCAAAGGTAGGTGGGAGCTGGGAGAGAGCAGGATCTAGAATTTTCATTTTTATACATTTTTGCTGCCTCCAATGTAGATATTTATACCAGACCTATCACATTCACAACTAGCCAAAAATGTAGAGTCAATGGAAAGAAACAGACAGAAAAATAATTCTTCGGCCTAGTGATTATGTCCCCAGATTGCCTGTTTCTTTCTACAGACAGTTGAAGTAGCTTTGATATAGACCAAAAAGACCAAGGGTCTTTTCCAACCTGAATGATTCTATGATTCTGTGATGTAGCTGCTCTCTCATAATTTTTCTGATAGCCAGAGGTCAAAGGAAACTTACCCAGACTTTTTCAACAAATATGCACATCTGCTATTTCAATCAAGGTCTGAATTTTTTATGTACTAAAGTAAGTCTTATTTTTAGATAGAAAAGCATTTAAGCTTTATGTGTGCTTTTCAGTCAAAAACTGAAATTTTTATTTTGAAAGACCAGGTAAAGGCTTTCTATACAATGTGTGAAAAAAATACAACACTATTCCTGCTTTTTAGTAAAGAGCTGCTATTTGGCTACTCCCGTGAAAGAGTTTGAAGAAAATATATATTAGGTTTTCTGGCAAATTACAGAAAATACTAAATTTGCTAATTAAGCTTATAGTTTCACCAGGAAAAATGAAAAAAAAAAAAATAACTCTCATCTGCATATCTGTGCACTTAATGTGTGATACTTGTTTCTTTTTCTGATTGTGCATCAAGAGATGAATTTGTAAAATTCATTTTTCTACAATGATTGCTCTCTATGTTGTGTGAATTAGTGAGGTTTGACAAAGTTTTTTTTGATGAGAACTGCAGAAGGAAGGATGTGTGAGTCAGAGAAGTCAGAACAAAATCAAAGTCTAATTTTGGCAAATGAAGAACTCGAGAGGCACTTCACCTTCAAGCTGTGCACAAATGATAGATGCATTGCATGATGAATGCATTTAGAATAATCCAATATTTATGAAGATTTATGAATTAAGAGTAATTTAGTGTTCACACATTTCAAGTGTAAAATATTGATACAGAGTTTTCATTTAGACTGTCCTTACATGATTCAGGCTTTCAAACATTCAGTTCTTCTGAATTGTTCAATGTCATTTATACTGTAGATAAAGGCAACATTAATTCTTTTTCCTGCTCAATAGTGAATACAATTAGGACTTCACATCTGGAACCATTGATAATTCCTTGTTAATAGGTTCTCTAGTGCAAGATCTACTAATTAGAGTCAAGATGAGCTCTGGCACATGATCCAAGACCCAGGCAGGCCAAAGAGCTTCCTGAAGTGCAAGCAGGAGTTGCCAGGAAGCTCTGCAGAGCAACCTCACAAAAGGCACTCTGTTAATAGAGGTAGTGGTAGTGCCTATGTCTTCTTGTCTTCTTGACTTCTAAATGAGTTCTCTATGTCTAATTGGATCCAGTTAAGACTTTCTTGCTGTTTGAGACTTCCATCAGTGCTCTTGGTAGCTGATGTAGGGCTGGGTTGGTAACTTTTCCTCTAACTTCTCAAATATACTGTTTTTCTCAAATGTCCTGTTTTCAGGAAACTTGTGGAGATGCAGTTTCTCAAAATCAGGAAGTGCCCAGAAGGATGGGAAAGGGGCTGGGTTTGTTTGAGTTTATTTTTTTAGGAAGACTGAGGGGATGAAAATTGATACTGACTTGTGTGTATACATATAAATTGCATATATGTGTAGATATATATGAGCACATACTTTACATTAAATGGGTGGATGGCTTCAGAAACCACACTCTTTAGTGTGCAGCTAAAACTGCACTCTGAGAAGGAGTGCAGGCAGAGCTAAGCATCAAGCTCAGGGGTTTGTCTCATATTCTGTCTCTCTAGAACACAGGCATCTGAACCAGGGTTACTACTGAAGACCTCAACCCAAAACCAACTGAAGTTATGCACCCCAATTCCTGAGAGAGATGAGCAGGACTTTCTCTGACATGCTGCAGCACCAAGACCTGTCTTTTCATACCAATAGCCTAAGGGTTGAGGTCTGGGTCCATCTCTTATAGATGAAATTCAAATCTGTCACTTTTCTTCTGTGGGTAGCTGAGAAATGCCAAAGAGCAAGTCACATCTGTGTGAGCAGACCAGCCAGGGGGAAGGCATCAAGCACTCTTGCTGTAGTAGTGAGGTTCTTCAGAAGGAAATGAAATATTTCTGGTACTGGGAAGAATACTGACAGCCCGTAGCACAATTCTTCAGTCATGCAGAAAACACATGACCTGGTTTCTTTCTCCTGCAAATATCCGCTTTGTGGAGGTTTGGGAGCTTCATCCTTTACATTTGCCTTCCTAAATTAACTGAGGTACATTGGAAAGCAAAAGCACTTTGTGAAGCACATATTGTCAGCAACCATTTGGAGTAATGGTGTTTATCATGGGCTCCATCCTCCATTCTTCAGGATGAATAAGCTACCTATAATTAGATGGTGCCAAAAATTTCCTACCTGACTAAAGCACCTATTTATCGAAAGCTGACTGTTATCATCTGTACTTTGGTAGACTGTACTGAGTCAGTGATATTATAGAAAATAGAACTTGGTTTTCATAATTGTTTGTTAGTGGCCATTTGAAATTAAAAAGTAAGGACCAGACCAATAAAGGTCACCTTGTTGTTAGGGTCTGCTATAGGCCACCTGATCAACAGGAGCCTGTTGATGATGTGTTCTTGCTTCAGCTACAGGAAGCATCATGCTCACCAATGATCATCCTGATACGGGATTTCAACCACTCAGATATCTGCTGGAAAAGCAATGCCACAGGCTGCAGGCAATCCAGGAGATTCCTGGAGTCTGTTGAGGATAACTTTCTGGTCCAGGTATTAGACAAACCAACCAGAGGAGAAGTATTACAGGACTCGGTGCTCACCAGTGCAGAGGAACTCATTAACGTTAATGTGCTTGCAGGCACAGCTTTCCTGAGGAATGCTTTGGTGGTTACTGTCTCAGGGGAGGAGATTCAGTATGGATGAGATGAAGATAAAGGAGACAAAAGGTACTTCTCAGCGCTTCCAAACAGAAGAGTTTAGACAGAAACACTTGAAAGTGCTGGACATCCCTCAGAAAAAAGAATCAGTGGACTGCCCACCTATTACAAAATTATGCTAGAAGTGTCATCCTGATGACTTAATCCTTTGAGCTCTCCTTCCTACCCATCTTATTTATTTATTAATTAGCTATTTAATATGTGTCACTTCGGCTTTGATGTGGTTTAAATGAGCAGACCGTTTTCTGTCTATATTGTGCCCATGCCTCCTTATTTACACAAGTCCCACTTGTTCATAAAAATAACTCTTCCTGCCTGTGCAAGTCACAACTCTTGTTCGTAAGCACATGTAGAGTAAGAAGATCTCTTCATCTCACTTCAAGATCTTAGGAAGAAAGTATGAGAGAAAACTTCACACTCAAAGAGACTTTCTCAGAAAAAGAATGAAAATTAAACCAGATTTTCCTTAAATTAAATTCTTGGGGTCTGGTTGTTGTTGCATGCTGAGATAGGCAGGTCTTTGCTGACTCTATGTGGAGCTGAGTGAGATGAGAATTTGAGAGCATAGGGAGCAGAAAGAAAAAGAGTGACTAAATCTCTCTGAATTCATAGGGCCCATGCCTCTAACCTGCATTGTGAGCATGAGCAGATCTCTAAAGATTAATATTCATCCTGTCTTATTTAATGAAGTATGCAACTAAGAATAGAAAATCCTTTGGTGTAATTCTGTGGAAAAGTACTCGGCGTCACAGGAGGTGACTCTCTGCACAGATGGACTTTTAGGGCTCTAGATGCATAGCACAGGATTGCTCAATTACACACACCATCATGCTAACATTTACAAAAAGGAAGGCACAGCCAAAAAATGTACTTCAGTTTCATTTTAATATTTTGCCATGTTTATTTCAATATATAAGACTAATTTATGATCATTTTACCACTGGGGGCCATCTGTTTTTAATTTAATCCTAGAAATTAAGCACAAAAGCTAAATTAGACACAGTTGGTAAAGTAATTCTTGGTTAATTGTTAAGTAGACATGAATGCACAGGAATGAGAGCCTTTCATTTAATTTCAGTTATATAAGGTTTGAAAGCCAAAGTTAAATCCTTAACTAAATGCAACTTTTTCCCACAATGGACTCATGACATGTAGAAAAAAAACAGGCTTTCATCCATGGCAGGCTTATATTCTGAACCAAGATGATTCCATCTAATTTTAGTGGAAAACTATAAACTTTATTGAAAAATAAGTAACTTCATTAAGAACAGCATTCTAAGACTTCTCATCTCTCTTCAATTTAAAAATTAGAAGTACCATAATGTAAATTAATTTGGTATTCCTTTACTTACAGGATAAATCTGAAGTTCTGTATCAATATTACTTGAGATTACCATCCAAGTGACTAATAAGTGGAAAATTTCCCAGGAAAAATTAAAATCTGGAGGGATTATTTTCTTGTAATGTAACCAAATCATTTTGACCCACCCCTTTTTTTATTAGTAAGTTTCATGGACTTTATGACCAATAAAAATAAATTCCAGCAATAAAAATGATGGAATGGTTGTTCTGTGGGGAGCACCAAAGATGAATAAATAATATGTGGTTAGTTTAAGTGGAGCAAGTTACAATACCCACATGTAAACATAGATGTTGCAGTATATGAATAAAATAACTGTATCCTGAAGAATAACTCTTTCTATATCAACATTAGTGACTTTAAATAAAGTATTCCAATGAGATAGTTTTAAAGTTTTTTAAGAAACCACTAATTTATTTAGTTGTCTGACATTTTACTACATTAAAGTTTCTGTAGCAACTAAGAAAAACAATATTTTGCTTTTATAAAAGAAGCAGCTCACCATTTTTTTTACTATTGCAAAGCTTTCTTGAAATTATCAGCTGATTTTGATTTATTTTAAGGCTGTTTAATTAGAGTGGTATTACAGAAAAAGCCCATGAAATAAATATAACAGCTTTCAAAATGCAGAATATTCTGCAAACTATGGAACAATTTTTCACCCTTCTTTAAGATTGGTTTTTCAAGGTGAAAAATTAACTTTGTGCTCTTCTATTAGCACAGAATACTAAAATGTAAAGTATTATTAAGGTGAGGGATACATAAATGTTTATACTAGCTAAAGTTATTCAAGTTCTTCCAGAATAATTGCTATCTTGAGAAAAACAAACAAACAAACCAAATCCCAAACAAAACCACAAAAAAGAAACCCCAACAATGCAACAAATGGATTAAATACTTCACACACAAGCTATTGCACATTTACAATTAATACCCACCAGATGGCACAACTAAACAAATTTCAGTCAAGCTTAGCACAAACCATTTTGTGGTCGTAACATCTTAACACATGCTATAAATGTAGGGAGAAACAAAAAGAAAACTTTAGGTATAGGATGCTCACAGTACATAGGTAGAGGAAATCACTCTCATCTTAAAATGAAGGCAGACATTATAAACCATTTATTCCCAAGTGAAAGGAGAAGAAAATCCTCAGAAATCTGCTTGGTTTTGGGATAGCCTTTCAGGTAGTCTATAGTTGAGATATGTGTATACCCCATTCCATATTCGATGGAAAGAAAGTTTATGTTTCACTAGAGGAAATGAAATCAGTCATCTGGAGTTAAAATATTAACACTGTACATCACAGAAAAAAAAAGTAAAACATATATGAAAATTCTTTTGATAGGTCTTTCAGCCTTTGCCCTCACTTTAACTATAAAGCCAGCTGATCTTTGCCCTTAAATCCATACCTGAAGCACTCAAAACTTAAAGATCCTACATCTGTCCAGGGTTTCTCAACATCATGGGGGTTATTTCTCTCTTTGAATAGCTCAGAGATGTTTGATCCTATCTTGCAAAGAAATTAGGATACTCTGACTCTACCTGTAT
This sequence comes from Bucco capensis, assembly GCA_013396975.1. NCBI lineage: Eukaryota > Metazoa > Chordata > Aves > Piciformes > Bucconidae > Bucco > Bucco capensis. Next base: position 294,939 of record VWZO01003221.1, read on the forward strand.
CAGAATAATTATTACTCATTTACTCTTTCATTCATTCTTATTGGGCTTATACTTCTCCATGGCAGTAAAACCCTTGGTGGATTAAATCCTTCATGGTTCTGGGTTGTGTTCATTTTACAGATGTCCTTATCTGGTGATAAGGACATAAATGGAAGAATTTTGTATATATCACAGCCTCAAGTAGTGAAAATCAACTGTTTTTACTTCTCTTACATAACAAGCTTTTGCTGGTATGTGGAGGGAGGGGAAAGAGGTTGGAAATATTAGTAAATAATAAGCAGAATTATTTAAATGCAAATTAAATGTAGATACACATACGCACACACAGATGCACACAGCTTATTCTGAAGAGTTTTCTGGGATTGCTTATTATTCTTCAAATGTCACAATACATGCTGTTTTCATGGATGTGTCAAACTGTCAACTGGATGTGGCTAGAGCAGCAGTTGCAACTTCAAGTGTATTGTTCCCCTCTGATCACCATAATTACACAAGCAAAAGGATCAGACCACAGTGACTTCATTCACATTTCAGTCCCCATGTGGTGCCATTGCTCCCGTGCCAAGAGATCTGGTGTCCAGCTGAGTCTGGGGATCATGAGTGGGCTCCCCTGTGCCAGCCAGATGTAAAAAGTACTTCAGCAGAGCTACCAGCTGGGATTGTTTAAAGCCCATGCTTCCTCCCAAACTTAAGAACGTTAATTTCAGAACAGCCTTACATAAACTCTTTTGGATCCTGCTGTTTTCTGATCAAAGAATGGTAGGCAGCACTGCAAGCCCTCCCCAGACTGTAAGCAGTTCTGAAATCCCATATGGAGCCATCGGTACTTTATTCACATCATATCTCCCTTCCTGGTATCAAAGAAAATCAGCAGGGCTACTGGTGGAGTTAAGACAAAGCTCAGAGACTCTCAGATACCATCAATTAACTACAAGGTACTGTGACCTAGAATTCAATCAGTTAAAATCTCTAGTCCAATACATACTTTGTGAAATTCGATATAATGCAGCCTTACCTTAGGAGAGTGCTGGGGAAATGAACAATTGTTTCTCCAGCTGAAAGCTGGAATTACAAACAAACATGGTTTGGAGGTACAAAATGTTCTTGTCGGAAACAATCAAATGTAAATCTGAATTTTCAGAGATTTTTCTCATCTGTAGATGCATGGCACAAACTATTTCACTTCACTCCATCTGGCAGCTGAAAAACAAACAGTTAAGATCATTCATGTGTTGGAGACCAGCTGAGTATTATAATTAGTCTTGCTTGGCACTCGAAAATGTTGCATGCATTTGTCCACTTCTAGTTTAGTGAATAGAATTTCCTTAACAATTTTCAACTTTGAACTTTGTTAGTCACAGAGCACATACACTCACACATGCATATATGCATATGTGCACAGTTTACATATTCTTATATACTTTATATTAACTCTCTTGAATATCATTCATAAAGTTCCTACTTCAAAAATGGTAACCTGTGGTAGGAATTCTGATACAAATATTATAACTTGGTTTGAAGGATAATGAAATCAGAGCAGAAATCTTTTGCTGTTTTTCCTGTAAAGCAACTTGCACATTAATGCATTGTAAGCCAGTATAGGAATTCATCTCTCTTTTTAACAAATCTCTTTGTCATCCTTCTGGTTGCTCAGACTGCATTTGAAAACTTCAAAGACTGACAATGGTTTCATTTAACATGAGGGAATATCTTAATTGAAAAATTTGAAGCTGCCATTTTTAACCTGTGTTATTCTGGCTGCCCTGTCAGAGGGAATATCTAAGCAATACAAAGGACTATACTGAGTATATAGAGAGAATCTCTTAGGTATTTTGAAATTGTGTGTGTCTGCAGTGGTCCCAGTATGTCCCAGGGACACAGAGTAGATGGTACAGGAAAGGGAGTAGAGGTTACCATTGCTCCAAAAATCACAAAAAGAGAAAGGGATTTATTGCTTCATTGTTTTAAGTGATGAAAAAAATCCATTAATCAATAAACTATAGAGTAGGTAACTCTATTACTTGGAAAGAAAATCAAGAATGGATGATAGTATTTTACTATTCATGAATTTATATATTCCAAGATTTTTTGTGCTTCAGTGGAGACAGATGGGCATCTACCTGTATGTGTATAGTAAGAGTGGTAAAGTGATGTCCAGCATTACACAAAAAAATTATCTTTTTCTAGTCATTTGAGACCTCTTAAGCCCAAATCCTAATTACAGATCAGGTATTTTATAATGGTGTGAGAAAATGGAGCAGTGACTTCACTGTTTCGAGGACTTCACTGTTTCGAGGACAGCATGAACTGTTGCGATTTCCATCATATGCTGACTGTGAGTCACTTAGCAATTCTGAAACAGTGTAATTCCCAGAATAAGTTAAGGATGTTAACTGCATGCAGGGGGAAGAGCCTTTTCTCAACAATATGAAGCATCAAGCACAATTTAGAGATGAAATTTAAAATTATCCTGCATAAACCTAAATTTGTCTGTTATCCCTTTCAACAACAGATGGTCCTGGGTCTGCATTTCTTATTCACGGGCTTCTCCTTTCACTCCCTTCAATCTCATCGCATCTCCTCAACTCAGAAACTTTATTTCTGATGATTAGCAATACACTAGACATGATAACACACTCATGGCAGGGGGAGATAATTATTATAAGGAAGAAAAGGAGTATTTGGATGGCACACCCTTTGACTGGAACTCTATGCTAGCTAATAGGACAAGTTTTCAGTTGTCTGGCCATAGTCCATAGGATGCATTTCCAGAAAGGACTATACAGTTTGAATTACTGTTATATGCTTAAGGGACCTATTGCCATTCTGGACTGCATCTAACTGAAGACATAAAGTATCTCTAATGCTGTTTTCATGTAATCAAATTATGAAGAGATACAGTTTCTGCATAGATTTTTACCTATGTGAGTTCAAAATATTTTAGCTGAAAATAAATGTTATTCCAAACAGCATATAGTCTCAGCTCTAGCTCATAAACCTGAAATATTTTCAATGGCTGTATAGTAACAGACTTAGTCTGAATTCTGTGGTTCTGAAAGAAGCATCTTTTATAATTAGAACCTTTACCCTTCCTTGGCATTGTTAAAATACAGCTGCTTCTTGCATGTCTCAGAGTAACTTTACAGGCAGAGATTAAAGAACTCTCAGCTCTTCTTCATTTCTTCATTTCCTGGGAAATGCCTAGAAGATGGAGAACTCAGGAAATGTGTGTTTTTCCCCAGTTCTGGTACTGTCTTCCTAGGTGACCTTGAGCAAGTGTCTGAAAAGAAAGAGAATAAATGTCAGATGACATTCTATATGAAGTGTTTTGAGACCTGTGAGAAGTTCCACATATTACTGCTACTGGTTAAATACTTGGTAAATGAGCCTGCAGTTTTGGCAACCACCACTGTAAATAAGGAATCATGAATGACCTATGTGTGGTCCTGTGGGACTTTGAAGGAGACTTGCATTGCTTTTTTATGTCCTCACAGACAAAACTGCACAAATATTAAGATGACAGGCAAGTGCTGAAAATGACAGGTCTCTTTTGCAAGGTGTTCTGTAGAACAAGACTTGGAGCAAGGAAAGTAGGTGTGATTTAATTTGGCCAAGTACCAATACCTATCCCTCAAAGCACAGCTGGTAGCTCACCCCTAGCAAGCAGGAGGGCTCTGTTCCCAGACTGACAACTCAGGTTGATCTTACTGGGTAGTCAGTTTAGGATTGAGGTAGGGCTGTCATACTTAACCTCCTGCTCCCATCATTTGTCAGCTCCCACATGCAGAAATACACACTCACTAAGTAGGCCAAGGCAGCTCCGCATTTTCCTTGTATTAACAGATGATTTTAAAACTTTTTTCTGTTGTTTTTTTTTTCTTTTTCTGTTATGCAAGTAGTTCTTGGAGTGTTTTGTATATATTACCCCAAGCCAAATAAGTGGTTACAGAAATCTGTTGGGGGAAAAAAAAAAGGAAGAAAAAAAATCTTGTTTGAATTCATTTATTACTCTCTTACAGTTCACTTCCAGAATCTGGTAGCATAAAGGTGATGTAAAAGGACACTTCCCAAAGTGAGAGGATTTTGTTAAAAGCAATCAACCAAAGTGAAGAGATAAAAACAAATACTCAGTGATGTCTGCCTGATGATATTCTGCTTCTACTAGCATGTGAAATGTGAGGTGGAAGAAATTAACCTAGAAGAGGAGGAATGACAGCAGATGAGAAATGAAGCAAACCTACAAGTACTCAGGCTTAGCTAGCGGCACATTTGGCTGAGAATTAAAAAGGAATGTGGGCATTTCAGAAAGCTTGGGAATATAAAACCTGAATGTTTGTCTACCTTTTCTTTAGGGAGTGAGGTTAAAAATGTGGGAGTAAATGCTCAGGTGTCCTACATGCTAAATAAGAGGAATGAAATGCCTGGATTGTAATTCCCAACAGGAAGCCCCAGAAAGATAGATATATATAAAATTCTGTCTTAGTGTAGACTGATATACTTTTTCAAGATTCAGTATCTGAGAAGCTGAAATTGAGAAATAGGCTTGGAAAGTCAGGGCCTATTTCTGTTAAACTGGCTGTGATAATGGAGGGATTTTGTCTATATCTATACTACTATGTAAAATGACCAGAACAAGCAGATGTTGTCTCATTTATTTTGACTATTGGAAACCACATCTGGACCATCTTAGCCCTGACTCTGAGAAGTCTTTGCTTGGTAAAAGGTGCCAGGGAACATGCCAGCAGCTAACCAGGATGGAGAATTATGGTCAAATGCTCAAATCGGCATCACAGACTGCATCACAGATCTGTTTCTATATATCTAAAAGACTTGGCAAGAGAGGACAAGATCTGGTTTTGGGAAATATTTGTCCTGCAGAGATTTGAGCTGTGTTCATATATATATATATATATATATATATGTATATATATATATATAATCTCTTCTAACAATCCACTTCTTCATTTAGTGCCCATTCCAAATCTCACTATTCTTCATAGAAACATTTTCATTGACTTCCCTTGGCTTTGGTTTCAAATAGAGCACATTGAATCAAGCTCACTGAAAATGGTAAAAATTTCTGCTGTCATATTCCACTTTTTGGAGACCAGCTTTTTCAGTTGTTGTTTCCAGTGACTCTAGGTCATCCACTTCTGCTCATGCATTTATATTAAAGATTTTTCTCTGTTTGATCAAATGTTATTTTCATAATTTATATGGGCTTCACTGTTCTGGAAACATTTGCTTAACGTATTTATTTCTATTTTATCTATCACTGATATTTTTATCTGGTTTAGTCTACAGACCTTTAAGATGTGCTATGCATAAAAACAGTTTTATAAACAAAGATTGATTGCTCAATATATTTCATGTAATAAGCCATGATCTTTCACAGAGGAAAGATGCATTTAGGAAATAAGATGAAAGAAGGAAGGATCTTAATTTATGTATGGACAGTCAGCTTAGTAAATTTAGTTCAATGGCTGTGATAGCAGCAAGTCTTATTTTTAAGGTCGAAAACTTCCATCATGAGAAAGGGAAAGAAAAGGATAAAGATAGGAGTGGACAACAAAATAGTCATGCAATCACTTGAATTTATCCCTGTTACAAGCTGTTATAAACCCCACAACAGAATTAAATTTCCTGTGTTCTAGAAATAGCACCTGCATTTTAGAGGCAATGAATTGTACTAATAGGCAAGAAGGCCTATCTGGAGCAAGGAATGACTCAGTCTTAAGGCGACAGGACAGCATGCACAGAGAGCAAGAAGTAAAGGTAGTATTTACTTACCATCTGCTAGACCTCTGAACAACTGATTTTCTGTATTTCCAATAGTATCCAATAGTTATTCTTACTTTATAGCATCAGCTCCTGCCCAGGTCCAGTGTCACAGTCCTTCCTCCTTGATGGAAGCATGCTGACAGCTGTACAAAGTGGGTTTTGCTGCATCCATGTGTTTTGGGCATAAGGAAAAGCAACATAAAGCAAAACTGAGTGGAAACTTAGGAAATTTACTGTGGTTTCTATCATACTGGACGCATCGACATTTCCTATTGCAGCTTTGCCAGACCTAGAGTGTAAAGGCTGAACTTTCATCACCAGCTGCTGGAGCCAGAAAGTTTGCTTTTGTTTACAAAATTTTAATATTAGCTCTCCTGCAGCCTCTATGAATGAGAGGAAAGGGAAGACGGACAGATTTTCGCTGTGGTAAGAAAATTTCCTCCCTTTTTAATAAGCTGATCTGAGTCTTGGCACATGAGCTGAAAAGCTTGTCAGGTCCAATGCTTCTGTCAAGGATGAGCCTTGCAGTATCCCTGAGAGAAACTGTCTAAATTTGGCAAACATACAAGCCTTTGAAAAATCTCCCCTTGGACACTCTCAGCAGTGGCTCTGGTGGACACTGATGCTGCAGCTCCCATCTGTGTATGTCTCCACCACAGCTGCATGGGCTGAGCCTGACCAACATGTTGCTGCTGCTTGGGTTCCTGGGAGGGTTCAGGGGCCTCTTCTCCATTCAGTTACTGTGCTTCTCCTGCTGCTGCTTCCTTCAGTAGGAAGAAGAGAGAAATTAGACGACTAGGTGAGAAATAGAATTGGAGGTTGGAGACCAAAATAAAATGAAGAACTGAGGAAAAAGTAGGATACCATGTACTGATGGACAGAGGCTAGCTTCTGGCAGAAAAAGGGGTGTAACACTTTCCCTGGTCTCAGGTTAACTGCGCAAGCATTAGGGATTGGGGGTGAGCCTGTGAAGAAACCAGAAAGAAAAACTTGAATAAAAAGAATCTAGGGTCTGCAGTAAAGAGCTCTAAAAATTGGATTTGCGCCAATAATGCAAACAGATGTGGATGGATATGAACACCTTAGATCAAAAAGAAGGGATCAGAGCAAGGGAGTATATAAAAAGAATGAGGTGAAAGAATCAAGGACTAGCTTGGGACAAGGAGATGGGGCAGCAGGAATGAGGACAGACTTTGGCTACCAAAATATACCTGCTTTCTAATGTAGAAGCAACTAACGTTTGTGAATTGCAAAGTTGTAACCTCAGCTATGAGACTTGAGTTATGAGATACATAGATGAATAATGGTGATGGAGCTGGTGGAGGTGATACAGTACACACAAGAGCTATTCTCTGTGCACAGCCAGCAACCTGAAATCTGAAAAAATTGACTGTGAGACAATGGACTAGAATTCGAGAATAGGCCACTCTGATCCCAGGTCATTCACTGAATTAGCAACCACTTTCACTATGAAGCATATGACTAACTGTCACAGGAGTTCTCCAGGTGGAAATTTTTGATGATCCTGGATATTTTCCTCAGATTGCTCTTGCTGTGCCTAAATCTAACTGAGGAGCACAACTTGTGTGCTTCAATGTGCTGATGACTATCCTAGGTCAAGAGTCTGCCCATCTTTGATATTCCCACAGAGTCTACAGTTCCTCCTGTTGAACTGACAAAAGCAAACGCAAACATGGATATCTTACTTATAGAGATGGTCAGGAAAAACTCTCCCTGCAACTGCGCTAATGGTCACGTCAGATGGAAATGTTTTATGTGTAGTTCAAGAAAACACCTATGGTCATACCTTTATGAAAGCAGCCATGTAAGGTATACCAATGCATCAGAAGACCATTCAGTGTCTCATCCAATCCAGCTGAAGATGTCAGACTCCTTTTTGTCCTCCAGGTAGCAACTGAGTCTTGAGAGACTCCCCTAAGAGATCTGATCCTCTTTCTCTTACAAACTCTAAATCTGTGAATGTCTGTGCAAGAGAATCATTGCAATGATGAATAAGCTGGAAATGACCATAAGAAAACTGGTATTTTTTCATAAAATCCAGTTTAATTATATGCCATAAATGAGGATAAATGAGATATATATCTTCTCATTTGGTAAGATCACTCAATCCTGTGAATTGATTGAAGCAGAGGTTCTGTGGAAAATATTAACAGCTGCATCATAGCATGTATGCATGAGAGGCCAAATTAAAACTGCACAAGCAATGCTTGTCTTAAGTTTTTTGTACATCTTTAATATTTCTTTGATGTATTTCTGTGTATATAAAAAAGCACTGGGGGGTGAACGGCACATTGAAAAGTTCCTGCCAAAAAGAGACTGTGATGTACAAGACAAAAATAAGATACAAGACAGACAAAGAAAGGGCAATGAGAACTTTATAGTATTGCTAAATAACAAGAATGTGCTCTGTATATAGTATGTCTTTCTCACCTTCTACTACCAACCATCTTTGTTCAGATAGCAAGTGTGATACCCTGTTAAATCAGTAAAACCCCTAAAAATCATTTAATTTGTTTCATCTTACTTGCTTTTCTGTGATGGCTTATATAGTGATGAAGGATGATGCACTGCAGAGCCTGGAGGTCTGCTAAGCAGAGAGCCATTGCACTCCCAGACCTCATCTAGGGTGGGATAACTTTTGCAGGGCTCGGGTGGGATTGTCCACAAGTCACTGACCAATAAAGGATCTGTCCAGCAGGGATACAGTAAGCACAGAGAAATCTGTCTTCTAGCCCCTTTTGGCATTTTAGGAGTATGTGACATAAGGAAAAATATAAATGAACTCTTTTCAAATCCCTGGCCAACTTGCCCTCCTGTCAGAGGCAATAATATATGTCAGTGCTCTTGAGGAAATATTGCAAAACCCAATCTATATCATCAACTTTCATATCAATCTTCAAAATAAAATTTTAACTTTTTTTTTTATTGCTTTGATATTTCACCCCTCTTCCTATTCGGGGTATGTTATTGAACCATACAGCTTCACTCATGAAGCAAATTACTTGTTGGACTTGGAAGCCAGATGCTTTTTTGCCAGGAAGAAATAGTTCTAAAACCCACAGAGCAAAGATTATGTGTACGACGCTCTGAGTGAGGAAAGAAAGGACAAATCTATTTTTTACATACACAAATTTAGTAAGTTTAATACCCATCTTGCAGTTCAGGTACAAATAAAACCAGCCCCAACAACATAGGATGTTAAGCACCAAGTGTTTTTCTCAGTCCAAATGCTCTCCAGGTTTTAGACGTACAGTTTTGGCAAAGCCAAAAGGTCACTGTTTTATTTTTGCACTTGAAATAATGGAAAGTATGAAGAAAACAAAGGAAATACAAAAAATGGGACTCAAGAATAAAACACTTCATCAAATAAATAACATGTCAGACCTTGGAGTCTACTGACTGTGGAGAATGTTAACAGCATTGGCTAGACTAATGCTACTTCCACCAGCAGGCAGATTTCTTACAAATATGATCTTTCAGCTATTTCATTAACCTCACACTCCCACACACGAAATTGAAGCTTAAAGGTCATGTTTAATGTGTACAGTGTTTTCAGATCATTCTAATTCCAAACCTGAAGCCTACTCTTTGAGTAAGTCTATTTTCTAGGTTTCAGCCTTGAATCTTTTATACTTTATATATATTTTTGTTAGAATATTTCATTTCTGTTCTCAAGTATTTGTATTTTCTTTTTAAATGTCCTTACATAAATGTGAGGGCAAAGTCAAGAGCAGTCTAACCTAACTCTGAGTGTCCTGTGGGCAAGAGACTATACTAGATCTTAGTACCTAGATCTTGAGAGGTCCCATCTGTCTTATTTTTTCTATAGTTCTGTGATTTTATGTGCTTTAGTCAGATGTTTTCAGGCAAGCTGTATTTGATCATCCAATGCCCTAAAACCTGTTGAACTTTTCAAGATACTGGTGGTATACCTGTTATACACCTAAGCACAGTTGTTCCTGGGAGCTCTAGGGATGAAAGTTTCTTAAGGATGTATGCTCTTTTGCTCATGTAATTTTTTTGATGCTTCCTTTGCACCTCTAAATTCTGCAAGACATCTTAGTGAGGTACCAAGTATTTTCGAGTACATATATAATACAGTCATGTTCCCAGCAATGTCATGCCAGTTTCTCATCAAGAGGTATTCTTGTGGGACAATCTACTCTCAGATGCTTCCCTGTCTAAGGGTCTAAAAATGAAGGTGCTAAGAGAGGTAATCTTGTGCCTTTTCCTATCACAGAAAGCTATAATGGATTTAAACAGAGGATTACTAAAAATACACAGCATCTGGATAGTAACAGCAGCAGAAATCGGTTTCTTTCTGGGGGTTTCTTCTATTCAGAGTTGCCTTTGGTGAAACTAAAGTCTTATGCTAGGACACTGACTGATTATGAGAGACCTCTGCCTATCTTTGTGGCTACTGCTCAGGCCTGGAAGAAAATTGAGGGTCATTAGTTCTAAGCACTGGTGCACATGAAATAATGTAAACAGCAAGTCCAAATGAAGCAATTTAATTTAAATAGACTCCATAGCTCTTTTGCTTTCAATTTTACTGACTTTCTGCTTATTTCTCTCCAGCCATTATTATCCACTACTTTGCATTTGTATATAAACCAGTCTGGACACCAGATTTGTACGAATGGCATAGCATTTCAGGGACAGAGTTGACCACTTCCACAAAAAAACCTTTCTAGCATGAAGTAAAGAGACACTGTTACAAAACGAACCAGTATATTCTATTTTTATTTTTTTAGCTGTTACCAGAATTCTCTAATTACTCATTAAAAATGTTGTTGCCTTTTCCATGGTATTTAACATTGAAGACAACTAGACATCTAATGATCAAATCAAAACTATGTTTATCTATGGTATACTATTTTGTGTATTAAACAGCTGATCCTTGGATTAGCTCAAGCTAGCTGGTCTGAGGATAGTCCTGCACATAGTTTAACTCCTTGACACAAATGAAGAAGTAACAATTTTTCTTCGGAACAAGAGAAAAAAAATATTAAGTTATAAGAAATTTTGCTTGGCATTTTGACTCTAAATCGCAATACACTTTTATAAATGCATAAACTTAATCTTTATAAACTAGTCATTTGAACAATTATGAATCCCAAGGGCAAGATACTGCTGTTTGAATTTACTTCTTTGTGCTTGAAAGAACAGGTTCTCTGATGCTGAAGACAGTGAAAATATTATTGTTCAGAAAGTGATGAAGTTAAGAGTACAGATCTAAGCTTCATTGTCCAGCTTCTTCAGTCATTCACATTAGTGACAGACAAGAGGAAAACATGAATCGACAATAGTGGTAGTGTGCTTTTCCCTCTGCTTTGCATTCCAGTTACAGGTAGAATGGTGGATGAACTCACCGTTTACATTTATAGATACACAATTTAAAGTTGACATGAGACTAGTGGGGTTCTGTGCAGGGGATGAGGTAGGAGTCTTCCTCATTTTATCTCACCTACGGATGTAGTACACTGTTCCCAAGGCTTGACTCATGAAATTTGTCACCTCTGCTACGTGATGTTTGCCCTGGTTGCTTCCTGCTAATTCCAACGTTTATGACCCTGTACTGTATTTTATTTTGTCCCATTTCTACAGGGTTGCTCAGCTAAAGTGTTATATTTATTTTGCTCATAGCTTTCACTTAAACAAGTAACCTTCTGTTTCTCTTTGTGCAGAGGTAATGATCAATCATTTTCCTTCTCAAAATAGAGCTTGTTTCTTAGTGTTTCTTATCAAGTCTACTGAAAACCTTTTCTAGCACAAAGAGCCTCCAATTACAAAATGTCCTGCCTGACATGATTAATAAGAGAAACCAAACTGAAGATTTTTTTTTTACTTCTTTTAGGAAGCCTGCTAAATACAGAAACTTAGAGAAGGAACAGTGAGGTCAGAGAAAAGCTGTGTAAAGTCCTCTGGAAAGCTGAAAAATTAGTAGGTCAGTTCATTGAGATTTTTTATAATTCTTCTGCCCTCTAAGGTGTTTTGTGGGGTCCTTCAGCCCACCTTTTTTTGTACGGCCTCCTTCATGCTTGGATAGAGAAATGGACATGAATTCCCTTTTCCTGGAGCTCTGTCAGGAGTCAAAACATACACCTCTGTTTCCTCTCATACATAAAGAGAATAGCTTCCACCCTAACAGGCTACTCTTGTAGGATAGCAAGGTGCTGGTTACCAGCTCCTCCTCTCCCAGCAACAGCTGGATGGGGTCAGCCTTCAGAGTGTTGGAGCTGGACCTTTTGTGCAGAACTAACTAACTCCTAGGAGCTACAACTGATATGAAGGAGGAAATACACTCCACGTATTTAGCATTTGCCAGAATACATCCTTAGAGAGGTCTTAGTCAGAAAATGAAACTACCTACATGGCACAGCAGTAGTCGTAATGAAATATGTTTTAGCAAGCAGTGAAGAAATAAAATGAGGTGGTAAAAAAATTCAGAATTGGTGACATCACACTTCAAAAGAAAGCCTGCCTAATTGTTAAAATACATTAAAAATCATATAGAATTCATCATATATATTCATATATATTCATCATATAGACTTCCAAAATACTGGAGAGTGATTAATTGACTGGATGGTGAGTCCCCAGCTTGTAGGAACACATTCATCACTGCAGTGGCATGTCTGGCCACAAACTCCTTTCATTGCTTTGCACTTCCTTTTTTATATATAAAGATGTACAACTGCTCGACAACCACTGATAAAATGCCGCTTGGGGAAGGGAAAGAACAGAACTGAAAACTTATCACTGCCCAGTTCACTCTGCAAGGAAAGCGTTTGCCTCAGGGTTTGCAGAAGGCCTGGGTTTTCTCCTCTTGATGCAGAGAACAGCAGAGGACTCCTGTCCCTTTTTGGCTTGATTTTGCTGTCTTTCCTGCCTCCCTTCTGATGAAGTCTCAGCCTGGCCCTGCTTACACAGCAGCAAAGGCTGGAGAAGGAGCCAGAGAATAATGGCTGTTTCTGGACAGGGAAATCCCCTTACTGCTTGTGTAAAATTACTGAGTGATGCTGAAGAAAGGATGTGGAAGATACATCTACCCCTACAGATAGATTAACTGTATGTTAGCCAGACATTACACAGTACAAAAGGGTCAAAGCCTGCAAGAGCCAGCACGGCACAGACAACTGAGTTGAGTGTTGAAGCAGAAACTCTTTCAGCAGGAGCTCAACACCCTGCTGTGGCAGCATTGCCATGTTAGAGCTTGTTGTTTTGGCTATGAGATCAAACCAGCCTCAGGTGTCAAACGCTGATCCCAGACTGTGTCAGTGTGACCTGACCTCCTCCACATGAGCATCAGAGCTTCTTGCAGTGGGAAGATACTCCCCACAGGATGTGACATCCTTGGGTTAATACTGCAGAACAGACTGAGCCCTCACCTTTGTGTGGTGAATGATTGGGCTACCCTACAGGGAGAATTACTCCCTTTCCTAAGTGAGCACATGCATAATTGTGTTTTATCTTGTCTAAGTACTAGGACTATAGGCAATTAAGAATGTTTCTATTGGTTGTGCAGCAGATTATTTCCAAATGACATCTGAACTGTTTTTTACTCTGTCACGATGAGTGCCATTTACCTTTGTTTCAATAAATGCAAATTTTAATTAGTGATTGCTGTTTACTTTGTGGATATCTTCATGACAGAAGAGAAGGCTAAGTAATCTGTGCTTATAGGTAAGCACTGCAAGTGCAGGAGACGTATGAGTAGACAGTCACTTTTGCAGGAAATAAATACTTACATGGAAAAGATCTTTGGGGAAGGAGTCTAAAAATTCAGATCTTGTCTCCACAGTTTCTCAGATTTGACAATACAGTGTTACTTAGTGACACTTTTGATTTTTGGAAGGACACGAATACTATGATAAGTTCTAAGCAAAGGATTAGATGTCAGGATGTTTGAGTCTTCCTAAGTGTGCTTATAACTTACAAAATTTCAGTAATCTTAACAAACTTCATCTCTTTGTTCCTCTGTTGTGCTGCCTGGAGAGTGAATACAACAACTCTTACCTTAGATAATCTGTCACAGTCCCCATTCAGGCAAATCCATGTCTGGAAGCAGAGGAATACTCTAAGTAATTAAGGACTGTTTGCTTCTGGCCACATGATACTTGTATAAGCAACTCGTGTATTAAAAAATGTTCTAGATCAGAAAAAAAAAGTATTTAACTTTGTAATCCTAAATAGTATGATTTCCCAGATGGAGTTTTCCCAATTGAGCTTGTGATCTCTTCATACTATCCAAGTTTCTGCTTCCAATCTGGGATGACTAAGAGCAGTTCAAGGAAACCATCAAGTTGTTTGAAAGATGCACTAAGGTAAATGAATTATTTTTCATCCAAATAAGGCAGTAACCAAACAGAGTCATTTCTACTTTGTGCTTTATACAAGCCATAGTTTGCATGTTGTATCTGTTTGAGTGATATCTGCACAGCAGAAGGTTAGACTAGAGACAAACAGTCAGAAAACAGTCTGCCTCTGGCAGGCACAGGTTAGAAAACTTCCAGTTAACGCTGTATCATTTCAAAAGGAATGTACATGTCAGTTTGCTGGATTTGAAGATGATGACCATTATTTGTAGTCCTCTGATGGGGAGTTGGTTACTGGAGATGAGGCCAAGAGAGATGCCTCGGATCCAAATCTAGGTTCAGATTCCAGCCTGCTCTCAGCCTAGCTGCAGCTACATGTTTGGAAGCAAGGCTTGGACCTAACTGAACTGAGAGAAACTCCAGCCTTTCAGCAATAATTAGTTGGTTGATGTTCACAAAACAAATAAACAAACAAATCTGTTCTCATGCAAATGTTGCCAGTAACAGAAACTAGAAGAAGAGAAATCTGAGATTTATAATATGTTGTACAGTTCCATCCTAGTCAAATAGTTTCCAGTCTGCTTGAAGTGTTTGCAGCTGTTAAGTGCAAAATTTTACAGGAGTAGAATATGAACTTGATGTAGCAGGAGTAATTTGAAAGGCTAGGAAAGGAAGTAATAAAATCTTTTGATAGTTCTGTAGGACGTATTGCATAGGAACATAATTTCTGATTAAATGAGTGTGTCTTTTGTTTGTTTTCTTGTTTACTGAAGTTTCAATAATATTCAAAGCTGAATCCAGCTGCAGGACTCTTTGGATTATGTGTTATATAACTGTGAATGTTAGGATGCTTTACCTCTCTCTCTCTTGCTCTGCTCCACATAATCTGCAGTTGAACGTTTTTTAGGTCACCCAACTAAATGGTTATGAAAGCTATAAAGGAGGTGAACAGGCTTTTTATTCCTTCCTTGAAATGCTTGTCATTCCTATTTGAAGTCAGATGAAACAGTATTGCATACAGATCAGTGAGAATCTAGCTATGTCTAGGGAACTGAGTGGAAATAGCCTTGCTAAAAAATTTGTCTACAGATGCACTCACTTTTACTGACATTTAGTCTGTTCAAACAAAAACCCACTACATTTATAATTTCTTTATAGAAATGTTGATCCACAAGAAACAGAGCTATCACTGTTTTCAGATATGTTTCCTGGACTAGATGAAAAATGACTTTTTCTGTAAATAAAAATGACATACTGATTTCCTATGATTCATGGGCCAACTACTTCAGTCAGGTGGGTTTTGATAACTACCTGGTATTCACAGAAAAGTCTGCAAGTTGCCAATCCTCAGATGTCTGTTTGCATCATAAGTGAGCTCAGTGAGAGCACTGGGCTGTGATCTGCCACATTGCTTACAATATGCTACTATATGCCAGTGTGCCCTGAGAAGATTGGTTACAAATCTTTGTGGGTATTTACACTGTGATTGTGCAGTCCCTGGTTTATTTTGTTACTGCTCTCCAGCAGTCATTTGTTTTCCACATGCGTTGTTGTTGTTGTTGTTGCAAAAAGCTGAGCTCAAAAATCAGTCTGATTGAGTTGGAAGGAGATGCTGAAGAACGTGGTCACTGTTATCAAGCTTAGGGTATGGGCATGAGGCAACTGTAAGGGGATGTGCATTCCCTTGCTTTTTCTTAGAGGTTCCTGTGAACTCTCCAGTTGGTGTTATCAGCCTCTTTAGTACTAAGTAACAGGTTTGATCTTATGATATGTTGCATAGCTGTAGGCAGGCTTATTTTCAACTGCCTGCTAACAATATCCTAGGTCTTACAGACTGGTTTCTCAGACTTCAGGATGCACACTGAAGCTTGACAACAGCCAAACTTGGAGTATTCCAATACAGGTTTTAATTCTTCCAAATGCAATTCCATTCAGCTATGAGGTAGGAACAAAACATAGTACTTTTGGTAATGGGAGGAGGGTCTGTATCCCAGAAAACCATGAGTCAAGAGAATTTAGGCACTATAATAGGAAAATAGCATACTCTGAAGTGGCAGAAGCTTAAATTAATTCTTAAGGAGTATTAAGAGAAATAGAGAACCATTGCCATGTCTGAAAATAGCATTAGAGACTCCATTCTCCGAATGCTGTGATGGAGACACTGTTCCCATTCTTTAAAAAGCTGCTGAAAAATTGATGAAAGGAAAAGAACTAAAAGAGTTCTAAATGATGTAAAACATCTTGTTCTGACAAGGTGGTTCTTATTTATCCAAGAAAAGTTAAGAGATAATAAAAAATGTCTATTCAGGGAAGAGATTTTTAACTGCTGACAGTAAAGACAGACAGTGTAATCAAAAGGTTCATGTGCTGAAGTTCTTTAAATTCAGGATAGACAGAAAACTAGATATTAAGATAAGGAACCAAGAATTACAGTGAAATCTAAAATTTTTGAAATGAAATATCAACACTCATGTCTAATACACAGTTTAAGGATCAGTTGATAGAATTAAGCAGCTACTGTTAATAAAAGATTCATGATTAGTGTATAAAAGGTGTGGTTCAAGAGCAGGAAAGCCCCAGATAGCTTCAGAAAATCCAAAGATGAAAACCACTCTCACAATGGCCATCCTGTTCCACTAATCTCCATAAGGCTGTGCCTTTATATTTGCCTTCAGCTAAAACAGCCAGAGGATCTGATTGGTTTTGCCCTCTTTTAAGAGCATGGGTGACCATTGTTTTTTTTCTGACAGCAACACAAATTCACCATTCTACTAATTTTTTTCCACTGAAATGAAATGCTGGTTAAACTATGCCCTGTAATATGCCATAGCAATGGAGATATGGACAATCAGAATACATAAACATTGACATGCAATGCAACAGTCTAAAGTCAAAATCAACAGTGTGGTCAGAACCACAACTGAAATCATCAATTTGATGAAAAAAAAGTTTGGAGATTGGAAGTATAATATGCATTTCTGTGAACCTGCTTACTGTTCTATTTAACCTCAATTGAATAAACAATAAAAAAAGCAAAAATATAGAACAAAGAGATGCACTTGGTTGGGATACCAACCCAACTTTTCATTCAGAATGTAGACTAAGACTTGAAGAGAGCTAGAAGGAGGGGGTATTTCATAGATGATGGGCTCATCAACCCAAGTATGTGTTCTAGTTTTGCTTGCATCCTAAGCATCAGATTTAGGAAGCCTGTCATACACAGATTTATTCTAGGAAGTGTTCAAAGTCATGTGCTGGATTTTTTCACATCAGAGATATGGTAAGATAAACTCAGCTTTTATGCAAAGTCCAAGTTAACTGACTTTTCAAAGCAAACAGCAGGTTGTCTAATACCTCTGAAAAATATTCAATTCGCTACTTCAGTATCTGTAACATAAGTATCATGTGGTGATTTGCACTGTCATGATGCTGTCAATCTTTGAAATAATATCTGCACATATAAAATAAGATGAAAACAAGATAAAAAAAAATCCTACTAGTTCTTTTAGATGCTTTGCTGCAGGTGTTCTTAACAAAATCCCCAGCAATTTTGCTTTAATGTGTGCTCAGTAAAATCAAAAAATGTTTCTTAGCACGCTGTCAAATAAATTTCCTTACAAAGGAAACCTATTTTAAACAGTATATTGGCTAGTAAAGCAATTATGTGAAATCAATCAAAGGGCAGAGAAACTGTTGCTTCATTGTTAGAATATTTCTAAACATGTTTTCTGAAAAATGCCAAGAGGAATTGTGGTGTGACAGCTATTGAGATGGAGTGTGCTAGGAGCAGAGCTAGAACTTCTACCAGTGACAAATATTGGAGATCTAGGATAAGGATAAGATCTGATAGTAGAATTTCAGATCTCAAATCTCTTTCTCTCTCTAGAGAAAGAGGAACAATGAAAAGCACTTTCTAGCAAAACTAGTTGAAGAACTTTTCCAGTCTTTACAGTCAATTTTCAATTTAGATTTGAAATTCGGAGTAAAATGTAAACTTTGTCTCATTACAGACTTCTTTGTGGAGAAAAGGTAAGGTAGCAAGTGCTGACAAACTATTCAGTAAATTGTAAATACTGGGAAAAAAATTAAAAAAAAAGCTTGTTGGCAAATTATTATTATTTGGTATAGATAAACTTGTCTTCCCAGCACATGAAAGTACTACTTTGGGGCTTCAAAACCTGCCCAACAGGCAGTATTTCTGGGTTGCATGAGTGTCCTTGAAACATTGTGTGATGGCTCAATGCCTTTTACTCTGAGCAACTCTGCTTTGCAAGATTAACTGTAATTTAGTGTCAAATTATACTTATTTTTGCACATTTGGATAGCGTGTAGGATAGCAGAATGTAGTGCTTTGCATTGTTACTAATCATGCTGTATTGCTGTCTATGGAGCAACTATTCAGAATAAGTAAGAATTTCAATTTTTTCATAACTAAACAATCAATATTTGATGAATAGTAAGAGGAATGCAAAATGCTTGACCTGAAGTCTAGACCAACTAATCATTTGAGTTCAACCCGGAAATTATCAAAGCAGATCTAGTTTTGATAATTTAAATACTATTAATACTGACATACTGAAACAGCCATTTACACCTCTTACCTTCTGGGAAAACCTGTGCTATAGAATCATAAATAAGACCCTGTATTTTACAAAGGATGCTATCTAGAGAGTGGCGATGACATGTCTCAATGCACAGACACAAAACAGTCCAATTAACAAGCAGGTGACCGAAGTCAAAGGTCCCTGAAATGGGAACAACACAGCACTGCTAAATTCTAGACATTTATCAAACTGTCTCACGGAAGTACTGTTAATCTAAATGTGTCTGGTTTAAAGTGCTGATAATTTATTTGGCTGTTTCATCATTTGTGAAGTTTGTGCCACTAGTATTTAATCATCTTAGATTCATAATCATCCTCTCTTCGTGCAATATAACTCAAGGACAATAAAGTTCTGCAGTGTTGTCTTTATGCTTCCTTTCCTTTTCAGCTAAGACTGAATCTCAACTGATGAAGAAACATTTTAAAGATCCTGAGTGCTGCACTCTGCAACTTTGTAACTTCAGCACTGTGAGGACATTTTCACCCAGAAAAGCAGAGCTTTTTGTTAGTTGTATGATATTATGTAGATCTCTCTGAGTTGATCCTAGGAGTGATGCCCACTGAAATTCATACCAAAGCCTCACCAGATAATATACATATGGGTATTAAATATTTCAGATTCTCTGGGCAGTACTCTTATGCTGTTGGTTTGGTTTTTTTTAAATGTCAGTGCAGATTAAATCACTCAGCAGCTGTTCTTTTGGAAGAGAGGTATCTGCATACGACTTACTAACAACCTTAGGAAAAAGCACTAGTGTACAGAAAGAAAGTAAAAAAAGGAAGATAAGTGGATTCCCAGAAACCACCTGGGAAAATACACTAAGCCATTCTGAAATGTTAGACCTTTGCTCAGGTCCAGGTAAATGATGTCAGTTGCTGCTCCATCATCCACTGATGTTGTAACCTTATCATAGAAGGTAACCAGGTTAGTTAGGCATGATTTGCCCTTAGTGAAGCCATGTTGTACTGGACATACAATTTAGGTAATTTCATACTGAACAGTGATTAAAATGTGTACATTTTCCAAACGGTATCTGAGAGCTGTTTCTTCTACTAAGAAAAAACCCTGTTTCACTTTGGCCTGCATTCTAGCCTATGTTTATGTTCAGATGCATAAAGGTATTTAGAAACATCTATGGCAATGAAAAACTTCAAAAAACTACACAGCTGCCTAACTTCTATTGAAGAACCTCACCAAAAGAGCTATCAAAGAACTCAGGTAATATCACAGCTAATGCTTTTGCACTGTTAGATATGTTAGTGCTTTTTTTTTCTACTTTACATTGAGTGAATTTTCCTTATTTGGAAGAATACTGATGCTTCTGTCTCGATTCACTGGTTTTAAAGATGTGTCTTCTGTGTGTTGCTTACACATATTGCATGTTTCCATGTAGTCAGAGCTTTTCTGAGTATCTGACCTATCTTGATATAACTAAGCATGAAGCATTACTATTCCAGTTTCTGTATGCAGTCAACAACAGTTTCTCTAGAGAGCAATTTAACCTCATAAGCTGCAATTGACCCTCTAAAAAAGCTATTCTCACCACTGACTAGTTAGGGGTCTGAACTGACTAAATAGGGGGTCTAAACTTCATATAGGTACTCAAGGATCTTGAATTTAGTTTCTTTATGCATCTCTAGGGAGCTAGGCATCTGTTTTAAGTGGTCTGTTGTAGGAATACACAGAAGAATATTCTCAGTTGGTTTGCTGCACTGTGCCCCAGGTGCAAGTGTGCATGTGAATCTTAGTGGGACAGAAAATTTAAGATGAGTGATCTATAATGCAGCACAGCTCACAAAACTAGTACTGAAAAAATAGGTAAGATGATAGTGCTACAAAGTAAATATATAGCTTCCCTTGGAAAAGTTTATTTGGTGCCATAGATACAATTATAGATTAATTAATTTTATGTCCTTTTTAATGTAAAAATAAATTAGTATATAAACAAATTCTTTTTTTGTCACATCAGAATCTTTATGTGTCTCATGCATACTTGCACTGCATTTGATAAGACAGATCAGATTGCTCTTAATGACTCCTTGTTCATCACAATCATTTAATTGGATAAAATCACTTTCATTCATTCTACGAAATTAAACTGTGTATAAACTGATGTATAACAATCTCAGAGAAATTCACAACTGATTATTTGCCTGTGTCAATACATCAGGAGATACATTTGTCGATTCATTTTCAGCAGTTATTGAAACAAATCAGATTTTAACTATTTGCACCTTGACAATATGAGGTATTCAACTATTTTGTATGTATTTTCACTGAAGTTATTTCTCTAAATGTAGGAGATATTTTTTGCCTATTTTGAGATGTTCATGAACCCTCACTGATGAAAATATATGTATATTCATATATTCATTTACCTTACCTAATATCAGAATCACCTTTGGCCCCAAATCCTTTAAAGTAAGTATCTGCCTCTCATTAAAAGGGTTTCTAAAAGGATGACATGGTTGAGATTAAAGGGGAATCTCAGATCTTCTGTTAGAAGAATATCTTGTTTCATGGTAAGATCCAATGGGTGCAGAATATCCATATTCTTTTGCGGTTAAACTATGGAGCCCTTATTTGACTTTGAACAAAGTGCTTCACATCTTTCTACATTAGAGTGGTTTGTATACTGTTCTTATCACCATAGTTTTGGAACAGCTGCCAGCAAGATACTAAAAAAGTAATTATACATCTGTTTCTCATCCTTTGAGGACTGAGAAGTATGTCAGTGGAGTGTTTGCTTTGCATTTTTTATATGCATATTTCTGTATGTTTATATTAGAAGGGATAAAGTCAAAGAAGAAATGCCTTGTACTTATGGCACAATTTGTGAAGTTTGTCCCTTAGAGTACATTTCCAAATCTCAAACTCTCACTGAAGAAATTGTTTAGCTTGACTATGTGTTCATCACCATTACTGCAGGAAGTTTAGTTGTACTAAGAATTGTCATTGTAGATGATGGTGTCTTTCAGAGCCTGAGGTAATACTGAGGTATTTGATGTTTTAAAGGTGAAAATAGGAGCTTACATCTGATTTGTAATTAAATGATAACCCAGTGTGAGAAGGAAAGAATTCTGACATGCTCATGGCCTTTTTAGATTTGTTCCATTTTGCCATTGTATGGGCACATCTATGGGGCCACACTGGAAACATTATTTGTATCCTATGCTATTAAAAAACTTTTTCTGTTTTAAAATGTCATTGAAGTCCAGACACTGCAAACTTGTTGACTGTATGTCTTCTAAGGCAGATGTCTCTTCTGTCCTTAGAGGAATTTACTAAACCATTTGCATCAGAGCTACACCACTAGAGATACGCAGTTATTTAGAAACTAATTCATGCTATAGGAAAAATGCAGAAGTGAGGATTTATCCTACCTGGAGCACACTTTCCAACCATGGGACATGATGTAGTTGGTCTACCTGATTTCATGAACTGCTAATCAGCTACAGTTTTGGATGGGGATATGGGGATGAGCCATGAATCTCAAAAGAGCCTCACCAGAAGCATACACTTCAGCCTTGAAAGGGATTTAACAACACTCAGACATCAGAAGCACTAGCTGTGTAACCCAGCATCACTCAGGAACAAGAAAACTGAGACATCTACGTAGTGCCAACCTAAAAGAAGAATCACAGTCGAGATATGAGATGATTGTCTCCACAAACACTACAGGAGAGCAAAATAAAAAAAACTAAATGACAGCAGATAACATGCACAGGCCTGCAACATCACTTGATATATCTAGAGATATTTACAAAGTCTGGTATGTTCCAGATAAGCACATCACAGGCTGCAAGTGCTTACTTTCAAGTGCTTAGTGAGGCCACTGAAGTTGCTCCTGTGAATATTGTTACTGAGGCACTTAGGAATGGTAGACTCACAATCAAAACCATCTTCAGCATAGCCAATGCAAGAGAAGGGCCTGCACAAAATACACAAAGCATTTGTAAAGACATATTTTAGTTTCTAGAAGCACTGAGGAACTGGCACTAGCAATTAGATTTAAAAAATTAGTAAAAAAAAAAAACAAACAACCACAAACCAAAACAAAAAAACAAAAACAAAAAAAAGGTTTAACATTGAGACCTTTACCCACCTTTTTAAAAAAGCAGGTTCTGATAGTGCTCATGGGTGCAGGACAGATTGTTCTTAGTGTGCAGCCTATGTATGGTGAATCTATCTACAAATGAAAATAAAGAGATTAATTATGAAAGTCAGAAGTTGAGGGTAAAACAGCTAAGCAGCATCACAGATGACATGAGGGAAAAAATAAAGGAAAAAAAAAAGAGAGAAAAATTCTACAGCCTTTTAGTTTTATTTGGTTTCCATAAGGGCTTGATTCTTCCATAATAGGTCTTTTGGTCATCAAAAGCTTGCAGCACCACAAGGTGGCAGTAAACAATTACTTATTGCATCGTTTTTGACAACTGGTTATGTGTACAGTAAATAGAGCTGTTGTCCTAATGTTGAACCTATCTCATCTGTTATAAAACTGACACATATGGTCAAATTCTAACATTTGTGTGAAAAAAGCACTAACATTAGCCAAACAATTAAATCATCTTAATCCAGGAATTATGAATTTTAATTTGCAGTGTATACAAACTTGTTCACAGTAGAAAATTCTTCAAATATTTAGAATAATCGACTGTTTCTCTTCCACTTGATATTCAAAGTCCTTGATATGAGATTGAAGAATTATCCCCATTTAATTTATCCTATGGTACAGGACAATAAAATGAAAATGAGAATGGATTGTGATGAATCTGCTTGCTTCTGCCAAATACAGTAGGCCTATGTGCCAATCAGAGTCCTCTCCTGAGCCAGTTAGTGGCACAATCCACCTCTTCAGGAATAAGAGTGAATACCTCAAATCTTGCTTCTGTCAGAGGCAATTGAGTTTAATTCAATTTGTTTGATATAAGGAAAAGCTCCTAAAATGTTATTGGGTATAAATTATTGCCCAAGCAGAAGGACATGGCAAGGGTCACACTGCAAAGTATTATTTTTTTTGCTGAGATCAGCCAGAATTTCCTCTTGTACCTTCTTTGTTGAGTGCACAAGTGCCAACTCATCCATCATTTTATTTTTCCTATGCCTAGTCAACTCTAGTAGCCAAAAGATGTGTGGAGAGGCATCAGACTTTTCCAATTTCCAGTCTTAAATGTTAACTTCCAGTGAAGCTACTCTTCCCCATAAGGGCTGAATCAGGTAAAAAATCACACTTCTAGCCACAGATGTGCTGGTAGCATGCAAATAAGGGCACTTGATAGCCTTATGTCAAGAAAACATAATATCAGTTTCTTATACATTGGTTATAATCTCCATAACCTAAGCTGTATCATTTGCTAAATATTTTCTCTGGTTTTGCTCAATGTTTCGACATCATGTGACTACAGAATAGCATACTTCCTCAGAGGATATCATAGCATAGTAGGAAGTTGTTCCTCATTTCCATCTCTGTGTTTGACATTTAAATTATTCTACATTTAAAAAAAGAAATCTTTAAATGTGCAACAACACTAAAACTTATATTCAGTTGAAATCATAATCTACAGTAAATATTATGTATATAAAGCTATAAAGACTGTATGTCCCAGAATTCTTTAACATACAGGAGAGGTCTAATCTCCATCCTTTTGGCACTGGCATGGAGATTTGTGTTCCCTTCCTGGCATTTAGATAAAGTCTGAGAAGTGCAGACAGCTTTGAGTGGTACTGAAGAGCTGTTCTTCTAATGCTGCTTGTATGTGCCTGACAGGCTTCAAAATGAGAGTCATGTACTTGGCTGCCCTCCCCACAGGGTTGCTGCTAATGAGTTACAGCTCTTTGCAAGGAGCCAAACAGCTGGTTCATCAGTAGTTGAGAACAAACTTTGTTTCAGGCTCTCTAAGACTGTTCATGGTGCAGACCATTTGGACCCCCTACAGGACACAGAGATTGGCATCAGGCCTTTCAGGATAAGGCTGGCTTCAAGGACTTGAAAGCTGGAGAGACAGCCACTGCAGATGCTGCCAGCTCCAGACCACAAGGACAGACCATGGAGACAAGCAGTGCACCAGCTTTTCCAAGGAGTCTCTGCTTTGATCTAGAGGAATAAGAGTTATTTTCCAGAATTAAGAATGATAGAATGGCCTGTAGGCAAGCAAAAGAAAATAAATAAACTGAAGAAAAGCTGTTCAGAAAGTGTGTAGCTCTGCAGGGCTGTTGGCTACTGCCTTGCTCAGAAGATAAATGAAGATGGTATGGAGAAAAGGTTAGATGATTTTTTTTATTTTTAAAGTCTAAAAATTCAGCACTGAGGCCTATGTTGCTAACCAGGATGTTGCATGAGGCTGATACACAGTGAGATGGTTTCAGAGAGGGTAGAGAAGAACAGGGACCTTCTAGTACCCAGTACTTGCAGCAAGCTCCTGCAGGACCAGCAGAGGAAAGCAGAGCTGTGGCAGACTGAAGGAGTGCAGGAAGGGACAAAAGAAATGATGAAACAATTCATGCTTAAGTTTTTACCACAGCCAGGTAGTCTGTTGCAGAACTACTGGGGCAGAACTGGATGCTGCAAGATTGATTGCTCAAGCGCGTATCTCACCTCTAAACTGGCTTTTGACTCCCCTTTCCTCCTACCTTTCAGACTCAGACAGGGGGACAGGGGTTGGTGGCTCTCAGTTCCACATGCTCATCTGTGACAGCATGGATCCAGTGTCCTGGAAAAACTACTACTACACTTCCGTGTGTAATCATTGTTGCAGATTTTGTCAAACATATCCAGTGCAATCCCATGAATCCCAGATTTCCACTGATGCCTTTGATTCATGCAGACACCAGCTGAAACAAATAAACAAGATTTAGATTCTATTATAAAAATAACTCCTTTCAGTGGGGTGTACTGAGATAAGTAGCTTTCTATCTTTTTTTGCCTTAATACTCAGGAGCTTTTCCATGTAATATTTATGAAAGAATGTATTTTAGGCTATTCTGTACTTCCAGATATGAGGGGTTTGAAAAAATTAAAAAGCAATTATGTGTATTTTCACCAGGCATTTGGCAATATAGTGTGTGATTTAATATGACTTAACTCTACAATACCCCTTTTTTCTCTGCATGAATAATACCTTTGCAATAAGAAGAAAATTTGAGATGAGGAATAAATTTAAGGATAAATGAAAGGCAATGGCAATTTATGTATATTCTATAGATGGAAATAAAATGTTCAGTGCTAATATCTTCTCAAGTGCATAATTTTAATGATGGTGAAAGTTTTTATTAGTAGTAATTTTTTTAATATATTTCCAGGTGTTTCAAAACTTTTCTTATCCCTGGCAATGTTGATTAGATTCTTCTAGATGAAGATGTGTAACTTCCACCTGGTCCAGATCTGTCTCTGTGTAGTGCTGTGAAGAACCAGAGAAGGCCAGAAGGAGATGTGCGTTGTGCTTTAATCCTAGTAGGCAGCTCAGTCCCACACAGCTTGTTGCTTGCTCCCCTCCAGTGAGATGGGGAGGAGAATCACAAGAATAAAACAAAAAAAAAATCATGGGAAAGCAAGAGCTTCACATGCAAGCAAAACAAAAGAAGGAATTCATTCACTACTTCCCACAGGCAGGCAGTTGTTCAGCCACTTTCAGAACAGCAGGGCTCCATGACCTATACCAGTTACTTGGGAAGGTAGACATCATAGCACCAGATGTCACCTCTTCTTCCTACTTTCCCCCACCTTTTATTGCTAAGCACAACGTTATCTGGTCTGGAACATCCCTTTGGTGAGCTGAGGTCAGCCATCCCATCTGCATCCCCTCCCAGTTTCTTCTGCACTCCTATCCAACTCGCTGGCGAGGCAGCACAAGAAGCAGAAAGTCCTTGATGCTGTGTAACCGCTTCTCAGTAACAGCTAAAACATTCCTGTGTTATCAAAACTGTTTGGGTAACAAATCCAAAACACAGTCCCATACAAGCTGTTATGAAGAAAATTAAGTTTATCCCATCCAAAACCAGTACAAGAGGTAGTAATTTTATTAGTAGTCAAGAGATAGTAATATTATTAATATTTACTACTCTCTCAGCTTCAGCTCACCAGAGACAAAACTGACTAGTATCACAAGTCAGGAATAGCTACAGCTGTGACTCTTTGTGGTCTCTTTCAAATGTATGTCCTTCGACACACGTCCTTCATATTTGTTTATGTGCATTCCTATGACTCTCTGTGTCTTTCTGTCTGCAGCACTGTCTGATTCTGGAAGCTTTATGAAAAACCTGAGAATATCAAAACCGAGTATGGATGTGGGCATTTTAGCCCATGACCAGCTGGCAGGCTCATGCTACCCAGTTGGTCTGCAGACAGCACCCATCACAGAAGCGGAGCAACAATTGGGATGTACATTTTCTGTCCTGAGTTTTNGTATCAGCATCTCCCCTCTGTTTCTCCCCATGTGCTGTATGTAACAACTTCTGAAAGAGTAGCACCACACAGCACCCATCGCAGAAGCAGAGCAAGAATTGGGATGTACATTTTCTGTCCTGAGTTTTGACAGTAACCAAACCAAGTTTCAGAGCAGCAAAGCAACTTTAGAGCAGATTGAGATGATAAGGGAACAATATTGAATCCATTTGTGCTACAAACTATTCATGTAGGCATAGCCTGGAAATATGACAGACTATGTGAGGATCAGATTCTCCATTTCTGTCAGAACAAGAGAGTTATCTGCTGGGCAGTTGATTTTGAGACTAGGCTAATTATTGAACAAGCTTTGAGGAGAAAGACAAATGACACTTAACCCAGCAAAACACAGGCAAGGTAATGTATTGCAGAATTAGAAGCAAAGAAAAGAATGAAAAGAAGGGGAAAAAAACCCAAACAAAAGATATATAACAAAATATTAAAAAAAATAAAGAGCGGAAGAAAAAATATAATGAAGTGCCTGTCAATCCTGACTGAAGATGATAGCTTTGTTCTCCACCTTCCCTTCAAGATCCTTTTCCAAGGCATCACTCAGATGTTTGGTTGAAGAGAGCTTCCAGCAAGAATTTCCCTCTCAGTGTTACAACTGAGGACTGATTGTTTCTTTGATTAAAATTCTTATTTATACTGCTGCTCAATAAATAACCAGGGGTACAGATGGGTAGCTGCCAGCACCCTAGTGCTTTCTCTTCCTGGTATTCAGGGGCATATACTAGCAGCTACATCTCAGTATCATGGTTTTATTTCTCTCTTCCTATCTCAATAAGAAAAGCTGTTTTGTTGGTTATGTATGTCAGCCACACAAAGAAAACACTGTCAAGTTTGCTTTCATAATCAGGCAGCCTGGTTCTGACTGATGCATTGTCTCCTATGTAAATGCACAGAGGGTATTTCGTTCATTAGACTCAATGTATCCATCATGCTTGCTAAACTAGCTTATTCTTTGCAGCTCAGACAATCGCTTTAGCTTGTTACAGAATTTCAGTAATCACATATTTTGCGACACAAGTAATATCTAAACACCTCATTAATATCACAGTAATCAGCTTGAGCACTGAATTCATAGCCAACAAATGTGATTTATAACTAAATGGATTGGTGGCAGGACTTAGATTTTATACTGTGTTTTGTTTAGGGGGTACTTAACCTTCATATATTCACCTCTGAACAAAATGAAGCAGGTAGCAGTACATTTCAAGTACTCTAGATATGGGAAAAACACATGGTGAAAGCAATCTCCATTATGTGAGTCACAATTGTTGTTCTTGAGTGCACTGGTTTAGTCATTACAAGAGAGTTGGAACTACCATTGTCCATGTGTATCCTTTTTCCTCAAGCATCATTTCCATGGTCTGGTTTTGTGGGGTTTTTTTGTTTGTTTGGTTTTTGTGGTTTTTGTTGTTGTTTGTTTATTTTTATAAAAAATAAACTCATGAGTATAATCTTGTTAAGAGATATGGTGCACTTTGAGTGGGTTCCCAGTCTGTCCTACTACTGGAATTCTAGGATCTGGTGATCCTTTTCAGATCACAGAATCAGAGCATGATAGAGACCTCTCAGGGATGATCTAGTCCAACCCCTCTGCCAAAGCACGTTTGCCTAGATCAGGTCAGTTTATACAGCATCAAAGAATCAGCTTGTTTGACTGGTCTTTGGATTCAGGTTAGCAAAATTATAAGCATGTAATTATAAATAAATGAGGGCTCTGAAGCTATCTACTCTAATCCAAAGTAACATATGATTAATCCTGCACAACAATTTATTTGTAGTTGCACATTTTTATCAGTTAAATTAGGGAGCTAGTTCTTTTCCAGAAGACTGTAAATTAGGGATTTGAGAATGTAATCACTATAGGGTATTAATTCACTACAACACCTCAGAAATAATCTATTTATACTACAAGACATTCAGTTGTAACCCTGTAAAGTCAGCAGGCCAAGTTCATCTACAACATGATCTTACATTTGAAATGTCACCTCTAGAAATCAGTGGTGATGATATTTGAGCCTAAACAGGTGACTGTTGTAGATGGAGCATATGAAATTTGTTGCACTTGTAATTTCTGAAACTTTTAGGCAGTATTACTGCTTCCTAAAAACTTTTAGGATTTCAGCTTCTGTATTCCTGTCATTTAAAGACACATTTCATAACAATGTTTTTCTATAAAGAAAACCCAAGCAACTCCACTGCTTGATTTTTCTTATGGGAGAAGTTTTTTCCTTACATTCCATTGGAGCCTCCTCTGTTTCAGTTTACGGATACTGTTATTCTCTTACCGTGCACCTCAGTAAAGAGTCTTGCAAGGGCAAGCTATCAAACTATAATTTAGCATGTATCCATTTAAAGTGGGGCACATGCCAATTTCCTTCTAAGACTATCCCAAAATCAACCACCATGAAAAGATTTGCATCCAAACACTGAGACAGAAACACAGTTCCAGACATGCCTCAAAGGCAGTATCCAAAGACTGTGGCACATTAATATTTTACTAGAATGGTCATAGTGTGCCATCAGAAGAAGATTCTCTAGCACTATACAGATTCTTGCAAACCCTTTATTTGGAGAGAAGAAGTAAACTCAGAACATACTATGCTCATGTGACTGCTCTTCCACTGAGGTGTAGACTTAGCTACTACACAGAATCTGTCTGTTGGGTATATGTTTGTCATGATTATCCATAATTAACCTAGAAGCAGGTTGCTATGTACCAATACTTCAATGGAAAGTGGATTAAGCTCTTTGTTATTTTCTGTGGTAAACAGCACACAGTTTACTGCCTGCATTGTGTTTCACAAATTTGACAAATAATAGAGTTCCATTCAGCTTAAAAAGCAAAGTACTATCTATCTTTGAAAACAAAATAAAACAATGTAGCTTAACCATTGCCACAAACCAGTGAAACTAAAAATATTTTAATCCAAGTGAATAACAAAACAATTCTCAGAGCAAAAATATGAATGCTTTGCAAAATTAAGTGTGCATGATCTTGTAAAAAAATAAGGTGTACATTAAAACAGTTCCAGTAGAAATAGGTGCCAGTCTAATACTAGTGGAATATAAATTATCCCATGCAAGAGAGAGGATATTAATTCATACGCAGTGGTAATCATATTGTGCTAAAAAATTACAATTAAGTTTGCGTTCCTGCATTTGCCAGCCATGATCTCAGTGTTGCCAGCTTGAGAAGAAAGATTTAGTGTGTTACAAATCCATTGAACATACACACTTTGTGCTAGTGTCTCTTCTAGGATGTGTTTTATTTCTGTTCCCAGATAACTAAATCTTAGACTCTTATCTGTGATAAGCCACAGTGTGAGGGGCTCTGCATAAGACCAGGGTCAAGGTAGTCCTACATTTTCTGATTATGGAGAATTAGCCCCCTAGTAGTGTCTTTCTTAACGCAGCTTACATCATGTGCACTCTTCTAGCTCAGGCATACAACCATGTC
Organism: Bucco capensis; assembly: GCA_013396975.1. Lineage (NCBI taxonomy): Eukaryota > Metazoa > Chordata > Aves > Piciformes > Bucconidae > Bucco > Bucco capensis. The sequence goes on from VWZO01003221.1 coordinate 325,575, forward strand.
TTAACCTCACCATTCCACCTGGAGTACTGCATCCAGTTCTGGGGACCTCAGCATATAAAAGATGTCCACATCTGTTGGAGCAGGTCCAGAGGAGGGCCACAAAGCTGATCAAAGGACTAGAGAACCTCCCCTATAAGGACAGGCTGAAGGAGTTGGGGTTGTTCAGCCTGGAGAAGCAAAGGCTTCGAGGGGATCTTATGGCAGTCTTTCAGTACCTAAAGGGGGATTATAGGATAGAGGGGGAGAGACTTTTCAGCTGGTCAGATTGTGCTATGACAAGGGGGAATGGTTACAATCTGAAGGAGGAGAAATTTAGATGGGAGATTAGAAGGAAGTTCTTTACCTGGAGGGTGGTTGGGCACTGGAATAGGTTGCCCAGAGAGGCTGTGGGTGATCCATGCCTGGCAGTGTTCAAGGCCAGGTTGGATGTGACCCTGGGCAACCTGGTCTAGTGTGTAGCATCCCTGCCCACGGCAGGTGGGTTGGAACTAGATGATCTTTAAGGTCCCTTCCTGCGCCATTCTGTGATTCTATGATTACAGTGATTTCACATCTTTATCTGATATCAGTAAGAATTTTTTAATGAAACTAACAGATAAAGCATCCAGAGATTTCAAGCTGTCTCCAGTAAATGAACTCTTTGTTGTTATTAACGCAAAAAAGAACAAGCTGGAATTGTATAAATATGCTAATAAAAATTTCTAACTCAATTCCACATCAGTTAGAGGACCAGCTGTGAAATATTGCCCAACAAAAAAATCTTCTACAAATTGTACTTCGGGGGGAAATAAAGAACAAGAAAAGAAATTAAAAGAGGTGAGATTAGCTCATAGGATAGTCCCCTCGAGGAAAAAAAAAGTTATTAAAGTTACCACAAATGACAAAGGAGAATCTATTGGAAAATTCATTTAAATATAACTCTTTTTCCACTGGGCATCGAAGTGTTGTTGCCAAGGAGAGAGAAAAAGAAATCCAAATAATTAAAATTCAAAGGAAAAATATTTATTTCTACTATTACATATCAAGCTGCCAAATGAAGTAATTTTTTTAAAAAAAGACTTTTAATAGTGTTTTGTAGGAAACTGACATTCCTATGGTAAATTCTGTCTTAATGCTGTGACAGTTAATAGCAAATAGTGTAATTACAGAGAACAAAATCAGTAATATACTTAATTCAGGAAAGACTGCTTCTCACATGCTTCTCACATGCATTTTATTTACATTTTAGAAAACATCTGTCCCTAATGATACTACCAGTTGTTAACTACTGATTAACTATAACCTTCTGCTAGTGAAAAGCACATTCAGGTTTATGCTTATGAGAATAATATCTTTATTATTACTTTCTTTTCATGGTTTTACCCTCTGTTTCACTAATAAATAGATTGTCTTTGATAATGAACTCCTGCTTTATCAAGTCACACCACAGCCCACACTGTTACATGCTTGCTTTGCATGTAGCTCATCTTTTTATCTTTTTTGACTCACAGAACTCATTTCCTCCTGCCTTTTTCTTCTGATATGGAAATGTGACAGTGTTTCACTTAAAATTTAATTTGAAGAGAGACAAAATCTGAAATTATGTCCCTAGATTTGTTATGCAATTACAGCCAGAGGCAACGGATTTTACTTCTAGAAAATGCAGATAGCAAAGGTGAGACAAGTGGGGAAAATATAATTGGGGCATGATATTTATTTGCAAAGAGGCTGGGGCAGAAAAAAGGAGGTACAAAAATGAAAAGGAGGATCACAAACTTGAAAAAATGGTAATAAAGTACATCATGTGTGCCTGATGTTGTCTAGGGCTTGATCACTGCGGCCACATGAGGACAATAGATCAGGATCTGCTATGTCACATGAGTGAAACCTGCTTCCACAGTGAAAAGAACATGGGGGAGGAGTAGGGTGTTTTCCCTGGATAACTTGACAAAAAACAGGACATGCAGATGGAGCATCTGGTGTCATCATGTCAGCATCCGTTCAAGGTACAACAGCACTGGCACTCATCCACTGCTTCACAATATTCTTGTTTGAAAAGATGTGACAATAAAGAGGATCTGCTGATGGTACGAATGCCTTCCAGTTACTGCTAAAAACATGCAGATGAGACTGACTCATAATCAAAGTTATGACATGAATAAGGAGTAGCAACAGAAGGGTTTTGTTGATGTGTAGCTGCAGGTTCAGGTTTTGGCAGTAGTGGGCCTCAGGGACTTCTCTGATAAGACTGTTTGTTTTCTTTCCAGCAAGTTTATGATGAGGGGAGCTGTGGCTTTGAACAGATCTAACAGGAGATCCTTCTGTCCCTTTCTATGCAAAAGCCATGTGATTACTCCCAAGCTCCACACTATTGGGAATGTGAGAATTAATTAGTCTTTCTTTTGTTGGGGAGATGGAGGCTGGTAATAAGAGAGAGTCGAAGTTGAACACTGAAGGAGTCTATAGGTAAGCTTAAACTCTTCTTCCAGGCAGAGAGCTGGTTTGGAAAGAAAAATACATATTCTTGGTCCAGTCAGTGTCTCCCACAGCCAGTAACAGTGACCAGTAAATGTAGTACCAGCAAAAAAGAGGTAAACTCTCTTCGTGGTCATTGTCAGCTGTGCTGAAAAGAATAACATCATGAGAACCAGAAACTATTCCTATACGTAGCTTATAAAGGATGCTTACCAGTGGACAGAAAAATACTACAGAAACTTAACAATGGTGGAATGTATTGACTAAAAAGAGTGTTGACCAAAGGTATTTGGGTAATTTTGTATATGAAAATATGGATCTAGTAGCTTTAAATAACTGACTGAAGATCTCTCTGGGCCATCAATATTAATTAAGTAATAGAATGAAACTGTAGACAAGTTTTAGAGGCCTGAAAGACGTCAGGAACAGTATTTATTGAATTAAAAAAAAAAATCATAGGTGAAAAGAAATTGCTTACACTGTGAACATTAATGTGTGGCAGATAATCAAATATGCATGTCTGTGTCCAAAATCCAAAATGGAACTTTTCACCTGTTACTTGGTCATTGCAACTGGTGCAGGCTAGCTGTAAATTTTGATGAAAGCTGGCCCAAACAAAAGAAGTGACGTGACCCAAATTTTCCAATTAATATAGAGTCATGAATGTAACACAGACACAAGAAACATAACAAACCATTTAGGGGACTGGTCACACAGTGTGCCTAGACTATTAGACATACAGACTATTTAGACTGGAGAAAAAACATAGTTTAGGATGCTACAAAGCAGAAGTCCCAGAAAATAATGGTCCTGGGGAGAGGGAGACCTAGAAGGGAGGTGGCGAAGATCCTTGAATTGGAGAAAAATCCTGAGGTGGGATAGATGCATAGAGACAAATGCTGGGAGACACCCAGAACCTTGGCCAACAGCCTTATGGTGGTGGTAAGTGTGAGCAGCAGCATGGTGGGAACAGGCTTGATTTTCTGCCTGCCTATCACAGACTGACAATAATCTCCTTGATGGGAAAGGAAGCCAATACCTAGTACAGTGCAGTGGGACAAAGTGCGTGCAGTGCATGTCTGAAATAACCAAGTAAGTCAAAAGCTCTACTGTCAAATAAACTTAAATGAACTCCAGCATCCAGAGCCACTGTGGTTTGTCATTTTTTCTGTCCTGCCTGTGAGAATGATCCAATCTGTTACATGTCTGTTCCCATGATAACTTCCCCAGGAGAAAGTATAAAATGACTGATAAAGGATTCAAATCCTTAAGCTATGATAGGGCCATAATATAATCAATTTCTATTAAAACAGTTTATGGGAAATGGATTTTGTCAAACTAATTTGATATCTATTGATAAAAGTATTAGTGCTGCCTGACATTTCAATTTTTTAAGAAAAGCGATGCACAATCAACATGACATACTTGTAATGCTTTAACAGCTGGCTGACAGATAGGTCTCCAGATGCCATTGCCAATGTTGATTTGTCACTATGTGGGTGGGGTTTTAGTGGAGCTCTGTGGAAATCAGCTCTAGACCTGTGCTGTTCAACATTTTTTCATTTCTATCCTGGAAGATAAACATTTAAAATCTGAATTTCAGAAGGTGGATGACAGAACACTTGGAGTGTTGATAAATAATAAAAAAGACAGGTGTTCTGGAGCCTTTGAAAGAACAGTACATGAAAACAAGTATAATAATACACTAATAGGATGGTAAGAGTGCTGCAATGGACAAATATACAGCTTACACTCCTTTTATAGGAGAGAAATAGACATCTCTAGACTGCGACTAATCCTAGAGTAAAACTAAAGTCAACTGTACAAATGCTGTAGATATCTGTTTTTCTCACTTAATCGTAAAGGGAGCAAAAGTCACTTAACTCAGATGTAGATAATTCTACTGTAAGGATTTGCAGTTCTGTGTAATCAATCCGGTTTCTGCATGTTAAAAATGTGTGTGTTGTGTTTGTTCAATGACTGATGGCTGGAACTATTCAGGAAGGTGGAAAACTCCGAGTAGAAGTAGTTATATACTTCTTGGTAAAATCTTGGAAATGTAAATATTAACTGAAGGTTTTTGTGTGTCTCCTGTCAGAGTTACCACAGTTGTTTTAGATACAAGTTCCAAATCCAGAAAAGATGAATCAGAAACTCCTGGGGTTACAAAACTATCTTATCTGTGGTAAGGAGAAGTAGTCCTGAGAAACTACATGTAAATGTTTTTTCTCAGATCATAGGACAAGATGGACTCACCTAGAAATCTTTGTAAGACAGATCTATTTTGACTATTATTTTTTCTTGCATTATGTTCTTTCTTGTTGTTAAAAACAAGTTCTGTTCTCCATAATTCCACAAATACAAGCAGGACAACCAAGCAGCTGTTAAACTTTCAAAAATATTCCTTCCTCTGTATTTCCAGTGTCCCTTGTTGTGAAGAACATTATTCTGTATTCAGGCCTGGGCTACTTACAACTCCCACTGCATTCAGTATTGTTATTGTTGTTGTTTTTGTAAGGAATGTGAAAGACTAAAAAGGCAGAGTTTAAACAAAGGATTAAGATACCTGCCCTTCAACTTTTTTTTCATTGATCTCAGGTCCTTGTCACATACCAGGTGTATATTTGGGCCATGGCATATTGAGAAATATGGTTTTTGAATTCTGATGAAAACTACAGTAGTGCTTGGGTCCATGAACAGACACATCTTTGTCTCAAGGGCTTTGGGATGGAGCTCATTAAGCTTATACATCATAGACTATAGATAGTAAAGGAATGTATCTGCAATCTCATCCACCTCAGATGCATATCAGAGCATTGCCCTCCAAATCTGTGCTCTTTTCCACAAATGGAAATCTCCTTCTGAGGGAGAGGCATCTTGTCTCCTATGAAAAATATTTTCAGTAGAGTATTCCTCACCCTGGGTCTATCTTCTGTTTGCTCCTGTGATTAAAAGTAATGGAATGTCCTATTAATGGTGCAAATTCTCTTCTGCAATCCTAATTATTCTCTTAGCCATTAATGAAAAGAAGAAAGGCAATTCTAGAGGTCAGGTAGCACTGGAGGAACATGCAGTTTCTGCTGTGTGTTTGCACTTTCTGTTTTCGTTAAATATTCCAAGTGCAGTTCTGCAAAGCAATAAATGCAAGGGAGGAAAACAACCTGAAGTATGAGAATCTGAAAATAACACTGGCAAAATAATAATGAAAGAAGGTGTAAAAAAAGAACATGCTATTAAAACAAATGTAATGGTACTTCTGTTACATTTTTATCCAACCTTATTCACATTTTATTTGGAAAAGGACGTTTATGTACCAGGAATTAAAAGACAAGTATCTTTATTGGGATACATGGCAAGGAACATTACAGTAATTGTAAACAGGTCATTGTAGTTTCTTTGCCCATGAAGGGTATTTGAACTAGTATAGCTAAAAAAAAATTATAAATGCAAGTTTGCTGTCCTCCAGCATGGACTCTCCATGGTCTGCAGCTTCCTTCAGGTTAACATTCATCTGCTCCAACATGGGGTCATCCATGGGCTGCAGTATGGAATTCCAGAAGCAACTGCCATCCCAGCTGGGAGGGAGAGGGCAGCTCTTGCTGTGTTGCAGGCATGGGCCACAGCTGTGCTTGACTCCAAACCCACCTTTCATTAAGAGATACAGGGCTGCTCTCCAGGGACTTTACAACACTTCACAGTACACAACACAATAGAGAAATTTGGGTTCCTGTCACCTAGCAGTTACCTATTGTGTCTTAAAAGCAAAGTTGTATCCCTGATGTTAGGCAGAAGAACTGGATGGGCACTAAAATGACCAGAAAATCAAATGGGATCTGGAGGCAGCTTGAAAGTGGGCAGTCCTCATGCATCTGTGTGGTGGTGTAAGGTTGTGCAGCACGGACCAGCCTCATGAGAGCAAGCGATGTGTGCAGGCAGGGCATAGGGACAGGATCACATCCTACCAGAAGAAGGAATATTTTGAAAGATACAGACTCCTGAAAAAAACTAAACCAAAATAACAGAAGTTTTCACAGCTTAGAATTGGGAGATATTTTGAGAAATGATTTTTATTTTTGTGTCTTCACACTGAAGGTCAAGAGCTTTCACAGCCTGATATAAAGTCCTGTGCTACTCTTTTTCTCTGACCAACTCCTTCCTGTTTTATTTTTAAACTTTTCTCTATAAAGAAGCATCACTAATACATTTATAAACTCTAGATGTGAGAACTTTGCAGGAATCAATGCACCTATTTCAGTTTTCTTAGTAAATCTTTGGATTGTTCTTAATGGGAAATTCTGCAGATGAAGAACTGATAATGCTGGAGGTATTTTAAAAATGGCACTCCATGTCCCAGGACTTTGACTAGATGCTCTACTGAAGCACACACCTTTCTCCAACACCTTATTGGCTTTAGCTAACAACAACTGTACAAAAGAGTATCCAAAATTTAATGAATATTTACAGCGATGTCAATTTAACAGGAATATTTTTTTTTTCTGAGACAATTAAAATATCTTATCTTACCCTAGGTCATCTTTTGTCCCAGTGTATGAATTACTCTAGAGAGTTTCTAAAGAAAAAAAAAAAAGCATATTATTGAATAACTGCTAAAAATTTAGAAATGTAATCAAATCAACACTTTCTAAAGGATTAAAAAGTCAAACCTGATTTATTAGCACATTGCTTCTTTTCAAAATGGTTTATATTGAATCATGTAGGGATAATACAGAAATAGATCATAATAATTACTGATAGAAAAAATAAAGTGTATTCCTAAGGGTGGAGGGCCAGATGGTATAAAGTGTAAATGCCAGTGCAGAATTTTCCAAAGTTTAGAATACTGAATTTTTTTCCATTTAGTATTGTTTCCTTATTTAAAATAAAGTCTTATATGATAGTTTTATAACACTATTTGAGATTTATGTTATTTATTCTTTTTGTTACCTTTGTTACACTTATTGCAGTCTGACTGAAAATTGCTAATGAAACATTTTCCACATAGAACACTAAGCTTGAATGTTTTTGTGAGGTTTTTTTGGTTGGTTGGTTTTGTTTATTTTTCTTTCTTTGTTTGTTTTTTTGGGAAACAATCAATCTTGGAATAATTCCTCGATTGGGAATATAGAATTCAAACACGTCTTTTCCATTTCCTGGTCTGAGATTAATTTTTTGTTTTAGATCAATATCAATGTTTGTGTCTTCCTAAGTGAATATCATGATACCGTAGGAAGTAAGCAGAATGTATTGTGTGTATTGTGTGAGATATAAACTGGCTAGACGGTGAACTGAGGACATGGCTTAGGTAAAGCAGCACTTTTATATGACATACTTCAAGCTCAGGTGAGGAAGAAGATTTCAGCCTGGCCAAAAATGGTGTAGTAAGTGTTGGCAATGAAAAAAATTCTTTTTTGAGAAATACTGCAGTTAAATGCTTAGCTACAACTATGTAAATTGTAGTGTATTTCTTAACATGTTTTTGACTTCTTGCCTTTCTTCAGGCCAAAAAAAAAAGAAAAAAAGATGTCTCGATATCAGATCTTCTCTTGAGAGAGAATTTTTCATTTTCAATGGAATATATTATTGCTCAATTAAATACTGGGCCATGTCTGGATGTGTAACAAAGGATTGCGTCTTCCCCAAGGATCTCACAGACTAAAAGCAGACAGGTTTGTGAAAAGAAGCCTGATAAGAAGAAATGATGAGGTTGCTTTCTATGTTAATGAGTAAGTTTACCTCTTCTTTGTATACATGGATAGAATAAGTAAAAAGAAGTAAATGAGTTTCTGGCTTAGAATTTGTGAAGTTATTACCTGTTTTGTATTCAGGATAGTAATGTAAATTACATGATTTGTTCAATGTGGTTAAAAGAATCAGTACTCTTGTGAGAGGCCGATTAACCTGAATGGTTTTGTTTGCCCTTAGCAATGGTTGTAATGAACAATAATAGAGTGGGCTGAGTTTGCTGTAGTTGATGTTAGTTTGGGTTTTTTTTAATTCACTTTGTGATAAATGGTTTTGCTTGAAAAGCTTTCCTTGTTTGGCTTGATTTGTGTTGAGACTGAGTACATTAGGAAGTGATGATAGTTATCTGTGTGGTTTACATCCTAATTAAATAGACTTTACTAAAGCATGCAAATGTCTCCCATTATTTTCTTTTCTCTTACCTTGTGTCAATACGTTTCTATAATAAATCAGAAAATCTTTATTCAACAGGCAGATAGTAGTTGAAAAGCACAAAAGATGCATCCATTTTGATGGTTTTTACTTTTTTCAGACACTAGCTTCCAAAGACAGAAAAGTATCAGGAAAGAAAAGCTTTACTATGCCAATTTCTTTGCTTCGTATGTCGTGAAAAGATGAACTGATGGGTTGCTTATTCATAAATTGAAAAGGTAGATTTATATGACAGCTTAAATTAGGTCTGGCAAAATCCACTTTTAAGCTCAGATTTGTACTTTCTGAGAGCATTTTGACTAATCAAACAAAGGTGGCTGTATAATGAATAATTCATGGATATGGTGCCTGTGAAGAAATAGGATGTAAATACCTGCAGAGGCACTCCACTGATACCATAATTAGCAGCTGGAATTGGAGGGTTGATGATGTCACCATTGCTCCAATATGTTATTATAATATAACCTGCTGGTGAATTTATCTGTATGTAACATTTCCCTTGCTGGTGGCATGTGCTTTTACACACACAAAGGAGAAGGGGCAGCCATTCTTCTGTCCCTCCTAGCCCCAGTTTGTAACCCCTGTCTGCACTCCTCTATGTCTTGCAGCACCCTTTGTCTTCCTGCCTCCTCAAATGATCCATGCATGAGTGGATAAGGGTAGTGTTGTAGCTTCATAGACAGGTCCTGCAAGGTACAGAGATGACAGGGCATAATGGAAGCATCCAGGACCCCTTGTTCCTCAATGGACAGTTTTCTGGAGCTCTGTTTCTGTTTCTCTGAGTGATTCTGGCAGTTGTGGTGCATAACAAAGCTAACCAAGACCTTTTTAAACTACTGTTTACTTTAAGATGCAAAACTTTATCGCTGAAACCCTGATAGTATCAGAAAGGTATTGGTAGTCTAGCAGTGTGAGAAAGAAATCTCTCATCAGAGCTGGGAGTAAAAACAGAGTAGTAAGATGAGAGGACATGAATCCTTCAACATCCCGGTGATGTCCTCTGAGGATGCTGGTCATCACCTCTTTGCTGTCAGGCAGTTGTCATAGATTTGTCATTGTTAGAGTCCATGTTTGCATCAGAAACAGTAAACTAGGCAGGATGCTGCTCTACAGGATCTACAGCATCCAGAGGACAGACTGCTCGATCTTTATCCAGAATTAAAGAAAGCTCAGCAGTAATGTTCCATAAAGCAAAGTTAAAAACTTTGAGAAGTTATTTTGTAAATAGAGATGGATAAAAAAAGACACAATTATTTTCATTTCAACTTCTGTATATATCTATTTATCATTATATACACAAAAAAGTAAGTACAGCTTCTGAATTCTTTGGAATGTCTCCAGGGATTGTTATATTGAGTGTTTGAAAATATCTGTTTTATATGACTGAAATAAAAATTCAGGGATACCCTTGCTTCTGTAGAAACCATACTTAATGAAGTACATGGCTACAGCACATTGTAAAGATGAACCCTGTTGGGTTGTTATGAAATCTTGTTCAGATACATTTCAGTGAAGAAAATCTGTGGGCTAGGAAGAATCTCACGATTCCTCTTGGAACACAGATTTACAGGTGCATGTCTGTAGGCATGTTCAAGTACATGCTAAGGAACTTAATGGTTTTACTAATCACTAGGCTAAGGTGAGGAAAAACAATTACTCCCTTCTTCCCCCTGTGTGTTTGCCCTGTAACAGGTCTGGTTAATCAGCCCAAGATGCTCTCATTCACAATTTCTTTGAGTGCAATGTAAAAGTTATTGGTCAAAATTTTGTTAGCTCTAACTTTTTTGTTGTTTTGTTTGTTTTTTTTTTCTAATGAGCCACATTGCTGACTTTACTTGTAACTGACATGGATGAACTACAATATCAGCTCTATTGCTTCAACAGAATCATGGTAATTTGTGATTTCCTTTCTCTGAATCTCGGAGGTCTTTATTCGGCAGTGAATTGCTCATTTGTGCTGTAGCAATTTTATTCAAGGTAGTGTCTTGGTCATTATGTGCTCAATGATGTCTTCCATTGGTGTTTGAGTTTGTATTAGTGCTGATTAGTCTGTGATGTGTGTTAATTTAGGGATGTAAATATTGGCCAGGATTCTGTATTTTAGTTGAATAATACTCTGGGACTGAACTCACATTCTTTCAGTCCCAAAGTGATAAAATTATCCACAGAGCCACAATAACACACAGGTAAATGGCAGTTAGATAAAGCACCCTGAGTAATATCTTTCCGTTCAGCACATCTGTTTTAATAGACTAAGGCTCAGGTGTGTATTTATGCTTGGAAAAGATGTTAGTTGCAAACAGAGAAGAAAATAAACTTGTTCCTTTGCTAAGTATTCTGTTATTTCTAGAGATGAACATTTTCAGTAATTACAAGCCAGGGAACCAGGTTATAGTGGGTCCTTTTTTGAGGGTTTTGAATGGGTAGGAGACTTACTTTCTGTGTCCTGAGCTCTTTTTGTGGTTAGCCAGTATAGTGCTCTGGACTTTCTATGTCAGTCAGTCAGTACTTGAAGACAGAAACATTGGAGAGTCACAGCCTCTGCAGGCTGAGGATTTACTTTCATTTTCTTTGCTGGCTGAAGCTCAGAAAGTGTTGTCTGTGTGTTATACAGGAGTACAATACTGCAGAGTGCTGAAGGAGACCTGAGTGCACGTGTGGGAGAGACATCTTGTCTCTGCTGAGATGCTGTTGGTTGAATAGCTGAGCCACAGACAGTTCTTCCCCTGGCATGAGCCACTGGGCCATTACACCAGAGAGCATCTGCACAAATGAAGACACAATTGCATCTGACACCTGGACCCACTGTGAAGGAGTTGCTTATGGCCATTCTATGGGCTGAATGATATTCAAGACTGAACAATAATGCAATTCAAGTGTTTTCATACATATTTTTATGGCGCTAGTAAACAATTCTAACAGTTTAAGTAAAGCAAGAATAAAGTCCTAAACCAACAAATCAAACCAAGAAGTAAATTGTCTAGCAAGATAATGAATTCTATTTTGTTGCTAACAAAAATGAATAATGAATTAGGGAGGAGATTAATTTTATATTGATAGAAAACAGAGCTTCCTAAAATATCTGTTTTTTTGTTTCGTTTGGTTTGTTTTTTCCCCCCATTATTGGAAAATACAAAAATGTAATCTTTCTGTTTAAAGATTAGTTTTTTTATTATTTTTACCTCTGCCTCAATAGATTAGCAGTTAATGCAAAAATGAATACTTTTATTTTTCTTATACTGTAAAATGTCTGTTAAAAGTTTCCTAATTCTATTTAAAAATGTATAGTAGTATATAAATAATGATATTTTTCTAGATTTAGGAAATCTCTCAAGTTATCAAATCTAAATTAACTTTGTCTCTGTGGAGTTTGAAAGATAATTGGAAATAAGTAATAATAATCTGAAGAACTTCATAGCCTTTAATAAAGAAAAAAATAAGTTTATGCAGGGTAAGAGCTAGGATTTCTAATATCTCTACTCTTCTTTTCACCTACTAGAGAGAAAATAACTGTTTTCTCCTAAATCTTAAGCTTGTGATAGCACAGAGGTCTGCAATGTTGATTACTGAACTCAGTTATCTCAATTTAATATTCCATTAATAGCACAGGGAAGAAATGGAGTTGTCAATGTAAAGTGAGCCAATGCTTTAAAAACTGAAAAGTGGATGGTCAGTGGTGATAGGGTGGATACAGAGAGTAATCTGTTAGCACATTACTAACTCTTCACATGAATTCAAACAATTTTAATATTCAATTCTGCATCCTGAACTAATGTATTTTTATACTCATTTGGTGATTTCCTGATTGTTTGAAAGAGGGAGAGAGAATTTTTGAGCAAGATTGTTTTAACTGTTAAAAAGCAATGTCTTTTGCAACAAATGACATATTTCTGGAAGTAAGAATGTTTACTGGTACCTAGGTAGTCTGACTGATTGTTGCTTTTTGCTTTTCTAATGTGTCTCATATCTTTTAGTTACATTTGGATTCATACTTAAAGTGCTGGTTGTGCCAAACAAGCTGTTTGCTAGTGACATTGCTTCACTTATTTCTTGACTCTTTTTCTAACTAAGAGAAAAAAAGAAAGAAATTAAGCAGATGTTTTTCTGACTCTGCTAAATACATTGAAAAATCTACAATTTCTAACACAACTGCATATTATATTTTTATTAAAGTGGTGTTTGACTATATATTCCATATCTATTTGTAACCTTTATTAACCTTTATTATTGTTATTAAACAATGATGCGTCATAAGAAATTAGTATTTTCCTTTTTTTTTTAAGGAAACTGGACCATCAGGAAAAATGAAATATTATTATCCTGGACCTACACTTTGCAATTTAGTCTGTAAGAGTGCTTTGGGGACATGTGAATAGATGCCATTATGAGATTAAAGGTCACAGTTTCTGTAAGAAGATTCTGACAAGATAAGGGAAGATGCACATGGCAATATTTTATCCTGTCAAGCTTTGAATTGCTGATAAGACAAAAAGTACTATTTTTAAAAAACACCTCATTGATGTAGGAGGGATGTTTTTCTGAACTAATGGAACCTTATTTCAGTGAACACTGATGGCAGTATGCTTCTCTGATCTGTTCAGCCTTTTTATAAGCCCTATTTTAAATGTTTTGTAAATTCATCTCTAAGGTTCTGAAGTCACAAACTTCAGAAAGCATTAACACAAGAAGCTCTCCTTTGTTAATTCCACAAGACAAATTTTTTAAGTATTTTAAAATTGGCTAAATTTATTGAAACAGTTTTTGTTTTGATATTTTTAAAAATAGTTGTCTTTCAAAAAACCTGATATGCTGATTCAGTAGAAATAGATCCTGATTTTGAAAACTATTTTTAGAGTACAGTAAATTGATCTGATTGCTGGAATTTGTATTTGGATATTACCTTCTGTACTTGTCTGAATATCTTTCTGACAGTGATGGTATCATTTATCTATTTTGTATATAATTTTATATGTACTATAGTACTTTTTAAATGGATGCATATTCAAAGAGGCTTATAACATTTTCTGTAAGAAATCACCATCTCAAATCCTGTTGACAGAAGTTTGAAGCTATATGCTTTAGATGGTGTAAATCAAAGTAGTTACTTACAATTAGTATGTCTCTTATCCTAATTCATTTCATCTGTTCATGCAGATTTTCTGTTAGCAGTTTTCCTGAAAGATAGCTACTTCCTTCCATTTCCATCTGTCTGGGAATTTTAAATCCTAACTTTCCCAGTCTCTTTAGAAAAATTGACGGAGGAAATTTGTTATAGATCCTGTGATGTTTCATATATGAGGGATCAATTTGCTTTCTCAGAGAAGTGGATCTTGATGGTGAACAAAATGTATTTGCAATTATTGCTGAAATTCATTCATCTCCTAAAATCAAACATTTTCCAGGATAGCTCAAGATATTGTGGAGAAGAAACTTTAGTATCTTAGCATTAGCTTGAGTTTTAAGAAGTCAACCAGAGTCTCCACAATCCTAGTCTTGGTCTGAAGAAATGATTCCACTGATGTCAGTGTTAAAATATGTACTGACTTCAGTGGGCCCAAGATTATTCCTCTTGTATCCTTTGTGTAAACAAAACAATAGCCTGCTAATGTTAGGCAGATGATTTGAATAGGCAATGACATCATACGTAGAGCTGTGGAAGTTATTTATTATTAACTGGGAGTACAATAGCATTTCACTTGATTTTAAAATCCTTAAATGGCCTAAAAACCTTTGTTTTAAAGCTTCACAACAGCCATACTGAGAACAAGAGGGAAAATGCTAAAGCCAGCAAAGATCCACTGAAAAAAATGTCAGAAGTAAATTTAATTTCTTCTAAAATCATACGATGCCACCTCTCTTCCAAGTAACCACTCAGCAAAGCAGTTCTAAATTGGAACAAACCTCTTTATTTCTTAAAACTTTCTCTTGAACTTGTTTCCCTTTTTACATTCGAAGTACACTCACGTTCCAGTCAAATACACTTCTCATACCTATTGCACACCCTTTCCTATGTACTCATTTCTCACTTCAGTGCTGCCAGGAGGCAATAGTAATTTACTTCTATTTCTTCGTAATTATTCCTCCCTGATTGATATTGCTTATTATCAAAATGTTCAGAATGACTTTTTCTCGTTTCAGCTCAGAGACACAATCAGATACAACTGATACGAAAAATTAGCTCTCTTCTTCATGGGCAAAATACTGCAATCCTGAAATCTGAATTTTGCTTACCAATTAGAATTCAATCCATAAAAGATGAAAGGTATATTTTTGAGTATATTCATCTCACAGGAGTATTACATGCTGAGTTATCTGAGAGTGCTTTAATGAGTAAGAAATAGAGATGGTATGGTCATGTAATTCAGGACAGATGATATAAATCAAATAGACATAATATCATCACCAAACAGCTTTGCAGAGCTGTTTGTTAGGAGATTTGTGGAAGGTATGAAAAGGAAAATCCCACAGGAATTACTGTCATGTTGTATTATTTTACTAAAAGCAAGTAGTAGTAAATTAACTGAATATAAAGCCTCTTCAAATCAATGGAAATACTTCTATTCAGTCCAGATCTCATATAAATCTTGAGGTTATTCTGTACATTTTCATTCTTATCCAGCAATTTTTTCAGCAAGACAAAGTATTTCAGTTGTCCTTGTTAATCTTTGAGGTTATTCAAATTTTGTGATGTTATCAATCCCTCCTCTGAGATAGTCTCTTGTGTTTTTAGTAAGAAATGAATGACTATGTCACTGCCTCAGTGAGAAAAAAGAGAAAAAATGAGAAAAAAGTTGTGTCTCTATCTGGGTGGTCACTGCTCAAAAAAGGATTTCAGAAAAAGTATATGAGAATAGAATCATGAGAATAAAATATTCCAGATTTTATTACCTTTGCTTACCTTACTTTCAATGTGTTTTAAAACATTAACTACTTTTCTATAAAACATTTATTACAAAAGCACATATTACCTCTGAAGGTAATAGCAGTGTAATTTTGCAAGAGGATAGATGTAGCTTCAGGAATTGAGAAACAACTAGAAAAGTGCTAGGAGAGACATCTGGCTATAGCCAGAAATGTAAGACAGACTGGGTCTCCTTCCTGTCATATATGAAACATATGAAACATATATAGTTAGAGCAGCTTCAGAAGTGATTGGTACTGAGGCACAGCACCACGACTGCCAATACTAGGCTGGAAGTTCAAGGGTAAAGTTCCTCACGCTCATCAGGTCACTGATGCTACATGGAGTAAATGGGTTGCCTTAATCACACAGAGACCTTGAGTAGGAAAACCAAATCATCCAGGAATTGTAGAAGTGATCACAGATTCACCAGAAAGTAAAGATTTTGAATGCCACAAGGAGAGATAGTGACTTGGGCTGAGGAAGCCACACTATATAATCAGCTACCAGATAATGAAAAGCAATATGCTCTGTTTACTGATGGATCTTGCTGTCTTATAAGAAACCATCGGAGGTGGAAAGCTGCTGTGTGGAGTCCCACACGATGAGTTGCAGAAGTAGCTTATAGAGAAGAAGAATCAAGTCAGTTTGCAGAAGTAACAGCCATCCAGCTGGCCTTAAACATTGCTGAGCAAGAAAAGTGGCCAATGCTCTCTCTACACTGATTCATGGAGGGTAGCAAATGCCTTGTGGGGGTAATTAAAACAGTAGAAGCAGAATAAGGGGAAACCTATTTGGACTGATGTGCTGTGGTAAGATATTGCTGCTCAGCTAGAGAAACTAGCTGTAAAGGTACATCATGTTGATGCTCATGTACCTAAAGATTGAGCCACTGAGGAACATCAACACCACCATCCTTCCTGTTGGAGCAGCACTACAGAGAAGAAGAGTGCAATGAGTGGAAAAATGCTTGAAAAAAAAAGCCTGATAAATTGCTTTAATTTTTTCCCCAATATATGTTATGAGATCTGAGCAGTAGAGAGGCATTTCTGTGAGTACTTCTATATTAGGAGTTTTATCATATGCAGGTACATGTTCATGGCTTGGAGGGACAATAATAAGGATCTATTTCATTCCCCCTCTAACACAGGCTGTAAAAATATCCCAGTGATTCCTGCATTAAGACTACTAGCTCAAAGAAAGCTAGAAAACACTTCTAGAAAACTGAATATTTGTGCACTTACTATTTGTACCTAAGAGCTGAACCTCTTGCACTGGTTCTTCAGATAATCTGTTCAACTTTATACCACGAGAAAATATGGCCACATATGACAGCACAGGAATGTCTGTACTTTCTGGGAACTGGGCAGATTTTATTCTTTTTCTTTTTTTAATTCCAGAAATGCTTCCTAGAACATCTTAATTACACCAGATCTAAACAAATGAGGGTACCCAAGTCAGTATTTTAAGTTGTATATCTTCATGGACGGAAGAATTTCTGTCAGGCGACTGGGAACATTAATTATGATGGAAAACATTTTGGCTTGATTTTTCTACTGCCTCTATGAGAAAACTTATACAACATATTGTTATTACTTTACTGTTATTATATCAAGAGATTCCAGCTAAGATTGTATTGGTCTCTGTTATGTCAAGTAATATGCTCAAAAATAGTAAAAAGCATACTGAGTCAGTACTGACACAGAGTCAAGCTCAGTTGAGAGAATCACCAAAAATTCAGGTTTTCCTGCCTTGTGGTGAAAGAGCTGAGGAAGCAAGTTCACATGGCTTGTCTAACTGTTGTGAAACCCCATCTCAGATCAGATATGGGATTAAGAATTCTCAGCAAAAATAGTCTGGGTTCACCTCTGGTGCTCTTGGAATTTGAAAAATCATCTCTGTTGAGATGATTGAGCTCAAAGGACATATTAATGCTGCCTACATCATTATGCAGAGTTTCTTGCTTGCTTTATTATCTTTGAGAAGCATTTTATCTGAGAACACACCTAAAGTTTGTTCACCACCACTGAATGAGACATACAGCTACAGAAGTAGAAAGGAACATAAGGGAAGGAAGAACAGCTTTCAAGTGGAGATGAGTAAAATATCTTTCAAATTGAAAGAAAGAAACATAAACAGCATTTGGGATAAAATTTGGGACAACAGCAGGACACTGTTACAAGGAAAAGATATTAAATCAAGTTAAAATACTTTTTTTTATGATTAGCATAGCTTTTAAGTTAATTTTCACTTGTAGAAATGTTACACTGTGGTTGCTGTTGTACCTGGCTAAGCACGAGGTAAGATCTTTGTTAATAGGGTTTAGAAGCAATGAATTGCTTGTGTTTTGTAGGAGCACTACATTGATTGTGCTGGGCGATGCCTCACTTGGCCAGCTCAATATATAAAAAAAGCTGAGCTATATTAGCAAGCACTAGAAAGCCTATTGGTCTTAATAAAAGCTGTCAGCTTTTATACTTCAAAATATAATTTGGCTGATGTCTGGAGGCATGGAGACTTTTCCACTCCTAAGTTTCAATTGGACAATAAGCCAGATAGGCACCAGTTGTCTCAGGTGACCTACAGGTGACTGCTGCAGTGCTCCCAGGACACTTCCACCATCTTGCCCACACATGACTATAACCAAAAGCTACTGTGGTTGTCTGGCTCACCTAGCTGAGTTTTCTATGTGTAAACATGACCTAGGCTGAGGCATGCTTGGATGCCACCATGGAGTGCTGATGTTAGGTGTCACCCACTCCATTTAGACATAATCTGTGAAATGTTTGAATCTCAAAGCTTTGAAACATGAGGAGAACAGTATTCAGCTTCACGCATGGTAGATAAACCACATTGGTGATTTTCTGGTCAGATTGTTCCCACTGCATGCACACCACTCCCCAGCTGATATTTTCTTCTTTAATTCCCTCATTGGAGCCTGATATCTAATGTGTATGCAAGGGAGAGCACTGCTGCATTACGGACACCATGAATAACTACCTCACATCAGAGGTAAAACATATTGCTAGTGTGGCTCATAATTTTAATACTGAGTGCTAATGTCTTTCCCTTTATCTTAATTAGTGCTGCTTTCAATTAGAAGTAAACCATTCACTTTGAAATAAAAGAACTGACCCACACCTCTTCCCCAAATTTGAATTATCCCCACAATTAAATGCTAAGTATCTGTCTTGACACTTACATGACCTTTATCACCATCATATCAGAGTGGCTGGCAGTGAACTGCAGTATTTATTCACCCACTTATTCCAGAAATTTCTCATTTCAGATAGTAAAGATGTCTTTTGTGGTGCATTTCAGGACAGCATTTTATGTGCTTAGTCTTTCAACAAGTTTCAAAAATTGATAATTTTGTGATACTGGTTTCTAAGCAACTTAGTTGCATGCCCTTAGGCTACCTTCAATTCATACCTTTAGTTCAGGTACTCTTGGATTTAGAGTGGAAGTGTCATATTTACTGGAGAAAGAGAAAAAAAAGCACATATTTGGAAGCAAGGTTTTCTATTGTATGTGTGCAATGTGACATACGATAAGTGTTTTTTCTGTATGTCTGTGCGTGTCAAACACTGAGAGAGCAGCTAGACTCTTTGGTTTTGCACATTTTATCAATATGGGCCTTTAATTTGAATCTGAATTTCTTTGTCTGCTCCAGTTTTGATGTTAGTGGGTTGACTTTGTCTTTAATGTACTCTTCTCATCCATGTAAATGATGTTTTCGGAGCCTGTCAATGATATAGTAACATATCTTTTACATATGTTCTTCATGCAACAACAGTTCTGTAAAATGTATTTTAGAGTAGGAAAAGACTGTACTGATCTGGGGCAACTGTCCTGTTAGACTGAGATAATGAGCTTGTGAAGCCCTCAGATGTCTTTCTGGTGAGTTTAGTAACCACAAGCACTTCTTTCTAGGAATTAGGATTAGTTTGTGCTTCTTGATAGCAAGAATCAGAGTGATGAAACACTGCCTCACATCATACAAAGGAGGCAGTGACAATGATGCAGACTGTAGGACTTTATTCAATTATCTGAGCAGCTGGAAAATTATGGGAATTGTAGAGCACTGCAATTTCACAAAGTGGATTACCTGGATCTTAATTAACATTTTCTAATGGGCATATAACAGGGAATAATGCAGGTCATCTATTCAACAACCCAGTTGACAACCCCTCAATTTTATGCTCTCTTTTTCTGTACTGCATATTTGTTCCAACTGGCTCCCTACCTTGGACTCTACAGCATCCTGCTGGGTTAAATGTGATGGACAGTCTATATGAAAACCAATCAGTTATTTTTACAGGAGAAAAAGAGAAGGTCAAGGCTCTCTCTTTTCAAAACCCTGTCTAGTAAGCCTTCAGCTGTCACAGATGAGATGTCTATGAGGCTCTTCTTTCACTGGTCTGTCCTTTCATTTTGTCCCAGACACTCAAGAATCCAGCTACAGAAGCCATTCCAGTGCATTCATCACAATATTTATTTGATTGCCATTTCCCAAATTTAGAAGAGGGAAATTGTAACTCAAGTATACTGACTGTATAGTGTGCTGCAATACCTAACATATGAAGGAAGATAATTCAGTTTGATGTTCATGTGAAGTATTCTTTCAGTGGTAAAACTCTACTCGCACATAAATGGGCAGTGAAACACTGTTTCTGGAGCTTATATGATATATTGTTGATACACAGGTTAAAAGATTGTGATGGGAGTCAGTCTTGCAGAACAATTAACACATTCTTTTTCATTTAAAAACAGATGACACTAAGGCTTCAAGTTGAAAGGTAATGTCATTAAAATCAGATTTATGTTTAATATGCAAATAGACTTCCTTTATTTCAAGAATACGTATTTCACCATCTACAAAATATAAAGAAAGAAATTTGGTTTAAATTTAGAGTTCATAAAAATATATCAATCTCACAAGCACATCAACACTTTTTTCAAGTATCATTATTCCTAAAAGATTCATGTTTCAAGCATGCATATTCTGATCTAGATGCTTACTTTAATAAAGTTATTTAATAACGTTCAGTTATAACTACCCTTGTTTCCTGAGGTTTCCAATTCATTATCGCACTGTCCAGAAGAGGCACAACCCGCATTGCACTTGCAGATAAAGAGAAGAGCAGGAGAAATAATTCCTAGTTCTATGTTCTATAGAGATTTTAAAAACTGACACATTCTGTACCCCTGATGAATTTTGATATTTCAAGGTTTCTGAGAAGTTATTAATTCAATTCAGTGTTGTGACCTAAGGTTACATTAGGAAATACAAGGAAGATCTAATTTGGTCTTTTCCTAGCAATTCAGGTGATGGAGAGTTTCCAGAAGAGTTCAAATGCTTACAGCTGTCAAATTATTTTCATTTTTGATATACCCATGTAGAGCATGTGGAAAAATTGATCAAAATTACTTCTGATGACTTGGTCTAAATTGCATTAGAGAAAATTGAACAAAAGCTACTTCAACATCAGATTTCAAAAGTAGGATAGAACAGACTAATTCTCATTATATTAAACTGATGTATATATATATATTATATTAGAGTTTTGATCATCTTTTTCTTTTGAAAGTCATGCTAGTGGCTATACATGATCATTCAAAATAGTCAGAGTTGATATCTGAAGAATGATATATTTATTCAAAGTTGTCTTGAAGTGCTCTGAGAAATGCTCAATCAGTACCGTTTGTTGCCACAGCTAGTAACTGGGAATGAACCTAATTCTGTATTTCATAAATTCAGCATTCTTAATACAATATTAATTGTGGTCATTACATCAGATCAGTATTGAACCATATAGGCAACAATTATTTTATCAAGAAGATCAAACAATGAAACTGGGAAAATTATTTAATCCTAAATCCCTAATTTCATTTTACTGAAACATATATCATTCAGAGAACTTCCAGACTTTTCTAATTTATTGAAACCATAAAAGAATGACATAGCTAATGCAATGGCATCATGTACAGGAAGAATATATAGTACATATCAACACATTTAATTAGGAAAATAATTGTGTTTTTCCTAGCTAACACCTGTATAAATCAGAGGACAGAGGGGATGGTTTCTCATGATTGTGTTCAGGGGCAGACACATGAATCAAGATATTAAAGCAGCTAAAATATATTTGTTCACCTGGAGAGCACCTGAGTGTCATTCAGAATAGTATAATTCTGGAGGGTTTTGTGGGAACAACATGAGGTCATCATAGCTGGACAGAATATAAATCTTTACAGATGGAAGAGAAGGAAGAATTCAAATTGTCATAGATCAGAGCCATGGCTGCACTGAGTTACCTAAACACAGACCTTTGGTGCCATCCAAGACACCCTCAGGTATTCTGTCTGGTTTCCAGCTGCTTCTCCAGAAGGGCCTGGATGGCCCATAGATGATCATATCTGCCAGCCTTGTAAGCATACCTCAGAAGCCCTAGGGTGCCTAGGGTGATCTAAGTGCTTATACATGGAATTGAGACCCAAAGACCACACAGTTCCACAGTCTGTTCTTATCAAGGCATTTGTATTGATTCTAAATTTTAAGAATAATTTGTGTGATATTCATAAGGTATTTGTATTTGATTTTCAGAGAAAAACAAAGCCTGACTTTTTATTCTTTTCTATACCTAAGCCCCTGTAATCTTCACGCTCTGTATCTCGTTTTCCTCTTGTATGTCATATTTAAAACAGGTTACCAGTGGTGATATATTATTCCAGATGAGCTTGAACTTTTATTTTGGGCAGTAATGTTCCTGTTCAAATTTATTTCTACTGTACTCTCCTCTTCTTAAGTCAAGGGAAATGAGACCTTTGGTTTTGATTTAGTGAACAAAATATATAACAGAATGAAAGAGAGGCAGCCTTCAGGACATTTCTGTCCACACAATTTCTTTCCCAATCCACACAAATAAGAGGAGGAAATGTGTCATTTCAAGCCTAACTTTTGTACACACATGCACACACACACACACACAGATACTCAGAGAGAGGAACCCCACTTTGAATGAGCACCTGAATTAAAAGTCAGAATGTTGCTGAGGCTTCCCCATGACTAATTCTGACAGAATTGTCAAGCAATTCTGCTAGCTCTGAGTTAGTATTATTATTATACACATAGAGCAGTATAATATTTATCATGATAAAACAATGTTTGGGCTATTTGAAAACAATTAGCAAAATTAATACAAGTATACATTTGCAATCTGTTTGAGATTTTTTTGTTTATGGTGCTTCACAATAGCCAAAATCTCTCCTCAGTTTATGCATGTGCAATTCCTGTTGAAGGTACATGACTGATTCAAATATCTTGGAGCAAAATTGAATCTTAAGTGTTTAATGCATGTTTTAATGTCTTTTTTTGCAACCCAATTAATTGTGCAAATACTCTTGAATATGAAAGGGCTTAATGGAAGCACTGTGTTGATGATAACCTGAATTTATCAATTTATTGGTTGAATTCCAATCCATGTCTTCAAATGGTGTTTCTGATAAATTTTCTTTGCTTAAGAAGCTGGTGTTAGTTCTAGACCACCAGCAAGTGAAAAGATGGTTGAAAAACAGATTTTGTCTCAGAGGGGAAATTCTGACATTTCTGAACTTATTTTCACTCTCAACTGGAACAAAGATAACAATAAAAATGTATGAGGACAGAAAACTTTAAAATCATTTGTACAGCAATATGTATGTACAATTTCATTTCAGTCAGTTTCAGTGATGTGGAATGTTACAATAAATATCCTATATATGTGCGTACGTGTACTGTGATATAATGCTTATATTAGAATGTATATTATTAATATTGAAATTAAATGAAAGAAGGAAATAATAATGATACATTATTACTTCTCTTTACAGAAAAATTTCAGAAAGCTGAAATAATTATACCATCATTTCCTTGTGGAAAATTTCTTCACCTTCATGAAATGGAAGTAATGAAAAAATTCTCATTAAGTTTCTGACCTGCTCAAACACAGAGGTGATTTGCACTCCTTAGGCTATAACGCTCTGACTGCTTCACCAGGCAGGACCTCATGGGACATTCATCCTTCTCCTCAACAGGCTTTTCCATAAAAGCATCCCATGATTGCATTCTTATGTTAGTTTCACTGTTAGATATATTTCTTTCTATCTATCAAAATCCACCCCTTTTGCTTTAAATTTCTTTCTTTAGACAAGGTTTGTGGGTGAGCAGACAATATTATGGTAATTTTTAAGCTTTCAAATAACTTTTTGCTCTGCAGTGAAAGGAAAGAATGCTTTTAGAAACCATTATTGTGTTAAAAAGGCTATCTCTGTTAGAATATTCAGAATTTAAGAAGGATGTATGCCTTGGTGGTCTGAGATGGTGTGGGGTCCATGGTTAGGCATTACTATTTGTAACACTTCTAAGCATTTTTTTTTCCTCAGAGGCCAGGAAACATATAGGGAAAATAAAGCCTGACAAAAACCAAGCTGAGTTATGTCTTTCAAGATTATTGAACAAATAAAAAAAGAAGAGAGATGACACTGGACAGCAGTGTGGTGTTGATGGATATGGATTAACACACAGCTATGAGTTAAAGATAAACACACGCTGTATCTTAATTTCCAGTTGCTAAGAATTTGGAGTACTGATGGGAATGATTTTATGAAAATGCAAATGGATACACAATCAAAGTGGAGACAAAATGAAAGGCACTTTAGTGATCAGTATGTCTGTAATTTAGAAAACAAATTACATATGAAACCACAGGCATGAGAACTATGTGCAGTGAAGCCAGGGGTATAATCATTTAGCCTGAAAAGTCGGCAAATAATAATGTTTCATAAAAATGCAAGGGTATATGAGGGCTATAGATAAATTTAATGTCAAAATTAAGAAAATTTTACTCTTTGTTAGAGAAGTAAGGATTTGGGATGCTCTTTCTATTGGCAGGGAATTTACTTTGCTTTAAGATGAGGTATGAAGATGTTCCTTTGACACAGCTGTCTAAGATGGCAGAGGAATAATCCTGCTGACCTCAGAAGTCTGTACCAATTCTACTATGAAAGAAGCCTGTAGAAGTTATATCAGAAGGACATAGAAACTCATGTGAGTACCAAAGCCTGGAGCCCTGAAACAGCAAGAAGTTTGCAGTTCTTGAAATGTCCTTTTTCTGCAATTGTAAATCAAAATATTCTACTTTTGACTTACAGAAAGAAATTTTCCTTTTATTGCTCACTAGAGCAACCAAGCAAAAACATCTTAGAGATAAAAAGTTGGAAAAACAGCAAAAAATAATATTTTCATTGATTCTATTCAAATATATTTTCATGGCATTGAAAATCTTGGCAATCATGATTTTGAGATGTCAATGTTTCATCCAATGTTTCATTATTTTTCTGAGAACAGGGTTAGATTTTTTTTCTCTCTCTACTTTTGAGAAATCATTTCCTTCAAGATTTACCTTTCAGAAGATGCATAATTTCTATAGCAAAGAAAAAGCTGTCCGGGAACAGATTTCAGACAGACAAGGGGGCAATAGAAAGCTGTAGCTGCCTTCTCCCTAAATTAATGCTGCAAATGGATTATGTGCACAGATGCATCTATATGTCCTGTTTCCATCTCCATATTCTTTTGGCACTTGGATTCAGAACAGAAGCATATTTTATTGTCTGCAGAGCATTGTCTTTTCTAAATAAGACTAGAGATCTAAGCTAACAGCTCAGATTTGAAATCACTGGTCGAGAAATCAAAAAAAAAACCAAACATCTGCCCACATCATCTGCCAGCTCTGTCTTTACCTACAGCTGCTTCCTGAATTATTACCCTTAGGTGAGTATTTGCTTGCTGAGCTATCTACCGCTGGTTTTCAAACTGTGCTCCTTGAACCCTTGGGCTCTGTAACCAATAGCTAAGAAAACAAAACCCACTGTCAGTGGATTTAAATTCCCTAGTTAAAGTATTGGGGGAAAAAAACGGATCCTCAAACTGAAAAAAAAAGATCTAAAATTCACTGATCTAGATTATTAGTGAAACATTCTTGAGTGATGGAATTTTTATTTATTTCTTAACATTTTAGCATGCCAAACAGTTCAACACCTTCATAATACTGTCTTTCACCCATGTATCACAGGGCCAGTTTCTCAAGTATGTGTAGAAATGTAGTATTTGCCCAGGTCATTTCCTCCAAGTAGGATTACTCATCCACTAGCTCAAGAAGGAAAGAAACAGCATGCTTACCTTTTCATCTGTAAGTTTATTATTGGGTTGGAGAAACCTGTATGATCTTTGACTGTACATGCCTCATGGTATAGCTAGCGAGTAGCTCTGTGGAGGAGGTCCTGGGAATGCTGGTGGGCAGTGAGCTGAGCTCAGGCCAGCACTCGGCCCTGGCAGTGATGAAAGCCAGCAGTGCCCTGGGCTGTATCGGCAGGAGCACAGCCAGCAGATCAAGGAAGGTGATTATTGCCTGTACTCAGCAACTGTTAGACCACATTTAGAGCACTGCATCCCAGGAAGGGCTACCATGATAATCAGGGATGGAGCATGTGCTCTATGAAAACAGGCTGAGGGACCAAGGCTTGTTCTCCTGAAGAGGGAGTGACTTTAGGGGAACCACACAGAGACTCCCAGCACCTATAAGGAGTTTATCAATGAGATGGAGCCATGCTCTTCCCAGTAGCGCATGTCTGGAGGCTGAGACAACAGACATAAAGTGAAACTATAGAGGTTCAAATTGGACAGAAGAAATATTTCCCCATGAGGACATCTAAGCAGTGGAGCAAATTGCCCAGAGAGGCTGTACAGTCTGTCCCTGGAGGTTTTGAAGCCCACACTCTGGGTACAGCCCTGAGCAATCTGTTCTGAACTTGTAGGTGATCCTGCAGTGAGCATGACATTGAGCTTGAGGTCTCCTCAGGCATCTTCCAGCCCAAATTACCCTGTAATCTTATGATTCTATGTGGCTGGGTTACCTGAACCATAATACAACATGTATTGAATTTCAGTTAGTCAATAACAGCAAAATAACCCTCTGCAAAATCAAGTTTTCCATAGAGATCAGCAAGAAGACTCTTCCAGGTTAATTAAGGGCTTGTTCTGCTATTAAGAAATGAAAACTAGTGCTGATACAATATTTTACAAATGTTCTTATAATGGAACCTGAATATTCTTTCAGCTTCTCAGCTACAGCTAATGTCTAGAGTCACATGATAGGCTGCATAAAAATATATCTCAATTTCTACCAACAGCAAAATTGGCCAGCTCATCCTGTTCACTGTGCTACAGCTAGCTGTGTATTGAAGGCTATATATTGCTGCTGGCCACATATTTTCATCAGCTGACTCTCACCATCATGGTCTAGATGCCTTCTGTGCTTTGATATCTGAAAAATATTACACTTGGAGAAGGTGGATAACAAACATCTCTGGAGACAATTACTGAAATAACTTTAAATCTTGGCATATCATGTTATAATAAATAGAGTTTGACAAGCCAACAGTCTAAAGGTGACCAGTATCAGAGCTGACTTGTTATTGTTAAACTATATAATTTAATGAGGTTGCTTTCAAGACGAATTTTGCCCATCAAGTCCCAATGCTCAGTAGCTTTTTGTGTGTCATTTTGGTGGTCATAAAACAGAAATCAGGCTATACAACCATCTTAAATCGTTGCTACTAATAATTTCTAGATGAAACATTGTTTTTGATGATGGTGAACCTCAGAAAAGCCTGCAATGTTTTTAGAGGGCTCAGTACTGGGCTCACTTCTGCCAGATGCTCTCTCACTTGCAACATGGAAATGAGGGCCCTGTGACAACAGAGGACATCTATGGGGGGAACAGCAGTTTGCAGCATGGGAGATAACACAGACCTCTGGATTGAGACACTGATGGCCATGCTCAGCCTGGTGAGATGGGTAAGAAGCCTCCCCAGACCCTTATTTATAAAGTTTGGGAGGATTTTATCAAAATGCTTGAATTGACCAATAAATGCAGCCATACACCTCTCAGAAGGATTTTCTTCCTAACTTTCAGCCAGAGTAGAGAGACGTTTTCTAGCACCAACAACTGGAGAATTAGTTTCTGTTTGATAGGAGGCAGGATAGAGAGGTTAAGGAGAACAAGACAGTCCCGCCTTGCCATAATGTGGGCAGACATGCCAGGAAAGAGATGCTGATGGTGACACTTGTTCAAAGGCCCCCTGCCAGCAACTTGTTTCAGGTGAATGTCCCCACCAAAGAGCAGCTGTCACCACTGCACAGACCTGAAGGCACAAGTGCACAAAAATGGCAAGAAGTTCAAGGTTTTAAAGGGCTGTGACATAGACGATAGTTAAAAAAGTAATTTTGCTGGAGAGTTATAAACCATAAAAACACTCAAGGAAACATTTAGTAAAAATCATCCCTAAATGGAATTCAGTGCTAGAAATAGGATCAGTTCCTGCTGGCCTCCAGTTGTGGTGAAGACATTTGACACCTTGCAGGGTGTCTTACAGGGGGTCTGTCCTGCAACAGAGAAAAAAAATGTTCAGTGTCTTTCTGTATATGGATCTATGCACAATTCCATTTGAAGGAAAGAGCCCATGTCAATAGTTTTGGACATTTTTGTGCAAAGAATGTCAGGTTTAAAAAGAGACTATTTCAACATATATTTCTACTTCAACAAGATTGATTTTAATTCATGGTGGTTTTAATTCAATTCGATTTCAAAAGTCTTATCAATTTATCTTTAAAGATTGAAGCACTGAAAAAAAATTGAAAGAGCTAAATAAAATATTTTATTGAGCCAATCTGATGTTTTCCTTCATTATCAATAAATTGCAGTTTTTAGGATACTGTTGTTTTATATCCATATGGCCAAAACTATACAAACTAGAGCTCAGGAAAAACATTAAGATCTATACAGCTACAGATAGCAGAAATAATAAAAAACTAGATTTAGTTATGTAGCCTCTGGCAAAACAAAAGATTGATTATAAACTTTTATTTGAGTTGAAGAGCGAAAAAAATCCATCTTTAAATTAAAATTGTCATGCAGGCAAGGAAAGAATGATGCAACAAATGGTTCTTGCTAGCATGACCTAAACCAAGGAGATAAAAAATAAGGGCCTTGCAAAGGAAAGAATAATCCAGTCTTTTACATTTGTCAAAAGTATTTTAGAACAGAAGTATTCATTAACTGGATTATGAAACTAAATCTAATCTTTATTTTTTTCCCCATAAATTATATGAAGGAATTCTACAGTATTAGATTGGTTTATCCTTCTTATGTTTATGTGCATGAAAAATAAACAAATGAAAATAAGGAAATGCACATTTGCATAACTAATTAAAAATAGTGAAGAAAAAAGTATTTTTCATTTTTTTGTTAATCTCTGCTCTCTTCTGTACTCAATAGATTTGTTTTGCAGAGTCCTATTCCACTGTGGATTAAAAAAAAAAAAAAGAATAAATAGTACAACCATAAATGAGAAAAGGTTATTAAACCAGTAAATGAAGAAACAGCACAGAGAATAAACACAACTTGCAAACAGAATTCTCTGCCTCTAGAGAGGAAATATAGCAGGGTTGTTTGGCTGAGGGGATATGCATATTGTAGAGCACATGCTCAAACATAAAAGGCAAGTGGCTTTAGTAATGAAAATTCCCACATAAAGAAAGTAAGAAGATCAAATGTCACGTGTACCCTGTAAGGAGCTTGCAAAAATACTGGTGCTACATCACATGCAGCTGTCTTCAAAGCAGTTATTTTAGGTCTGTATCCTTCAAGACATAATAACTACAAATAACATTTCCATTGTGACTGTTTCATTAGTTTCTAATAAAATGGAAGGAGGAGATGCTGGCAGGAAGAAGGAGTATCACTGGCCAGTGAAGCTGGGTGTAACGCAAAAGGTTAACTCCCAGACAAGCATGGTTATTGAGACTGTTATTAAGAGGCACAGGGGCAACCTTTTGCTCCTTATTTCACTCTTCAAGCTGAAATGATAATAGAGTAAAGCTGGAGGAAACTTCTATCACCAGTGAAATCTGTGAAGTGACAGATGAAGCACTGGAAGGAAAAGAAAAGGGAATGGTAAACGTTCTATTCTTTTGGGTTTATAACTGCTGTGAATTATTTTTCCCATTTAGAAAGAATTTTCAAAGAATCTAGGGTTTTAGCCAAACAAAAATTTTCATAAAAGGCTTTTGCTTTCAGTGAAATATAATAAACACAGACATACTGCTGTGAAAATTTTGGAGACCTGCACGTTGGGGATTCATCTCCTTCCATCATGAGTCTGTCATCATGAAGTCTCCAGAAACAGTTCCCTGTAAACTGGGCAGGGAGAGTAGTAGTCAGGCTAAGCATCTCATTCACCTGTTTTTGTGGGGGGTTTTTTGTTTGTTTTTAAATATAGCATTGTGTTTAGCCTTTTTGTAATACACAGAAAAATCATTTAAAAATTGAATCAGACAACTGTGTACTTTTTATTACTCATAATATGAGGTATGAGGAACAGGTATGAGGCAGGTATTAGTTTCCACAAATATACTAACAGAAGGTTGTCGCAAAGAAAGGCAACCTGAAACCATGAATGTGCCAGTTAAAGCATTCAACAGGAATGTTAATTCACCATTAAAGAAATGTGTGGAAGAAAAAAAAAATATTATTCATTCTATTCTATTTAAACCTTGTCTTGTCATATTGCTGAATAACCTGATAGAGAATGGGGTATTCCTAACAGCAAAGGTCCTTCCAGTTGCCCTGCTGAGGCAGTCTAAGAGCACAGCTCCCTACCATGGTGCTCTGTGTTACTCACAGCATCCTGGGCTGTGAGTGGACTGGTTCACAATGGTGTAGGTCAGCCTCCAAAAGACCAATGTGCAGCCACAGGGAAAAACCAGATCCTTACAGTTTTGCAATGTTTCATGTATCCTCCTTCTTTTTGTTAGAATATTCTCTAAGCTGAAGTACTCCTCTTTGTCATTTATATGTGTCCATTTAGTCTTTCCCAAGATCTTTAGATCCTTACATTTTTTCCTGATTTTGTTCTCTGAATGAGAGCAAAGGGATAACATGCACATCCTTCTAATACTGAAAATCCAGCACTCAGGAATATTCTGTATGTTTAAATCTGGAAACACTTCAGTTAAGACCATCTGATTGTAGGATGTTGCTGCAAATTTATTCAAATAGTTTACATCAATGATAATATTTTAATTTTAGGAGGGCAGTTCAAACAAAGCAACATATGTCTTGCTGGTAGCAGAAAGAAGCAAAAAGCACTCTCACAGTCTGGGAAAGCAGCAGAGGGAAAAAAAAAGATAAAATTTATGGTTAGGGAATAGAACAGAATATGGTACCAATACACTGCAAAAAAATTAATCATATTATGGGTTTTGTGGGAGAACCACCAGTGCTTATGCATTATAAGGAGAAAACAATAAAGTTCTTTAAAGCCTTTTTTGATTTTGAGCAAAGCTGCCATGCATTGATCTGCACAAACTTCTGGAGCAAAAACTAGAATACAGTACTTTAAGATAAGTTGGGTCACATTTTTCTACTATTACTAACTTTCAGTCTAAGTCTGAGTTTAAACAGCCTTTGGGCATTTAAAGAGTGACATTTGCTGGCTAAAAATCAATTCTCATCAAGATCTCCTTGGCTTATATACTAGAATCCTTACTGTGAGACTTAGAGGAATTATTGAGAATTTAAATGGGGAATGGGAAAGAAGGGACCAGAGAAGAGGCTCAGAAGTCCAGTGGGGAAATAACTTCTTTTCCTCATCCACTATACATTACTGGACTGTGAAAGAAATAATGAAACCAAAGGAGACCTGAGAGGAAGCTTATGATTGAGCAAGGTGTATGACTTCTGTCCATTGAGAGCCAATTTAGGGGAATCTTCAGGCTGAATCTTTGTTACATTTTATTTACCGACTGCTGTTCTCCAATTGCCTTAAAAGAAAGTAAATCAAACCCATATACTGGAGATACTATGAGAGGGATGGGTATGTCTGATCCTTTCTAGAAAGTATCACAAGAGGGAAGTGGAAAAGCAGCAGGTGGAAAAGTTGAAATGGCACAGCTGGCCTCAATACCTTATAGGGTGCAAGTTCAAGGACAGATCCTGTACCCTGTCACAGGAGTTTCTTATCACCCTTCCTTCATCATGAGAATAGATGACAGAACCTTAGCAAAGGTAAAGAAATATATAGAAAGCAGGATAAGTGAAGATGCTGAAGTTTGCAGTCTCCTATGTGATGAGGATTCAAAGATTTCGTGGTCAACATCAGTTTCTGTTGAAGAAAATACTTTCTTGAAACCACTTACAGTCTCATATATCACAATTACCAGTGGATGAAAAGGTCACTGGTCTAATTCTTCATTTAGGCACAGGGAATATTAAAATGTGAC
Source organism: Bucco capensis (assembly GCA_013396975.1). NCBI lineage: Eukaryota > Metazoa > Chordata > Aves > Piciformes > Bucconidae > Bucco > Bucco capensis. The sequence continues at coordinate 357,485 of VWZO01003221.1, forward strand.
AGGCAATGTCAGATATCACATACAGTAATTAGGAAATAAATATGTCCATGTATTTTCCTATAGATGAATAACCATGTCTGCACTTGCACTTTAAGAAATTGCAGTGGACATTGTTCCTATGGTTACTAGGAGGTAGCATTTACAGAGAAAACTGATTTCTATAAAAGGAGCAAAAAAATCACTGCAACTGGAATTGTCTGCTATGTCAAAAGTCACTTTGCACTATAATTTTTATTTGTTAAGAGGATGCTGAAAATTTTCCATCTAATCAGGTACAATATTAAAAAAACCCTGCAATTGAATATTTTCTAATTAACTAAACATGCTAAAATTGAACATTTTAGATTAATAAACCAGTGTAATTAACTTTGTCCACTTTTATCATTTTGTCCTCCCACCCCCGAAGATTCGAGATTTAGGATATCAAAAAACATCAAGAAGATTTTAGAACAGCAAAGGACAGAGTGATCTTAAATGTGGTCAGAAGAGAATAGCTAACATAAAATCCAATACATGTTGTTGTCTGTAGTACTACCATTTGATCCATATTTGAGGTGCTTTTGGAAATATTGACCTATGATAACCCACATTCACTGACCACATTCTTTCTTTTTTTTTTTTCTTGGCACCTCCCCAAACATGAGCTAAAAGGAAATTTGGAATTATTTATATTGGTAAAGGAGGTCCTCTTATATTGAAAACTTAAACCCAGACAATCTTGAATATAATTCTAGTGTTTTAAGCAAGGACAGGTTAAAAGGTAATGGAAAGTTTTACCTCTCTAGAAGGAAAATGTTTTTTTCAGGCTGGTTGTTACAATCTGTTTCAGCAAGTCAGGTCAAGAATAGACTTTACCAACTTAAAAGTTTTCCAATTTTCCAAATCTTGTTTACAGTGTGAAAAATAGTTCACATAAAAATGAAAAGATTTATTTGGTTGATATCTGTTGTTTTACCGTCATGGAAATTCTGTTTCAGAAAGTTTACACTGATATGCAAAAGCCTTTGTGATGAATTTAGGGTAGAAATACCCCAAGAATCAAGTTGGAGAAAATGTTATCTTTCATGTACTTCCTGTGAGGTCACAGATAAAAGCATCTATGTGATCATGAAGTTTGTGTCTCGTTACACAGTCTAAAACAATATTGCCTGTTTTTTTCCTGCGTTATAACTTCTGTTGGAGCTGAAATTTATATTTGAGAAGCATATTCAAATTTGATTTGGAAAAAAACCCCTACAGGATAGATAAAGTAGTATCTTTCCATATTAGAATTTTGTATCACTGATCCTTTTTCTGTAGGTTTTTCTACTTGTTTTCTCACTCTGCTCTCTTTTTCACCCCCACAGGATTATTTCTTTTTATTCTCTATTCACTTGATTAGTAGGGGAAACAATAACAAAGCTTAACAAAACAAATCTCTCCTCAATAGACTGAAAAGCCAAAGTATTAGTATTCAGGAACAAATGTCAAGACTATGACATTTGAGTAGGCTTCAAAATTAGACAAAAGTTACTTTGGCTGCCGTTACAACTCTGAATAGCTGATGAACTCAAAATTCAAATTTATTGGCCCAACCAGCTGACTGATGGTTAGCTGAACACATTGCTCATCCCTGAGTGCCCAAAGCCAACCGTTTGTGGGAAGTTCAGTGACTCTTTAGCTGGGTCTGCACCACTGCTTTCCTCATTTGAGCAGTTATTTTTGGTTCATCTGTGGATTTACACTGTCATTCAAAGCAGACACCTGGGTGACATTTACCATGAACCATGGGCATCCAGTGAAATATTTAAATCATGGCGCACTGAATTTCATCTCTAACCCATATGAGTGTCAGAGGGAGCCAGTGCTCATCAGTACAACAAAGCTCATTCCCAGGCTCTCACAGCTGACAAGGAAAAAAATTTAAAAAAAGTCTACATATAACCCCCATGGCAAAAAAACTTTTTCAAATTCACTAATTAATGCTTGGGAATTCCAATAAATTCACTTGAACTCTCTTACGAATTTCCTGGCTCTTTTCTTCTGGTCTGAAGGAGCTGCAAATTTTTGTCTTTCAGAAGATGTCTTGGGGCACATCTGACAGCAAAATATCAAGTGTTAAAGAATGGGAAGAATTTTTACTTTGGAAAACATAAAAATAATTACTGGGACAGGTTCTGCCATTTTTCTCACATTTCCTTTGGACTATTCAGAAGGAAATTCTTAGTGCAGAGGAGCTGTAAGAACCACAAGACACGAATGAACAGATTTTGCCACCAGTACTTGCCTTAAGTGATTCTTCCCTCTTACATTAATTAATGGATTAACTCTGTAACTGGTGTTTTTCTCATTTCAGTGAAAAAGTGTGGGTACATAGCTACTGTAGATATGTCCCAGAGAAGAACCTTTAAGAGTAATACACTGCAGAAGACAGAAAAGAAGACAAACTCTCTTTCTATGTTAAAAACATAGTATCAAGAGTTTTCCCAATAGAAACGTTTGAAGAAAACAGTTAAGGGAGTCATCAAGACTTAAAATATGCCTTGTATGTAGCATTTATTCTACAGTAGCAAGAATACCAGTATAGGTGAAATCTCACACTTCCCGTAGTCCTGCATTATAGATTCAAAAAGGAATATTGAAGGGATCAGTAAGAGTTCAATTGCTTAAGTGAAAGCTCAACCTGAGCTTAGTGAGGTTTCTAGGTTAAAGCTGCCAGGTTTTTTGTTGGATAATGCGGACCCTGAACCTGAATTGCTCTCAGCATTTCAAAGATACTGTACATAGAGACAAATTGCTCTCTGCACTTACTTCCACAGGAATGATGCTTTTTCTAAAGGTGATTTGCTGTGTTTTTATACATTCTGGGAAACATAAAGAACAAACCAACCAACCCCAAACACTGACAGTGTTGAAAATGCTCCAAACTCAAGACTAGTTGTTGCAGTCCTTCACCTGCTATCTATTAACATTTATTTTGCACATGGATAAAACGTCATCTGAGCTGTCCAGAAACATCTGGATGTTATGATACCTAACAAATCTAATAGGCACAGCTAATTAGCCCAAAGATGGGGAATGCATTATGTGGTTGCTGTTACAGCCTTCGCCCAATGAATATAAATAGGCTTTTGTTGATCTTTTGTCCTACTAAAATGTAATCCAGTTTATTGAACTGGTGAATTGCATTAACCATTTTGACATTATTTCCTTATAAATCTAACATGTTGCCCTTGTTCTGTTCTTTGTCTGTATATAACACTAGCAAAAGGAAAGGACAAAATCCCACATCAGAAAGGGGTTCCAAACCACTGATGGATGTTGATTTAAATGGGAAATGGTTTTTAAAGCTCAAAGAAAACTCCACATATCTGCAGAACAGGGCTAGGAAGGAGGTTGGGAGAATGTGTTATAAAGGACATATTTCATACTCAGAAGGATATGTGTTATAGATTTGGAGAACAAGTAAATGATGTTTTGTAACTAGAACTCAGAAAAATCTTATGTGTCTGAAGGATTACCTACTTCTCAGTAATATAGTAGTTTATCATGTAGTTACAAGCCCCACTTCACCAACTGAAAGCAGCATGGCTACCACAACATGAAATAAACGGTGATCTCTAATTCAATTTTAAAACATCTTTAAATATTTCATAGGATGGCTGTTTTGAACATGGCACTAAAAGATGGAGCTGCATGTTTAACATGGTCTCTGCTGTTTCTATACAAGTAACTGAAGGGTTTGGAAATGTATGATTGTACCTAAAAGACAAAACATAAATTTATTCTTACTGGTCTAATTTCTTCTTCGTTCAGCTCAAAAAGGACCCTGTTTTGTGAAATGCAGGATTAACTGCATTTGTGGTTTCATTATTGTTTAGTACTCTTATGTTAATATAGACAAAAAACGTTTCTACTACTTCATTTGTAGTAGTCATAGACAATATCCCTATTTCTTTTTTAAATTCAGAGCTTATGAATCTGAAAAGTTAGACATAATGTATTTCTCATGATAAACACAGTGCATTCCAGAGGCAGATTTCATTCCTTCTACTGTTTTTACCCTCTTACTGACCTGTGACCTCCCTTCATTTTAAAAACACGTATTTATTTCCGGATGACAGTAGCAAAATGGCCAAGGTAAAAGCAGGTTACAGAATTCTTGTCTAGTATCTCTGAAGCAGGTATGTGCATCCCTAAGAATCATTTACTGCAAAGGCAGGAAATGTTCCCACAGCTTCTCTGAAAGAATAAGGAGGTGGCTCATCCCAAATGCCTGAGTCCATGTAAGTCCTTTGACTTATAAACTTGTTTCTGTCAGTCTTTTGTGTGTTCTTCCACAGTCTCTGCTCCTACGATTCTTCAGAACATTCTGCTGGCTGAATATCAAGAGTAAGGTTTCCATAATTTCCTCAGTTTCCCATTCATATTCAGATCATGTGCATATAAGCCTCTCAAAGACTGCTGAACTGTGATTAAATGCAGGGTATGACGAAAAGATTTTGTGAGGAAACGGTAGATGAGAAATGATAAACCCTAAATCTCTACCAAAACACAGTTTTGATGAAAAAATCTGATTCTAGCATTATTCCAGTTTTCCTCCCTAACATCAATATGAATGGTAGAAATAATTTATTATATCTTTACTCCTATAAACACTAAACAGAGCTTTCTGAAGTGCAGACAGTATCTCAGAAAGATAAACAAAAACTTGCTGCATTTGGTGACTTGTTTTGTACTCATATAATGTTGCAGGATATCCTAAGGACTATGAAGGACTAGTTATGCAAGTTACTCTACAATAGCAGAGGCAATAGATATATGCATCAGAGAAGGGACACAAAGGACACATGAGGTAACTGAGCAGCAAAAGTGCTGCAGTAAGGAAAGCAACATGGCTCAGAGGAATAGTAGAAATAGCTGCCTGCTTTTCAGATCACCTGAGAGAGAAGAAGAATCTGTAATTAGAATTTAAAAAAAATCCTCATAGTCTGTTTTGACAATAGAAAAATAATATATTTACCTTTTTAATGAGTCATCTGTTGTGAAGTTAGGCTTTTGATATTGTGATGAATATTGATGGCTCTGACAAAATCATGTCTGCTGTGCAGGCAAAAAAATTGAAAGACAAGAAGGGTTTATAAGAAATTAAAAAATGAGGCTAAGTTAAAATAAGAAAGGAAATCAAATAAGAAATCTTCAGCATCCCCCCAAATAATAGAATCTTTAAACGACCAACCCTTTCTTTACGACTATCTGTGAAAAATTAGAAAGGGAGAGAAAGCAGTCTCTTGGATTAAATAAGTCCTGCAGTAGTAAAAGTTTTCTTATAACTGAAGAACAAGTGAGGAAAAAGTTGTTAAAAGATGAGAAATGAGTTTTTATGTATGTACAAACAGGTCAATGCATTTATTCTGGACATTCACTTTTTAACTCTGAGTATGTAATATGAAGAGAAGATTAAATCTTTTCAATTACTTTTCCCCAATTCTATGTGGCATGTTAACAATTCTAAGGAATTTTATAAAGAAAAGGAAGATATTAAATATTTACTATGCCCATCTTTGTAACAATGTAGTAGATAGATAAGGGAAATAGCCTTGAGCCCAGTGTTTAATAGTGAACAATTTGGTGGGACTGGAATAGACTTTACCCTCTGAAAAAGTAGAAGTGATAAACATGTGTCTTTTAGAGATGACTTTAGAGTCAACAAGAGATGACAGCAAAAGAGACCATCTTCTGTCAACAATATCCTCACTGGATTCAGAAAGACCCAAAATGAAGCTCGCATCTCAATAGTTGCTACTGTGGCTCAAAATGAAGAATGTACAATTATTTTCACATTCCATTATCTACTGCAAAAATTGGTGATAGAAGATGAGAAAACAGACACGTCAGAGCCCAGCTCTGTGCTGCTTTTATTAGATTGCTGATTTTATTAGATGAGTGTTTCCCCTTTTTGGCATTCTAAATCATAACCAAGGGAGACTTTTTCATCTGGCAGGATAATTCAAGTGAGGGAAAACTTGCTCTCTTTATTTCACAGCATAACAGAAGCTTGAGTAAGTGGGATGTGATAGGAGAATCAGGCCTTTTGGTTGCAAGTTATAGGTTTTTATAAGAATAATACCACAAGTATTATTAGGAATAAGAATATTAAACTACTGTAAAGTAATACTTTTTAAAACCTTTCTAAAATAATAGCTCACATCTATACTTATGTCTGGGTATTTTTTTTTCTTTTCAGAATGATCTGTGCATTATTGGAAATAGTACACATTTATGTTCTCTGCATCTTTGGGCTATCTCAAAGATGTAATGTCATCTTCAGATGTTTAAATTACAGTAATTACAACACCTCATTGCTTGTTACTTTTTTGTTCTTTTTTACTCCCTTTATTTCTGTGTTGTTTACTTGACACAGAATTTGCTCATAACACTAAAAAATACACCTTAAACAGGATAATATACATCACTTTTTCAGCCTTTCTCTGTTTGTCGATTACCATTTGGATGCAACACTCTTCTTAATTTCTGCTGTGCAACATATGGAGAATTTCTTTCTACTTCCATTGCATTTACTATTGTAATAACTACTGCTAGTTCTGCCAGATAGTGTTGTCACTTGTCTCTTGAAGCTACAAGAATCACAAGGCCTAACATAACATAGTTGTTCTCTGTGGCATAGCTGATGAGATTTTAAATAGATAAATTCTGTCACATTATTTCAAGGGTTAATTGCATCTTAAAGTTTAATAACTTCTAATTACAGCTAGCTTTCAGCTTGGGGTGTTTTCTGATTGTACATTTATATAGAATTCCCACTATGGTTGTTATCTGCACGCTCAATCAAATGCTGCAGGCTACTGTACAAGTACTTTGGAATCTAAAATAGTCTAGATGTGGTATTCCCTCTGGCCACCATCATTGGAGGTGGAAGTTAAGGCTGCTTCTGGAAGGGATTTAGATGAACAGGTTTTAGCAGGGAAGTAAGAACAACCGGATGACTTTTGAGATATTACGGAAGCTACAGATGAAAAACCAACTGATCTAATCTGGTCAACAATTTTATATGGGCCAAAATAACAATGGTCCAACAGAGAAGAAGGATGTACCAAATAACATGTTGGCTAGACAACCAAACACAACCTCTAGCTGCAAAATCCAGAGCTGATTGCAGGTGTCTCTCTGCATAGGCTTTGTAAGCACTCTGTGCTTTTTCCAGCTACTCCTGAGGAAACAAATGTATATTCTGTAACTGCTGAAGGCAGTCCTCAAGGGAAAAGCCCTGGACAGCTTCCTCAGCATAGTTGGGTGGTCATGGGTCTGGAAACCATAGTGCATGTAAACAAAGGTTTGCTACTTGGAAGAACAGATACAGTTGTTATAAACAAGTTCTGCCAGGGCTCGCAGCTGAACCCAGTCATCCTGACGGCAGTTAATATACAATGCCAGAGATACTGCTCCAAGATCTGTTTCACCTGCTTGGTCGGTTATGAATCTGAGATACACATTGTAAAGACTATGTTGCATCCTGAGCAGGCCCAAAAGCTGTGTCTGGAACCAGGAAGCAAGGTAGATCGTTCAGTCCATCGCCACATAGCCCGTGGCAGTGAAATGCCCCAGGCTGGGGAAACATGTTCAGTTGAGCAAAATAGCCACCGTTGTAAATATGTTCATCACCACAAGCACTGCTTCATGTCCCTGAGATGCAGACATGTCCACCAGGAAATTCACTGAAATAATTTCCTGTAACTGCTCAGGAGCTGTTAAGTGTTGGCATAGACCTTACGGTTTTGTCATTGGTCTCTTGGCATGAGCATTGACATTGCTAAACTCAGCATAGCTTGCAACATCTACATAGACCAAAAGCAACCAGGAGGTTGGTATGACTCAATGTAGACTCTTAAGACAATCACCATTATAATGTTCAGCGCATTGCAACACTGCTTAAGGACCTGTGTCCCCGGCTGAAGAATCTGTGTCCCCAAGGAGGAATGTACAGCTGCTCATCACCACATGGAAAACTATTCTTCTCCTGGAGGTCCTGGAAAGGCATCAACACATGCAGCTGTAACAAAAAGTTGCACATAGAAAAACTTACAGGGGTATAGATCCATCTTTAAGACAAGCTGCAAATGAGAGATTCACAGGTTCTAGCAAGCAATAGCTGGAAGAAGTTGACAGGCAAGAGTTAGAGTTTGCCTGACAGCCAGTTTTATTAGTTCTTCTGAAAACTCACCAAGGGCATTCATAGATATAATATTTATAAAATATTATCTCCTTTAAACAGATAGCCTTGTAACACTGACAAGAACACCCCCGGCTCAAACCTCCAAATTTTGCTCTCTACAACTTTCAGAGCAAATCTCAAAAACCAGGCAAAAGGTTTGGACAAGCACATCCTCCCAAAAACCATGCATAAGAAGCACAGACAATGTCAAACAGAAAGAGATGTATCAAAGCTAGGAGGACATCTGCAGAAAAAGCCTAGTGGCAGATGTAACGAAGAAGAAAATTTGATAGAAACGGTCCAAAAAAATCTTCCCATATGTTATGATGGAGACTACAATACTACTCACCAGGGAAAGTGCTCAGCTAAGTTGACTCTTGGGGATAGTGCAATATAAACAGGAACTTTTTAAAATGGACTCCTTTCACACTCCTTTCAGTTTTTGTAACATTCATCATTTAGCCTCACTTTTGAGGTCTAATTTTTTTTTTTTCCTTTCCCCTCTGCAATTTGTCCAGCTCTGCTTGTACAGCAGCAATTTCATGGACCAAAGCCTTCCACTGGCGGTAACAAAATACATATAACATTTTATATCGAGTTTCCATCATGTTGTACCTGTTGCCATATATGAATGAATTTAGGTTTGCAACACCCCTGTGAGGTAGGGACAGATCAATTTTCCTTTATTACATATTGGGAAACAAAGAGTTTAAGCAAAGAGTTTAAGCCTCCATCAACCACAGAACCAAGAACAGATTTCAGCTTCCCCAAAACTGGACTTGTGTTGGCTGTTGCAAGGCTGTTTTCCTACCTTCAAGATGATGTTATTCTTCAGATAAATACAAGGGACACTAATGTTAAAATCAGATGACCAACAAGTAGGTAGGACCAGATGCACAAGTGGGCATTTTTTAAATATAGTTTCTATAATCTAATGCATGTATTTTGGAGAGATAATACTGCTGACACATTTAATACACAATTGTTCTGCAGGAGCTTTAGAGGAAATTTTGAAATACTTACCACTGGGCTTTATTAACTGATGGATTTTGTGGTATTAATATCTCAATCCATTATTTTTTCAAAGTAGCAATTATTTCTGAGCTTTTCTCTTCCATTTGTCATTTTTCCCATGGAAAGGAAGGCCTGGTAACCCTGAGCTACAGTTAAAAACACTTTGAGTTCCCTACATCTCATAGAAATAAAGAATGACAAGTTGTTTCTAACAGTTTTGGAATTACCCCTTTTTGGCAGTAAAAGGTCTAGCTGTACCTGCAGTGGAGCATATAACTCAAGCCAATTTTAAAGGAATTTTAATAAAATGTTTGAAAGTTAATTTCAGTCATTGAGATCCTATAGTCATCACATTTTTTCATTTAATACACCCCTTTCTGACTAATTCTTGACAATTCCCCCTGCAAACCTTTTCTGGGAAGTTTTACAAGATGCAAGTGAAATGTCAGAAGTATTTTTATTAATTTTAAAACTCCTTGGATTTTGTTCTTTTAAATAGTTTTCCTCTTAAGAGTTAATTACATCTTGCCTGAAAATCAGCAGCTGGAAAAAATGATAATTCATTAGTAGGCTTACACATGCCCTTAGATATGTCAGGAGTATTTCTGAAATGCTGCACAGATATTGACTATATTTAAACAGCTAGCATTCAAACAAATCCTTGATATTCAAATGTTGTGTGCAGAATGCTACAAAACAAAATTGAATTTGATCTAATCTCTGCATGCAAGCTTGTGCTGAACATAAAAATATGGTCTTATAATAAAACAGGGAAATAGAGACAAAAGTGAGAACAATAGTTTGCATTTATCCACTGAGGAATTCATGATCCTTGTAGCACTAAGTTCAATGCTTTGATTACAAACAGTTTCACCATAGGGACCAGCATGATGAGAAAAGCAGGGGAAAACACAAAGCAGAAAACAAGTCACTAGGGGAAATTAGTCAAATACATTCTGTTTCCCATTTGTTTGAATCAATAAAGTACAGAACAGTAGCTTTCTTGTATTAGTGCAGCAGCAAGAGACAGGCAAACTGAAAACTGTAGAATGTTTGAAATAGAGACGATTAATACACCAATTTTGATTGTATTTTCTCCTGGAAATGAGATAAATCAACACTAGAAGTCTGTGAGACAACCTGCCATGATCAAACTGTCACTCAAACAGAAGTAGAGTTCTGGGTTGTGATGGTTATATGTTGTCATCATAGCATCACAATAATAAATATGGACACCTGTAGCATATAGAACAACTTCAGGTATAGACATACCTACCCAGCCATAGTCTAAAACACAGATGTGGTAGTATCAATTTGGTATGTCTTTTTTTCAGAAGATAAAACCATCTAAAACACAGTAGTAGTTCTACAAGGTATGAAGGGTTCCTGCTATGCTGGGAGTTAAACAAATTTAATGGTATCAATTAAAATCACTTCTTAAAATTTCCCTGGAAAAAGGTCCTGCACAAAAAGACTTCTTTCTAAAACTAGTATGCATATAGTTGCTCAGACTACTGGGAAATCTATGAGAAAATGGGTCACTGAGCTAAAGACTTGCTATAAGCAGATACTCATTAACAAGGTAGTATTTCACACTATCTCAAGTTTTATCATACAACATTACTATGAAGAACTACATTCAAAGAACTTCACTAAGCTCACAAAACCAATCACCTCAAGGAAGCCGAATTCCAGAATTAAATCTGTTTTTAAAGTCTTAGTATAACCTCATCCTCACTACCTCTGCTTATATTATTACTCATCTTCATGACCATGATCGTGTTTACAGTGCCTGAACAACTCTCCCCTGTTCAGTGCATAGAAAGTTTAATACTTGGCTCTCAGCTCAGTGGCTTTTTTTGTTCTGTATTAGTACCTAGGGTGTTTTTTTTTACAGTGCCTGAACCTAGCCCAGTAATGAGTCAGAATAATTCATTTCTTTTTTGGCTCGGCTATGGTGTTCACCAATATGCTCTCTGCAGTCACTGACACCACTTTGCATCACTGTCAGCTGTTGATGGGAGTGATCAGAGTTGGCTAAGGCTACCTCTGAGTGTAGACCAAATTATCCACCTCACAGTGCTGTCTCGCAACCCTTGCTTTGGGGATCAGTGGCAGTTCTTGAAAGGCATTGCTAAGCACTCTAATTTCCTGTCAACAGTGGCATCACATCCCTTTTTCTGACTGCCTGCTTATCAGCAACTCTTCGCATCACCAGACATCTTGCCTCCTTCAGTATGGAGGGAAAAAGCAGACCTAAATTTGCAGGGAGATGTGGAGTCCATGCTGCCAGCTCACAGAACATCAGTGCTAACTGTCCCTCTCCCCTTTCCTAGGAGAGATGCTGCCTCATCCTCACTCTCCCATGGTCTCCAAACAGCATAACACTCCTCATCTTCTTGAGGTCATTCTTTCACTTCCTCTGTGCCTTCAAGTCTTCTCTGTTCAATGCAGCAGGACTAACTGCAAGGGTTTATATGCTTCATGGCTAGAGTAGTAGCTCATTAAAAAAGGATCTTAGAGTTCAAAATGCAAAAGAAGAGAAAATGGAGGCTGTGTTCCAAACTCCAAATGTAACTCCAGAGTACCAAAAAAAAAAAAANGAAGAAGAGAAAATGGAGGCTGTGTTGTAGAGGGATGATTTTTCTGACCACCAGACTTGCACCACTGAGTATCCCTCCCCATCATTTCCGTGTTAGACTTGAAGGAGACTTGATGGAATGTAGAGTACCTTTGAAGAGCTTGACCCGGAACAGAACACTATACCTCCATAGACTTCACTGAATTTTTTCATTGACTTCAGCAGAGCTAAAGTATCAAGGTCAGTTTATCAGCTGTATAATATAAAATGGATATTGCATATATTCCTTACTTTGGAAACGGGATTCTCTTTCCCTTTTATGAACTGACATTTAGAATTTTGGAGCGACAAATCTGTTTCATCTTGGCCCTAAGAAACAGATTCACACTGAGAAAACCTAATAGACTTAAATTTCACCAAACTCCAATGTAACTCCAGAGTACCAAAAAAAAAAAAAAAAAAAAGAAAAAAAAGGCTTCTGAATCTGTCTTTAGAAAGTATATATGTATTTCAGGCAATAGATTAGAACTGACAGTCTCACAGGGTTTGTCACCTGTATTCTCTTCAGAAATGCGTATGGGTGAGTGATGTGAAATACACTCTGTGAGAGGAATTTAAAACTTCTCTCTATTTGAGACTAATCTTTCAGTCTGGAAAAATGATTTCTAAAATGAAAATTTATAGGTTCTCATATTTAAGGGTTATTTATAAAGAAGCTTATTATATTCTGTAGGTTCTCTGTTCTGAAGACAGCTGACAGTGCTATAAGTTTTGGGGAGATGCCTGATTCACTTCAAAATACATCGTTGAGCATTTGTATTAAATATCTAAGAACACTGACTGCTGCATAAAAAAATCTCTACATATGTTTTCCCTTATTTCATTGCTTTTAACAGAATGTCTGGCTTTTCAGAGCTATTACCATGTGGTGTGTAAAACATTAATATATTCCACTGTCTACCCCTCATATAATTATCTCTGTTAAATTTAGACAGTATTTGGCTTTAGTGCAAGTTGTACAAAACATAAAGCTAAAGATATTTTTCTAGACAAATGAAGAGCAGTAGTCTTTAGCGTTATCAAGCATCAGTAGATGATTTGCCTCCACTTAAACTTATCTTCAGTAGGGTAAATTTTGGAACACAATTTGTCCTTCAGTGTTTGCATGCACTTAAAATCTTCATCTGCCAAAGAGATAGCAAAACTTATTTGAGAATGGAGAACGTTTCTGAATGGTCTTTTGACTCACAATGTATTTGACTATAAACAAAACAAAATAGGAATCTTTAGCCATTACTCATGGGAGGATAACTTCTAGATACATGCACACATGCTGGGTAAATGGCATTCATTTCCTATGAGAGTATATGGCTTGTGGATTTCTTACAATTTTAGATTCTCAGTCTGGGAAGCACCAATTCATCATCTAGTCAGACACTTGCTCAGTTGTTAGCCCTGGAATTTTATCCAGTTACCCCACTGATAAGCTCTGTAATTTGGAGTTATGCTGAATTGCAAAGAGAGTATCTGTAACAGCATCCATTCTCAACCCACTCAGGAGACAAGCCCTCATTTAGCATAGTGATTCATCACCTCCACTACTAAAAGCACATGCATTTCCAAATTCTTAGCTATACTGCTGCAATGTGTAACTCCTTTTTCCCCCGATTCAAATGTAGTTATTTCTGATTTCCTGCAATATAAATACAGAACATTTTATTACTTTCAATAACTTATACAGGTTGTTAAATTCTAATCTTACTGTAGTCATTAGGATTTACGAACTAAAATTTAGTTCATAATCCTATTCAACGTATGCATTAGTAAGAAGTTTGCAAGAAAATTATCTTCCTAACTACTGACAAATATATTTACTCTTATTTTATTTGACATTATCTGAATGAATTCAGTCTTAAAATAGAGTGCCTTCTCAGATATATGGCAACAGATCAGATGTTCCCTAAACAAAATCCTAGCTTACAAAAAGATTAAACTTCTGAATTCTAAACTCTCTTCATTTCTGAGCACCAAGATTTGCAAAAATTATGAATGCATCCTGAACTCTAATTGAGGCATTGTTATCAATTTCTAGTCTCAGCATTTCTTTAATCTTTCCTCTTTCACAAAGCTCAGACCCTGAGATTTGCAAGATCCATTGGCAGTGGGTCATCCTTTATCGTGGGGGCATACGATTCAGCCAAAACGCGCTATTTCAGACAATGAGTACATTTTATTTTTTCTCTTTGAAAGAAAAAAATAATCAAACCATAGAAAACCAGACACAGAAGTAATTTGCTGAGTTTAATTTATGCCACACATTTGGGAAAAAACTGTGTTCTTCTGAGCTACTTCCTCCAGCTGTGTAGTCAACAGGGAGTTTTCTTGTTACAGCACATGTAGTTTAACACTTTTTCAGCTACTCCAGATATCCAAATGCAAAATCCACCATTTAGAGACATCATGTGGAGGTTTGACATTCCCAGGGCACCCAGGGTCTGGAAGATGGTGAATGGATTATAATGATACATAAATATAGTTTGTTTTTTTTTAACTCTGTCAGATATAAACTAGTGCCAGTAATATTCCTCATTTCATATAAGAGAAAACAGTATGTGCACTGATCTACCAAAGAGACTAAAACATGGCAAACATAAAGCAGCATTTCTTAAGAATTATTAAAAAGCTTTTATTTTCACTTATACTGAGAAAATGGGAAAATTAAATTTTCATAATGTATTCAACTGGAGTCTGAAATTTTGGACTACTAGATTGAGCAAAATAGGGATAGCTTCCACTGTTTCAGAATCTGAACACCATACAGAGAAGTACATAAGACTAACAAAATTGCTTTTATAAAATAGAAGAGTAGGTTGCAGCTCCCTGTGTCCTGTGCCATCCCTCCTTGTGAACTGAAAGGCATGCTCTAGAATGGTTCTTCAAAACCAGCATGTCAAAGAGGAGGTCATATACTGCAAAAAAATAGCTGTCATATGGAGGACTTACCAACATAAAATACTACAGTCTTTAAAAAATACTACAGTACAGTTTTGTCTTGCACATTACATTACTACATTAGTCACATAATTGTTTTAGCAATCACAGCAGGATTATATTTTTTGGGGGAAAACAACACAAAACATTTTAATCTGGGCTTTTATCTTCTCAAAGCACATAAGTGCCAAGAAACACCTTGCTAGATAGTGTTCTTGTAACAATACCCATCACAGCAATTTCTCAGGTGACACTCTGTGAAGAGAGATAAGAAAGCCAGCTGTGAACTGGAAAGCAGTTAAAATATGTGGACAGGTGTATGATATCCTACACTATTTAGTGGTGCCATCACATAGGATAGTGGTACATCACCAAGAAAACTGATCTCACTAGATAGAGAACTAGAGGTATCCTGGGTGTGTCATTCTTTATGCAAAGCCTTCCTGGGTACAGAAATTCTCCAGCCCTAAACTTCCGGTGTACAATATCTAACTTCTGATAATATTAATAATTGACAATATTATTATTACTGATAGGTTTTTTGTTTTCACTAGTTCTGGTTTCCAACTGGCTTCATTCTAGGTCCTTACTACCTTGTTAACTGCTGTTTGAACTGAGAGAAAAAAAGACTCTCTGCAGGGAATTGCCTTCAACTTAATTTATTACAAGTTACAACAAAATGACTGTTGCAAATACCAGAGAAGCTGAAAGGTTGAAGGAAGTAGTAATAAAAATCTGTATTTATACTGGTCAGTAGTCTGCACTGCTTCATGCTTCTGCATAAGCTGAACATGTTTTTAAAATTAGAAATATATGTCCACCATTTTCATTTCTACTTACCTATTGTCAAAGGTGATTGATATACTACAAAAAATACAGAGTAAGACACAGATACTGTTTGTCTGATATATCCATCTGTTTCATTTTGATTTCTCCATTTGTTCATAACACTGCCTTTATGATATGAAGTGTTATTTATGATTGCATGTTTGAAATATATATGTGGAATGAAAACAAACTCAAAATAAAAACACATTAAAGGAATGACTCCTGACAAAAACCCTGAAATATTCTGCTATTTTTATCTGACATACTCATGATACAATTGATCATAAAAAAGACAACCAAGGAAATTCAGTTCCAGGGTTGGCTTTCTTTAGTTTTTTGAGTTTTTCAGATGACAGATCTCTCTGTCTTTCTTTCTCTGTACAAATAACATGTTGTGAATTAAAATTTGAAAAAAGATGCTGTCTAAACGAAGAACTTGACTGACTGCATTTACCAAGCATTAAAATCTATTGGTGTCATGCAGAAAATAAATTACCGAATCTATCACATAATGTTTCTTTGATATTATTGACAGTGATTATATTATACTAGCAGCCATGGGTTGATTGTACTTCCCAATCATAAGGGGACAAATATCCCATCAGGAGGAGTGACAGATAAAAAATGGGACAAAAATATTGATACACTGACAGGATATTAAGCATGAAGTTTAGAAGAGATCATCTAACTTCTTCAGAATTTCTTCTCATTCCCTTGGTGAAGGATCCACAGATTGCAAGATTCAATGGTTTTACAACCATGATGAAATTGAAAAGGAGTATTGCCTGGTGAAGATGTACTGTGATTCACCCAGTTAGGAAAGCAAAGCTTCTCAGCAAAAAACACAACCATCTGATACATGGCAGACAACTAGTAAAATGGGGAAAGTAAATCCTCCAGATATCTGTTTGGAAAAGTGTACACAAGAAATCATATCAATGATATGCTCCCAAACTGAAGCAAATGTTCTGGGGCTGTTACTATTCAGTACTTTAATTAATGACCTTGGGTAGTAGAGTTAAAACAGCTTTTAAAACTTGCAAATCGCTCTGTGTTGCAAATGGTTGCAAACACTTTGAAGGTCAGTATTAGAAATCAAAATAATTTTGTCAAATTGGAGAAGTAGCTAAGGCAATAGAAGTAATTCAATAAAAATAAGTGTGAAGTCTTATACTAGGTGGGAATAATCACACTATCAAAAAAAAAAGAAACAAGGAAAAGTTGGTAAGAAGGAAGATGTTGCTCTTTAGAAATCTGGTGAGTATCTTGACATATATCAGTGACTCGGGGAAACAGGAATGCCTGAGATTTTTATACTTACTGCTTCTTTTCTTTCTGACCAAAAATTTGAAAAGAAAGCCATTGGTGGTTCAGGTATGTAATAAATGCATATATATTTTACATCGGTGTTTTTAATTCAGTGTAATAGAAAATGTTTTTCCTTTTTTTCTTTTTGAACTTATAGTAATCCTATTCTCAGTTTATGTTTCTCTAGGCTCTCTCTTGTCTACCTTTCTTTATATTTTAGTTCAATGATTTCTCTTGTGTTTAATTAACCTTATTCTAATCTGTATTTCTACTGAAGCCCCAAATGACCAGACACCCACTCTTGTTCTTATTTAAGTACGTGGTAGCAGTCATATTGGCTTCAGTGGTGCAGAAGCAAATCCCTTATGACTCTAGAGCACCAGTTACACTAATAATACATTAATTTTCTTTAGCAAATTAAAAGGTAAACTAACATACATGAATAGTGGTAAGATGTAATTTGAAACTGAGTTCTTACATGTCACAGCTGAGTAGAATAATAAACCTGATAAAAAAATAAGTGCATTGATTGTGTTCCAGCTATAAGGCTGAAAGGATGCAGAAAAATGGTGACTATTTATATGACAGAAACACTACATACAGATTCTCAATTTCATTAACTGATCTGACACTACAAACAAACCAACAAACCCAACACATTTTGTCATTCTGTCCATAAACTGAGAAAAGGAAGCCAAAAGATTGATAGACAAACAGGTAATATTTATCTAAACTGCTCATCATGAGACCAACTTTTCCTGATCTTGTTTTTTTCCAGGTACAAAGCATTCTAGTGTATTTGTAAAACTACAGTTTAAATAGC
Source organism: Bucco capensis (assembly GCA_013396975.1). NCBI lineage: Eukaryota > Metazoa > Chordata > Aves > Piciformes > Bucconidae > Bucco > Bucco capensis. The sequence continues at coordinate 375,242 of VWZO01003221.1, forward strand.
TGCATTTAGCAGTGAAAGTACAAGAGGCACAAACAAGAGACAGATTTAAACAGGTTTGATTAGTATGAATTACTGGGGTCCTACATTGAAAAAGACCTGCTGGGATTGCCATATATGTCATTTACTGGCAAACTTTAGGGGTTACAGCTCTGTAAATAGTCAATATGCACCTGAGAGGTGAATGTCTGGAAGGCAATTTTCTACCCTGAAGCTAGTCACCCTGGACTCTTCTAAGCATTAGATCCTTACTTCTCTAATAAGCAGCTAATGTTAAGAGAGACACAGAAGATAGGTCAGAGGTGCTTCTGGAGCTGTTTATCTTCCTTGACTATAAAGTAACACGTAGATGTTTAAATGAGATCAGGCAATGCAAAGAGCTTAGGTGCCTGAAAAACTAGATCCATCTTTCATCGCTTTCCCTGATTGCTCCAGTCCAAGCAAGGAAGCTGTCTATGGCTATGTCACCTTCTGCTCTCCTCCTGACTTCCTGCCCTTCCTCTACTCTTCCTTGCTCTGGCACCTCTGCCCCTGGCCATACCAGCTGAGTACGACACATTTTTATATCCAGCACAAAACACATATTTTGGTGCTAGCCTTCTGCTCTTTCACTATGGAGATTGTCTTCCATGAACTAATGGCACAATATTTCGATGCCTTTAAAAAAAATCAAAGTCAGATCTATTAGACAGTTAGGATGGGACAGAGGCAAAGTACCTACTGTCTCCAAGAAAACCCACAACACGAAACCCCCAGATTTCCTCCAGAAGGTAGATTTTTTTTGGTGTCACAACACATCTAGGTGCTAACCAATACCAATAAATGTATTTCAGAATTGTGTTTTTGACACAGCAAAATACATATGTCCCTTTTTCCTTCAGCTCTGTCTGTTTCATTGGCAGGAAACACATGGCAGATAATATTAATCTGGCCTTCCTATTGTCCCAGTATGTAAAGTTTTTTCTCTCATTTCTTGATCACTTTTCATATACAACTATAATAAATGTCAGGAACTGACGAGCAGTAAAACAGTTTGTTCTCTTCCAGCTCTTGTGTAAGTCAGCCAACAAAAGAAAAGACATCTTACAGTCAGATGCTTTACAGACAGACATTTTTTCACAATGTTTTGTGAAGCAAAGAGTGACACTACTGCTGATATCATCTATTTCCAGAATGAAACCAAGGACCAAGCAAGAAACATGCTCTAAAGTGAAGAAATGGAACAATGCTCTCTCGATGCCATACAGCAAGTCATTTCATCCTATCCTTTTTGGACAGGCCTTCTAGAATTTTCAGTCAACTACCCGCTTATCCTTAAACTCTAAATCAAATAGAACACAACTCTCTTCCCATTTCAATGACTGGTTTTTAAGTGCTCTTTTATTTAGAATAAAATTTGTAGATGTGATGCTTGGGGACATAGTTTAGTGAGCATGGTAGTGTTGGGTGGATGGTCAGACTTGATCATCTCAGAGGTCTTTTCCAACCATAACATTTCTATAATTCTATGTAATTGCCCTATTGAAGTTTACTTCAAGAAAACAGAACAGCTTCACACTCTCCCTGACCTTAAAAAAAAAAAAGCTTTAAATTTCGATGATATTATTTAGACTCTGATCATTCTCATGGCCTTCCTTGGACTCACTCCAACAGGACCATGCCCTTCTTATACTGGGAGCTCCAGAGCAGAGCTCCAGGTGGGGCCACAAAATAGCAGAGTAGAGGGGCAGAATCACCTTCCTCTACCTGCTAGCCACACTTGCTTTGATGCAGCCCAGTATGCAGATGGATTTTTGGGCTGCAAGTGTAAATTGCTGGCTCATATTTAGTTTTTCATCTACCAACACCTTTCTCTGCACAGCTGCTTACAATCCACTCCTCACCCAGAACGTATTTGTGCTTGGGATTGTCATGGCACAGGTACAGGACTTTGCACTTAGCCTTGTTTACTCAGGCCCTCCGCTCAAGCCTGTCAAGGTCCCTGTGGATGGCTTCCCTTTCCTCCAGCACATCAACCACACCACAAAGATTGGTATTAGCAGTCTTGCTGAGGGTGCACTCAATCCCACTGTCAGTATTGCTGACAAAGATGTTAAAAAACACCAGTCCCAATACAGACCCCTGAGGAATACCACTTGTCTCAGGTCTCCACTTGGACATTGAGCCATTGACAGCAAGTCTTGGAGTGTAACCATTCAGTCAATTCTTTACCCACTGAGCAGTCAAATCCATGCATCTCCAATTTACAGACAAGGATGTCATGAGGGAAAGTGTCAGATGCTTTGCACAAGTCCAGATAGATGATGCCAATTGCTCTTCCCTTATCCACCAATACCATAACCTTGTTGTAGAAGGCCACCAGATTTGTCAGGCACAATTTGCTTAGTGAAGCCATATTGGCTGTCATCAGTCACCTACGTACTTTCTGTGTGCCTTAGCAAAATTTCCAGGAGGATTTGCTCAATGATCCTGCTGGGAACAGAGGTGAGACTAACTGGCCTGTAGTTTCTGGTGTCTTTTTTTTTTCCTTTTTGAAAATGAAGGTTATGCTTCCCCTTTCCCAGTCACCGCAAATTTTGTTATACTGACACAACTTCTCAAATATGATGGATAGTGGCTTAGCCACTTCATCAGCCAGTTCACTCAGGACACCTTAATGCATCTCATCAGGTCCCATTAATTACTATTAATTACCTATTAGTCCTTTTCTATGACTGTGCAGTTGTTACGAAGTGCTACTTTTTTTTTCCCTGTACCATTCTCCATCTATTGAGTTTCTGGGCTAGTGAAGTGGTGCAAGTACCAGAGGTTGCCACCTGCCCCCCAGGAACCCACAATTTTGCTATTGCTTTGCAACAACTTTAGGATTTTTGCCACAAAATTTTTCTTCTGAGTGAGAATTTTGTGAATGATGATTGGGAAGTAGAAAGGCTCAGAGGAGGAGCAGAGAAGGAAAGTAGTTCACAGCTTTGGTTTCTAGGGCTTTACTGACAGCCTATTGACATTTCTAAAATATTCCCTCAGTGTAACTTCCTTTCCAACTTCCCACCTGTCACTTGATTCAGGGAGACTAAAAATAAAATAGTTACTCAGACAGTATACTGAGTCCTTCTTGTATGAAGTTTGTGAACGTCAGACTTTAAAACTGACTGAAGGAATGGTATACTCCTCATACCACAATGTTAAGTGCAGCCTCTGAAAAGACTTCCTGGAACAAGCCCTTACACTCTCATCTCCTCTTCTACTTTACCAGATCAGTGTTATTAGATAGGATATTTTAAACAGAATGAACTACCCTTTCAAATTTAAGAGAAATCAAGATCAGAAACAATCTGAGAGTAAACTTCTCCACTTTGGACTGATGTGGGCTCTGACACTTCATCAGATGTAGCTGTGGATAATAAGCCACTTACTCCATGAGATACAACAGTTTCTACATGCTTCTGCTAACTTTTCCTTTTCTACTTATTAAAGCATAAACATGTGTCTTGGAAGTTCTTGCAGGGTATTTGGTTTGGTGAGCGCAGGGGACGGAATGACTAGCTGAGAAATCGGACTAAAAAAGAGAAAGGGCAAAAGACATTGAAAAACTTGTGAATAAAGAGAATAGGAATAAAAAGAATAAAGGGAATGTGGATGAAAGGCCATTGATCCTGGACTATCTGCTGTGTAGAACTCACCAGGGAAGTCAAGTACTCCAGCAGCAGGGAAAGATCCCATCTCATAAGTACAGCTCTTTTTCAAAGCAAGGGTCAGTCCATCACTATAGATTTAAAAAAAGTGGAAGAAAGATTTCCTCGCTTAAAGTTCCTGTCTAAAATCTGTGTACAAGGTGATGTGAAAGGCAGGTATATTTTTCTTTTAAGAAGGACTTTTTTTCCCTATTTCATTCCACATAAGACAAAGCTTTTTGCTTTATCTTAAGGTAGCTACCTTAGCTTTGAAGGTACAAAATGAGAAAGGGTGCATTGGCTGCCAAATTATCTTTCTGCAACATATGAAACTAACACACACATTTCTGTAGATTGCAAAGCATGGAACAACTGGGGGACAAAAGTGACCAGTCTTAGAAGTCCCAAAATCCAGCATTCTAGCACCACAGGTTCTGCAACTACAGTAGCTCCATGACCTATGTGTACCTGTGCTCATTTTCCCAACTAGGATCTGAGAGCAATCCCCTATTGAACCCAGGAAATTTGAAAACACATGGGGTCCTACAGCTGATTCCACTTACAGTCAAACAGCATTCAGACTGTGGATGAAATCTGACTGTCCCAACTGAGCTAATTCCTTCCATGTTGTACTGGTGAAACAAAGACTGCTTGAAGGTACTGTGGCAAATAAAGTTTGACTCCAGGTCTTTGTTTTTAATTTCCCCACTATCTTTTCTTTATGTATTTACAATAACAGTATTAGCAAAATGATATCTACAAATTAATTCAGCAGTTCATAATGAAATTACTAACCTTTTGCAATTAATTTGTTAAACATGTCAGAAAATACTGTCATATTTAAACAGTTTTAATTTGAGCACAAAATATTCAGGAATGTAGCAAGTTCCCAAATTGACATAAATTGAGAAACAGATTAGTTTATCAGTGGAATATATGAATTCTAATATGACTTAAATTTAAATGTAAATGAGTTAAGGGCTATTAATAAGGCATTCAGACACACTAGGAAAGAAAATTATGCTGAAGAAATCTTGATCAAGTAGCGGTCTATCTCATTTGTAGTCAAGTACTTTGTAACTATTTACAGAAGACTGAAGAAAATACAACTGCTACTTTCTGAAATGAGAGTAAAATAGATGAGATAATGTCAAGTAGAAAGGTCATGATGACTCAATTCACATATATTTTGGTGGTACAACATTTGGTTTGAGAACACAGCCACAGCTCCATTATCCTCAGTTCACATCTCATATTCATCTTTAATGTCACCTAGCTGACATCTATCACAACTTTGAGTTCATAATCTTCATGTCGCTTTTGTCCGTGAGTCTATCAGCAATTATGCCCAAAAGACTATCAGAATTCTCAGTGATTCCTCTGCCAAAACTCTTGTCCTTGATCCATCTGTATTTCAGCTTCCTTGCTGTAGTTCCCAATCTGTCTAATCAAGCTACCCAGAAGACAACGTATCATTACCCCGTTCCTACATAGAAATAAAAGAGTTTCTCCTCCAACTTCATTAATTTCATGTATGTGTTTGGTTTAAATTTTATGCTACATCTATTATTGTGAGATATCAAGTCTGTGAAGCTCAACAGACTGTGACTGCTTCAGCAGAACCATCTGTTAAAAACCCCTTCTATAGCCAAAAATCTCCCTCCGTACTGCTCTCCCAAATCTTGTCCAGGAGATTTGCTACTGATGCTTAGCATGACAGGTGGCCTTCCCTGCTCCTTGAGGCTTGAACCATGAAGTGTTTGCTCCAAGTTTTTCTTCTTAACTTTACTACTTTATTCCCCTTTGTTGTTACTGGAAAAAAAAAAATGTTAGTTTGTTTCCATGACACTGTGGATGTGAAGGCATAGACAGGACTTTCAGCAGAGGTGACCAAGAAGGGCACTACTCAAAATTGAAGGGGCTGGTAGAAGAGATAGGTTGAAGGGCAAGAGGAAGAGAGCAAGGCCTAGACTACAAACACCCAGGAAATTATATTTTAACTGCAGTATTTTTTTCTTCACTTCTAAAATAAAAATTCTCACTTCAGAACTTTAATGTCCAGGATAAAGCAGCATCTATGTATATTGGTACTCATCATCTCTTTATAGCACAGCATTTTTGCACAGTTTGATGTTCTCAGATGACTTAGGGGTAGCATGAAGATTTAAGGATGATGCATGTCACTTATAGTCACTTATTAGCTGATAGCAGCAAAGTTTGTAACGTACTTTTCAAAAAAACCTGGCTGCAAGAAATCCAGGAAAGGACTGTCTCCTCTTTCTAGTCTCCACTTACACCTGTCATAGATGAAATGAGGAACTTACACATTCTGCACACAACCTCACACCTTAGATCTTCTCCTTTATACCTGGAAGAGTCACAGACTCTTTTCCATCTGCTCTTCCTTGATACATTTTAGAATCTTTCTTCTCATCTGCATTAATCTTTTAGATAATTCACAGGTTTTTTTCTAAGTTTCTTTCTGTGTCTTTACATTTAAGTTTGGCACATTATGGCTAAAAGTTTGCTAAAGTAGGTTTCTTTTTTTCTTTTTACAGAAGAAATTTAAATGTGAAACTTTTCTGTCCCTGACTTGTGTTTTATGTCTGGTAGAAAGCCCAGCTCCATACAATCTGTTACTGACCCCCCTCCAGCAGGATGAGGAGGAGAATCACAAGAGTAAAACTGAGAAAACTCTTAGGTTGAGATAAATACAGTTTAATAAGAAAAGTGAAAGCTGCACATACAAGCACAGCAAAATAAGGAATTCATGCACTACTTCCCATCTACAGACAGGTATTCAACCATCTCCAGAACGTCACATGTAATGATGTTCCATCACATTTAATGATTAATTGGGAAGACAAAAGTGGTCTGAATGTCCCTCCTTCCTCCTTCTTTCCCCCACCTTTTAATGCTGAGCGTGACATTCTGTGGATATTCCTTTGGTCAGCTGTGTCCTCTCACAACTTCCTGTGCACCCTCAGCCTACTCGTCATTGAGACAGTCTGAGAAACAGAAAAGGTCTTGATGCTGCAGAAGCACCATTGAACCACAGCTAAAACACCTCTCTGTTATCAGCATTGGTTTGGTCGTAAATTAAAAAAAATAGCATCATACAAGTTATTGTGAAGAAAATTAACTCTATCCCAATCAAACCCAGTACACTGATACAACCAGCTTTGAAGTCTTATGGACACTTCTGAAAAAGTCCTTTTCCTGCTGCTGAGAAGGCAGCATGCCTCATCTGTGCATGCCCCAGAAGGCAATGGACTGCAAAACAACAGTTTCTCTCTCCTGTGAGCAGTTACTGCACTGATGAGCCCAAAGGGAACCCTCTGCACTCTATTCTAACTTCAAAGCAGGAGCAGGTCTTGAAGGACATAGAATTTTGGTAGTGATGAAGTTCGTTATGGTAAAAGCTGAAAGTAAAAGTCAAGGCTCCTCTTTGTTTCATTTGAACTTCAAACTTTATACATTATGCATTACTCCTGGTATGAATGAATGAGGAAAGGTTTAGTTTCTAAGTAGAGAAATACTTCAGAACTCAAACTCTTCTTCTGGGTAGTCCTCTGATTCGATTTAAACTGATTGAAATCGATCTGATTTCTTTTAATTCAATTATGCAAAATACCTGAGCGTCTGGAAGCATGCACTTAATTTATCATATAAACCTGTACTAAGTAAAGTCAGCATTACAGGATTACATTGAGTGATACAGTTTATACGACCACAACAGGAATACTGGTTTTAGATTCCAGAAAGCTGAGGGAAAACTAGAAGCAGAGAAAAATAGTATTTGAAAACAATGAACAAGTTGTAAATCCTTAAGACAATATCATTAGACAACTGAATTGGTGACCTGGAAAATAAGTTCAAATTAAGAAACATTAGGCTATAAGAATACTGGAAGCACAGCAACAAAAGAGAAAATATTTTATGAGGCATCATAAAAGTGAGGAGACTGAGTCATTTTGAACTCAGACAGTGCAGGAGTGTGCTGTAATCATGAGAAACCTGATCAGGTAATGGCTTGCCATCGCTTATAAAACATGTGTCTGTTGGAAGATGGCATCATGTTTCTAAACTGCCACATAAATTTGAGTCTAATTTTCAGGGTTCAATACTTTTATTGAGATTGCAGTTTTTCTCTGTCAATGCCAGAAATGTATGGAAGCATTTATGATAATTAAAAGAGGAGTGAAAAATATATGACCCTAGAAGGAGCATTGCTCTATTCTGCCAGCCTTGGAGTCTCTGTTGGCAGACAAATAGATGCTGAATTCTTCTATATCACATGCAAATGTCATTACTATTCTGGAAAAAGTACTATGTAGGAAACAGAATGGAAGGGCCCTGCTATCCACTATATAGTGAACTCTACCCCAAAATTGGCTCAGTTTTGTTATATTGACATCACTCCAATATAATAGCAACCCCAGCAAAGGGCATTGTATTTTGGCCATCTAGGATCCTTCCCAATCCAAAAGTTTTGTGGCAAGTTCTAGGCAATACTGGAGTTACCATGTTCACAAGCAGAGTAAAATCAGTGCTTCTGTACAAATTAAATATGGGAAATAACAATATGGATGAATGATGTGAAAAAGAAAACCCTAAGAATGCTGAACATGAGCAAGTCCAGTGAAATATTTTCGATATCTTGATTTTATATTGTAATGCATTTGATTTTCCTCCTTGCCAATCAAGTGTTGCTTTTAAATATGACTTAGTCAAGAAAAAAATAAAAACAACAAAAAAAACCCCACCTCTTTTTTTCTTTTCTAATAACAGAAAGATAATGTGATTTTCCTACAGGGATGCAGAGAGGTAACACAGCCTGACAATGCCATGCTTATGAAGCTCTGGCCTAGGTCCTTTGTCTATTCCGGTGGCTTATTTACAGGAAATTGGTATTCACTGCTAAGGAGTGATCTGTTGCAGTTCCATGGAAAAAGTAGTTGAAAGAGGCTTGGGAGAGGGAAAAGCAGAAGAAAGAGAAAGTCTGGCATGGTAGTGAAGTAGCAGAAGAGGAGAGAAGGAGAGAAAGGAAACTTTTTTTTAATCCTTTGGGAAAATAAAAATAAAAAACTAAACCAACAAATATGAGACCTCCATGAAAGACTTTCATGTTCATTACCAGAGTTGTTTCCATGGCCAAGGTATTCTCCTCTTTCATCAATAATATCTCGTTCCAGCTATTACAGACCTGAACAGACCTAACTTCTGCTGCTGAGCAGCCCCAGAGCCACATCCTTGGGCCTATGGTCACTTAGCAAGCTTTCAGCCCATTACCAACCAAAGCTAATGTGCTGTTGAAGTGGTGCTGGCATGACAGGGGTGGGATCAGAGTTGTTGTAAGGCAAGAGCAAATTAAGACTATTACCCACTTGCTTCTGATCTAGATCAGTTGGAAGATAAGTCTTCCAAAAGAAACAGCATGAGGAAAATGATCAGAGACTAGTTGTAGGTTCTGATGTTACAAAATTGCTGGCAAAAGCAAGCATAAAGAAGAGAAAAGAGAGGAAGAATCTAACTGGTTACAAACTGGTGATATCTATATATTACCAAAGCAAGCCTTGCCCTACCCAGCCTGAGTACAGAGAGGCACCCATCAGTGGCCTAGGGGTGTTCAAACTGGATGCTACAACCTGATCAAGTAGGGAGACACACAGGGCCTGTAGACTAGAGCTAGTGAGTTTAAAACTAATTTCACTATATCTGTGTCCCTGTGTTTGTCGTATAGGTTTCACTGTTATAGCACTTCGACATGAATCTAGTCAAATGCACTACACTGAATGCAGAAGGCACTGAACCAGAGTAGGACAGTAATAAATGCAACTGTATCTTAAATACACCTTCCCCCATCCCTCCCTTCTTCCTAGATCCAGCTCTGCTACCATTTCCTCACTGGCAGCCCAGAGGGGCAGTGGATTGGGGTTGCAGCTACTCTCAGTCTATCCCAAGTTATTTCTGCCATTCCTTCCTCCTCCTCCTCCACTACCAAAACACCACCAGATACAAACCCAACACACTGACACAGAAAACTGTAGTTTCAGCAAGTTTTAGCTGTGAGATCTCAGTAGACTCACAAATTCTGGATTTAGGCTATGAAAGATAAGCATTCTTAAAACAGCTTAGACCCCTTCAGTTAACTAACATAGTTTTCATTGCTACTGTGGCAATTCAGCTGAAGAAATAGGCAAGTATCCTCTGTTATTCAGAACCTCTGTGCTCTCTAGGGCTCCTAAGCCCTATATTATCAGTGGAGAAACATAAATGCAATGTCTTATCCTAGAAATAAAGTTATTTATTTCTTGTATGGGATAGAAAGGAGTGTTTTGCTGCTGCCAGATGCTGATATATATATATATATATATTGCAGCTGAGCCCTGATTCAATGTCAGGATGAAACACAGTGTGTACCATCCCTTCCTGTGCTTGTCTTCAGAAAGCATCTCTAGTGCATGAGCTGAAAGATGACCAGCATCCTTTAACACATCCCCTGCTTGTCCATCTCCACAATGGACAGCTTCTGGAGGACACAATCCTGGCAGGATTCTGAGTGCTGTATGCAGAGTGACCTGTTGTGATATGCATGCATAGGGACAACAAGGGAAGGATATTGATCTGAGCATATCAGGTCCCATTTACTCTTAATCCACCACTGCTCACTTGGTCTTGCAATAATTTATAACATACACCATGCACTGATCTCAGACCTGTGCTCTGCATGGACAGAACACAAACCAGAGACTCAAAATGTTGTCCTTAACACTACATGGATTTTGTGGCTGTGATAATATGAATAGAAAATCAGTGCATTGTCTTTTACACTCATTTCTTTCAGCAAATGGAATTCCATTACACTGACATCTGTGAACACATTTTTTTAGATTCCTGAACAGCCAGGTCTTTTATTTTGGGTTTTTTCCCCTTTGAGCTATGTGATACAACTCATCTGTGTTATGTAAAATTTTCTCCGCTTAGCCCAAGCCTTTATATTTTTTATCTGTTCCTTTAATCACCTTATATCTTTCTCTCCACAGTTGAATCTGTGTCTCTTTATAAATTATTTTTAAGAAAAACAAGTCTAAGCCTATTTCTGCAGGGCCTTTATCTGCAGTGACTGATGACCTGATAGCTTACTGTGTCTAATACCTACATTTGGCATTATTTTGCAACTGAACTTCTTAAAATGGAAAGACCTCATCACAGAAAGAGCCTAGTTGTGATTTTTCTTACAGATTCTGCCAGTGGAGGGCTTTGCCAGCCCTCATTGCCCTGTTTTCCTTCTCTGCCCTCTCTTTTCAGCTGAAACTTTCTTTAAGCTGAATATTGAAACAGTGCAATGCTTGAAAGGACTTGGGGAGATGCCTGAAAATACAGAAATAGATTAGAAATACGTGTAAGAACCACCCACTCCTGTAGATGCAGGGAGCATCCTGCTTGTCTGCAGTAGCAAGGGAATGGATGTACCCACCTCTTATCAGAAGGTGTCAGTGTTGCCCCTGGCCTTCCCCGTGCACCAAGGCTGAACAAACGAAAGCCCAGGGGTCATTCATGGAGTTTACTTTTTCCCTACTAAAATGTCTTTCAACACCTGCACGTATGGCTGCAAATATTTCTGAAAATAATTCTGGATACCAGTTGGTCTCTGAGAGATATAGAACCTGGCTATTTCTAAATAGTAGAACGGGGTGGGGGTGTCACTGGTGGGGCTGAGAAGGCTGAATTTAACAGCGCTGAGTATTCTTGTTCTATCACTGACCTTTGAGCTGCCAAAACATAAAAATATTACAAGTCTAGTTTGACTATCTTTTATTTGACAAGCAGTAACTGTGCACATATGCAATTTTTAGATTTCTAAGTGCTGAGAATCACGGTTGCCCAGAAAACAAATTGTGAAACTGTGCCAAAATGCATTTGAACCCAAAATCTCTCTTCCTTATGTTCTTGTCTAAATCCTTCTGATATTGTTACCTCTAGCTCAGGGAAAGGGAAGGAAAGAGATAAAAAAAAAGATTATTCCAAAACCTACAAAGTATACACAACACAGAGCAACCAAACCTAGCCAACTTCCCAAGGAGCCTCCAGGGAGGTGAGGCACCATATCCTTATCAGGTGAGATGTAAGGGTCTGGGAACTCAGTAGCACGTCACTGAAGCCTCCCAGCAGTAAAGGAGTTCTACTATCAGTTGTTTTCATATCTTTGCTCTTGTTGGGAAAATGACATTTATATCTGTTATACTTTGTCAAGTCTTCACCCCATACCATTTAAATAATGTTTTAAAATGATATTACCAAGGCAAAAGGCATAAAGGCTTTAGACTTGATGTTGTCTTCAGCCTTAAACTAGCAAAATTTGCTATGTTTAACTGGGATTTTTAATGATTAGATATTAATATAAATCCTTGTATTCACTTATGCTAAATAATATGCACTGAATTAGTTGTCTGAGGAAACAAGTGAAGCAGAAAGAGCTTGTTATGTAGATATTTTGACTTTGGATAGCTTCTTCTCTTCTGAGTCTTGATCAGATTGTTTCTAAAACCTAAGAGATTTTTTTCAGTGAATTGCAAGTTAAATATTGGGATTTTTTTATTGTTTGCATGTTTCCCATTAAAAGTCTTATTGTGTAGCCACTATAGTAATATACAAACTTCCCTTCAGTTTAAAGTGAAGCCCAAATGCTTCTACTATGCTAGATTAATAAAGGTATTTTGATATTTTTGACTTCTTCAGGTAATAACCACGTAGGAAAACTTCCCTAAACCAACCAGCTACAAAAATCCCCAATAGTTTTATCAACTGGTAGTAGATTTTAGTTTTGTTCTCTGTCTCTTGAAGCAACTAGCATCTGGTGCTTCAAAGACTTCATTAATTATATTTCATCAACAGCATTATGCAATGCATGAACTGAGACACAGAGCCTTTTTCTTCATTCTTTCAATAATCAGTTTGTCTTGAAGTAAAAGATATGATTAAGTTTAGTTCATGCAACAAAAAACGGTGCTTATCCATAAAACCATTTAGCACATCTAAAACTAGAGGTTAGAAAGCTGGACTCTGGCCTCCTGTAACAATGAATCTCAGAAGCTGACTCCAGACAAAAACTCAGGTCTTTCTTTGGTTTTGTTCCAGTTCTGAGAAGGGAACTCTGCTCTCTCTGTTCACTGATAAGAACTGATGCTTAAGTAACTGAGATGGTACAGGAGGTGATCATCTCCACCCAATTTGCAGGCAGTTCAATAAGAAAATGAAACAGCTTTTGAACTATTTTTTGTCTGCATACTATTCTGCACAGCTGGACGAACTCTGATGAAAGAGCTCTTTGTAGGAGGTAGATTTCAGAGATGCCTAGGGAACAAGAGGAGACTGATTATTTTCATATCATCCCTAAATGATTTTGGACCTCAGACACCAAGTCATCCCTAAGCTTCCTGTGGGCTGTCACAGGGCACACTGACCATACAGCCCTGCTAGTAACTGCAGATCTTGTAGCCAGGGTAAATTCCAAAGAAAGCAGTTTCTCAGCATTAGTGATAAAAATGGATTTTGCTGTCTGTTTCATAGACTTACTTGCCACTGATGTCATTAGAAGGCCTTGGACAAAAGAGGGAATGAGAGAAAGGAGGAATGGCTTCTGTTTCAGGAAAAACTTAAAAGGTTCAGTGGCCTGCTTTTGATATGGTACAGCTAGGTAACTTTAACCTACTTGCTCTGTGCCCCACTCTGTAACACCTTCTCCCTCTCCATAGTTGAGCTCAGGTCTAGTATCTCTCAGCTGCATAACCTTGGCTGAGGCTGCTGAAGAAATTGTGCAGTTGTGCAAAAGAACTGTCTGTAGAGCAGAGTCACATGAGATAAGAAAGGTCAAACTGAAATGGCAGGTTTGTTGAGACAGAGGTAGCTCACAAATCAAGAAATCAAGAGGAAAAATATGAACATGAAAAGCAGAAAATATTACAAGTGATTGGAATATGGCAAGTCAGACACACTAAGGATCAACTCCCGGGAGCAGCAAGGACCAACGTTTCCTCTCCTGAGAGAGCTCTGCCTGGCTTCCAGAGACCTCATGATGGACATACTAATATTAAGACTAGTAGTAGTGCCTTAATCCTATCTTTATTAGGTATAGAGCTCATAAATAATACACCCATAAATAATAGCTTTATGAAGTTAGTTTGTCATTACTCAAGGTGCCCAAACAAGGAGCTCAAAGAAGGGAAGTTTATAAGAGAGACCTTCTAGTTGCAGATGCCTGCATGACACCTACCCCATCTTTTCTCCTAGCATTATCAGCAGTCAACTCAGCTTTCTAGGGGGCTGCTTTGGGCAAGGCAGGTCACATTATCAAGCATTACTATCATCAGCTTTATGCTGCCCTTAACAGTACCTGGCTCTGACTATACCTTGTATAAGCCTTACCACCAGGCTAGCTAGTCTGCATGCTGCTGTCAATGAGGTGGCTGCCTTATCACAGGCTAGCCTGATTCCTTTGAATCTGCCACCAAAGCTGTCCGTTAGACAATACCAGCATAACTGCATTCCATCAAGTGTTGCTCAAGTGTAAATTAATATATATCTGCTGCTCCAGGCCCAGGACTATTTTGATTGATTAGATTAGATTAGATTAGATTAGATTGATAACCCTTAGTCTTGAAAAATTGCAAGGATCCCTGGGCAAGCAAACTGGAGTAATAAAGGTATGTACTGTTCAGGTAACTTGTTGAGGTACACCTGACCTCAGGACAGATGAGCTGCAAGTTAATGGAACCAACAGATCCTGTCATTTCTATTTTGGTGCTAAACCTGCTGTCCTATTCTCACTGTGTTTTATTACCTCCTTTTCTCATGTATCTCAAGTGTATATTTAGCATAACTATACTTGGGCAGTAGCCTTAAAAGACTTCTGTTATTTATTTGAATATAATTGTCATATTATTGTGATCCTAATCATCACATATAAATCTAAACAGTCTATTTTTTACTTAACATCTGCGTGAAAGGCTGCTTCCCACACTATCTGCATGTTAACTGTCCAGAGCCTCACTGTACTGAGGTTGATATTCTTACATAATTACCTCTCTTAGCAGATGGTAGTTCAGGCAATTATGTTAGTTTGTGAGGTATGCTAGGTATTCACAAATTATTGAAAATCAAGGTATGCTTCTTTTCTGTTGGATGACTAATCACTTGCACTTTCAATTTTGTTGGACTCTTCTATGTGAAATAGATCCATATAAAAGGGATAATTGCTCACTACTGCTTTAGGAGCACATAAATTGACTGACAGTAGACTAATTTTCTCATATTCCTCTTATTTTAACTCTACTGGTCCAAAACAGCAGAGAACAAGTAGGATAATACTCTTGTCTAGAAATTCAGGTTCCTGCTGTGTTTGGAACTATGTCTCTCTAAATTTAATCAATAACTCAGAACAGGTACCACTAGGAAGGATGAATACAGCAAGACATTTGTGCAAAACATTTCTTCTCCACTTACAACCTTGAGCTTTATATAAAAAAGAATCCCAACAAATATATTGAAAGTGCAAAATAAAAACAGCACCATCAGAGCCCAAACTAGGGAAAGCAGTGAAAAGTAAAGATTTGGAGAAAGCCAAAATGTCACTGGTTTGTTTTTTTTTTCCTTAGGATAACCTGAACACTGTTGATTACTGCAATGGAAAAAACAATGAAGTCATGACTTCCTCCCTTGAGTTCCCACATTCTCACTGCTGAGCAGATCTCTAATTGCACTTTATTGAATGTGTGGTCAGGCTAATCAGGAATAAAAGAGTCCTATGTGAGACTTTGCCCTTTGCAAACTAGTCTGCAAATTGTTTTACTGCAGCTTTCTAATATATTGGGGAGGGGGAAAGGCAAAGGAGAACTATTTGAAGATAATTTGTTTTAAATACACATTAACATTAACTACGAGCACAAATACTTCAGGGAGGAAATGTTCTTTTTTTCTGAAACAGCATTTCTACTTAATCAGCAATGAGAAGCTGAAAGAAAGGTAAGAGAGAAGATGGGGAACAAAGGAAAATAGAAATGACAGAGAACTTCTGTTCTAATATTGTTCCAGATATTCTGAGCTTCCTAGTGTTCCAAAGTGTTTTACTGATTCTGTCAAGCCATGGTGATCCTGAAAGATTCAGGGAGGTCCAATGTAATTGAGTATCCTGGGTGTCATGCAAACCAAAGAGAGATGATACCAGAATTTGAGAGGGCATATATTAAAAAGGAGTGTAGCTATACAAAATAGAACAAACAGAAGTGACACAAAATAGAGAGCAAATGAAAAGATGTTGGGAAGGAAGAAAAAACAGATATTTCTACAGGATTCACACTCCCTGTCACTCAAGTTCTTCTTCCAGTAGTTTCAAAAGCTGAAATTTTAATCTATAAAATATTAAACATTTTAGCCATCCATAATTATTTTTTTAAAAATTGTTGAAATGGAACAGGAAGATTCACTAAGATATTTTAATGACATTTCTGCCTTTTTTAACTGGATCTAGTTTCAGCTGGTTTCTTTTTCTCTCCTTGGTGCAAGTATTTAAAATTTCTAAGTATGAACAGATATATTTAGAAGATTAAGGAAAAGCAAAATTACCTCTTCCCTCTACCTAAGCAGTTTAAAGGCCTATATTCTCCCCTACGAAAAGGTCTGGTACCCTGCTCCTGAAACTTGGTTGTAAAAGTAGGAGATTGGCAGCTGTGAAGCTCACACAGCACTTTTCAGTTCACTAATTTTGCCAAAGCCAGCGCTGTGTAAATCCAGGGTGGTGCTATAAGTGGAGTGACAGATATAGACAAACATCTCTGAATGTATGGTCTGTATAGTGGCTGTGTCCTCCACATTGATTGCAGTCACAGTGCTGGAGCTCTTGTTCTGGAAAACAATTCTTACTGCCTGACAGAGTGAGGCTTAAGGAATTTCAGTAGGCTGTTTAGACAGCTGTAACTCTCAGATTTACTATTTAAGGGTATATTCTACCCTGCAGTTGCATAACTTGGGTAATTACATTTATTACACATTTATATATAATCTTTTAAATTATTTCCTTTGTAGCCACAGCAAAGCATTTTTTCTACTTCATTATCTTTTCAAAGGCATCCCCTCTCTCCATGGGTTCATGGACAAACACCCTTGTCAGACAAAGGTTTATTAGAATTTGAATTATTTTCTAATTGTATGATGTTTCCTCTCACTTCTTCCCCTAATTGATGAGTTTCATTGTTCCTCTTGATCTGATCTTAAATCCACTACGATTATTTATATAATGGTACACTATATCCACGTATCTATCAAGGTACATAATAAGAGAACACGTGTATATTACTTGTGACATACTCAAAGGGTTGATCTTGGTTGTAAGAGTACATTGCATATAACTATTTCAAGTACTACTGAAAAGGTGTATTTCTGTTCTTGACAACATTTTATGTTAATGAAATAAGCTGAATATCTTCACATGTACATGCATTTGCACTCAGTATGTGTGCAGGGAAGCATTAACATTTCCATGAACAATCACAGCAGTTGCATCTGACACAGAGCATGTACAGGCACACATTTGAACAATGAACTTTGGCTACTAAAGGTAGTAAAACATACCATATGAATTCATGCCTATGATGCAGTTAGAAACAATGCTTTCAAAAATAAGAGTTGGCATTTGAACACGTGTTTTTTAATTTATCATGTCACTGGAGGGGTTTTGTGTCTGTGAAAGACTATGTACATTTCAAGTATATCTTATTTAATCTTACAAATAAATATTCCTACACCTTCCTTGTTGTTTCTTATCATTTTTTGTTGTTGTTTTGTCCCTGTGAATACAAAAGTACACACTTCTTTTCTATGAATTATGTTTAGAGTCTGTGATCTGTGTCATTTTACACTGAAACTACACAACCTAAGATTTGTTATCTGAGCAGGTCCCTGACTCCTGCTGCTCTTTATGAAACATATTACTATTGAAAGTCAGTAATTCGCCTGAGACCAGAATTTCCTTGTCAGATGAGCACTTCCTAGGATAAAACCTCAAAAATTGCCTGTTTTTGCAGAATCTTTAAGGATTTGAATTAATAATTTATGTCAATCTCAGATGAATACTGCTCCTGCAGAAAGGAAAGCACTGCATGAATTGTGTACTACTCTGAAAAGCTGTCAACTCTCATTCAGCATCAACCAGGACTTGAGTGACCTTTGATTAGCCTGATGTTACCTTCCAGCTAAACAGTTACTAGCTATTAAAGCTGAAACACATACCCTACTTTGCATTAGAAAAGAGTACTTAGTATGTATTCAGATATGGGCAGCTCCTAGAACTAGTGTACAAAGACATACAACCTATAATGATCTTCCCACTTATAAAAAGATCCTTTCATCTGATTACTTCTGGCAGTGGCAAAACCAAAACATTTATTTAATTATAGCATTTATAATAAAGAACCCATTGACTCTGCTGCATCTTGCAAATTGCCTTTCATTCAGAAATTTAGGAAATCTTTAGAACATTTTTAATAGGGATTTCAGAAGTGTAGAGGAGTGAGCACTGGGGCAGAAATTTCATTTTGGTTGTATACTGTTTTCTGAGTTTTCAGAATGTATTCCTGTCTTATGTCCTCTACGACTACTTCCTTTCAACTTACAACGGCCCTGCAGTGAGAAAATATGTGCAAAGCACTGAATGGAGAGTGTGAATGAAGTGCATAGACCAAGCAATGAAGGAAGGTAATGTTCTGGCATTCCTGTCTTAGGTTAAATCACTGAAACTGCCTTCTTCCTGAGAAGAGTAATGGGCAACAACAAATGTATGCAAAAACAGAGGTAGTGCTGGACTTAAACTATGGGCATTAGAGCATCTGTTCAAAGTCATCTGGAGAGCCTGTGTAGTTCAGCATGTTGTCTCTGATAGTGGCCAATAACAGATACCTGGGGAGCATAGAGGGAGGGATATTTTCTCTGAACAGTGGGAACGAATCAGTCCAACTTTCAGCAACCTACAGCTCTGTGACATCCTCAGAACGTGGTACCAGTGATGTCTCAGAACAGGAGATATTCCTGAGGCACACAGATGCAGTTTAGGCACTTCTTCTCATGACTGGTCAGTAGATCCTTTTGTTTTGACACTGGCTACGTTGCTTTTCTTCCTCAAATCAGAGTGACATTCTCTCTGGTCCTCCTCCCTCCTTTCCCCAAATTTCTGGGTTTTCTTCTGCTTTGAACAGACCTGACAAGTCACACTTATGCACTGTCTGCAGGGAATCCACTCTCTCCTACAGTCCCTTGGGATTTTCTCCAGAAAATCAGGTATCTGAAAGCTGACCACTTACCAGACCAGTCACTGCATAAAAAAAAAGGGTAGATTCACAATACCTGTACTTGGCTACTGACTAGGTCTGGTGGTAACTGAAATCAATAAACCATGTTTCCTTAATGTTCCTGAAATACTTTGCCAGGAAAGATCAAAATCTTGAGCATCTACATACCCTACTTGCACTGGATCTCTGCTGAGATCTGAAAATGAGGTTTAAGTCCTGTTTACTTTCACCTCTAGAAGTTGCTCCATTCAAGAGGCCCAGACTACATTTTTCAGGTCTTACATCATGCAGTACCTGGCCTCAACTCATGAGTCCATCTTTAAGGCCACTGCCTGACAATGTAGTAAATTCAGACTCAGCTCTGAAACTACTCTGACCTGCATCACCTGCCTCCCAGATAAATGCTCTGGACATAACTTCTCCAATTCCTTTCAGCTAAAGCTATTCTGTTTTGTAGACCTTCATAAAATACTTCCTGTGCCAGAGAGAAAACATGACTATAGTGTTTTATGTTTAGGATGCCCACTAGAGAGAGAGTAAGCATAGCTTACAGGCCCTTACTGTCATAATTACAGGCATGACTAGTGATAACAAAGAATCTCCACTGAGTCTTTTGTTGTCACTCAGCTCTAACAAGCATTTTTCTTAATGTTCTCCTCATAGCAGTTAATATTCACTTGTTAAATTCATCTGGGCATCTACATGTCAATATCCAAGACACAGGTTTCTGATATGTTATGTATATTCCTTTCTGATTCAGCTGAAGCTGGGCTGTAGCTAATGGTGTCTACATTCTCCATATTGGTCTTTCCCTCAAATCCAAGAAAGATTTAACACTTCCTACTATATCAATAATTGGTTGACCTTAACTTCTCTCAGATATGTATTAGCTTTTAGGTTAGAGGTAAAAAATTCTGACTTTTTTCTTCTGCTCTAGATTTCCTGTTTCTGTGTAGATGTTAGACTGCGTTTGCAATGTAGATACACCTTCTCACTCTAATGTTATAAAAATACAGATGTGCCTTTTGAGATGGAGAATTAAAAGGTTATTTTTTAGATATATTAACTAATGCATGATGTACCCTTTGCCAGATTGTCTGTCTTTGTAGTTTCCAAAGTAATTGATCAGTCGTGCATGTCTGTAATTAAAGTTTAAATAGAAGGGACATGCTGTGCCAGTGTTTCTTGTGTTACTATGTTTCTAAAAGGCAATACTAACCAGTTCTACCCCATACAAGATTTCACTTTGAACTGCTTTGTTTTCTGATTCCTTGGTCCTAAAGAAGGTTTTGTGGAGCTCAGTTCCTTAACACACCATATAAAAAATTTCTGTAGTATAACTCTGCATAGAGCTGGCTTTAGAGCTGATAATGATGCTCTGAAAGTAGAAAGAGACAATGATTATCACTAGCCAAGAAAAGTCTCTAACATGAATGAAGAAAGTGGAATATACTCCCAAAACTCCGTCTTTGTGACACCTGGATTGCATAGGTCACTTTAATCCTGAATCTAGTTTCTTGTTCTTCAAGTTTTGCGCTGTTATCACAGTCATCTCTCAAATGACCTTCACTTCTCCAGAGCATGGTGTTACTATTGGGTTCTCTAACAGTTTAGTATTTTTAATGAGCAGGAGAAGTCTTGTATTCTCCAGACTATACTTAACTCTCTTGATTTCACTAGGACAGCAGTGTTTTAGCACCTCTGTTGTGAATTTGTTGCCTCTTGTATGCTTTTTTCAACTTCCGATTTCTGCCTGTACTTCAAACACCAAAGTTTATCCAATACAAATGTTAGACTGTTTACATGTCAGCATGTGATGTTGAAGTGGGACCTTGTGAAGATTTGTAAGAACTGTTCTGTCTCATAATTTAGGGTGTCTCTGCTATCAGCTTTCCATTTTACGTTTTGAAATTTCTGTGGTGTTTTAGCCATCTTGTGAAATAATATAGACATCTACAGTCTAGATACCTTCATCTGATCTAGTCTGAGCTAGTCACTTTAGACTCTTTTTCTAGTTAATGAAGAGAAACAGCAACTTTTAAGCCACCACTAATCTGATTTACTTCAGTGGACTTGCAGGCGATGGTGTGAGCTGGATTTCAGCAGTGCTTATTTCTCTATATCTCCTAGAGAGGAATGCAGGTGGGATTAGGTTAGATTAATCCCAATCTTTATTACTTTTTCCTGTTCCTGCCATAAAAGCAGCAACTCCTGCCAAACCTTCAAGAAACTGTGATTATTTTTTCTTGCAGGGCTTTTCTGCTATTTCATGCTCCTTTCTCCACATTCCAATACTTTACAGGAATTAATATTCAACAAAAAGTCCTCCCTTGGGTCTTCTATATTTCGTTGCTCGCTTACTGCTGAAATTCAGTTGTGATTGCTGTAACATCAAATACATTGCCTCCAAGTGCTGATTTTTATTTTTTGGTTCAAATCTCTAGTTTATATTTCTATGCCTTTCTCACTGTCTAGTCTGTCCCTCAGTTGAAAATAGAATTTCCTAGAGTACAATTATGATCTTAGATTTGCACTGTTTAATTTATTTTTCTGGCATCTTTTTACTCCCCAAATTTACATGCATTTTGATATAGAAGGGCTGAGACAGCTGCTGTTTCTTGCTTCCCTATGTGATCTTGAGCGTTAGAGGATCTAAATATCATGTTCATGAAAATGTGGTTTATCAAATATTGTTTCCGTGACATCTAAAGGGTCTTGTGCTTCCTATGCTGGAATTAGAACAACAAGAGAAAAGGTATGGCTTGGCCAACAATATTTTTTCCATGTTATTATATGTTCCTGGCACTGGTGTGTCACACACCTCTACGACACCTGTTACAAAGATTGCACAGTCAGTATTCAGCTCTCTGAATGCAAAATAATTTTGTCCTGCTCTCCTCAGTGGGGCAATGACTGACAAACTATTTTGACACTAGGTATACGATTCCTGATTCCTACCTGAATACTATGTTCTTTGTAAAGTAGAATCTCTAGAGGATCACCTGCCCTAAGTCTCAGCTGCCTGAGGAGCTGAGATTCTTCTTTTTTTCTAAGCACCTGTTATCTGCAACAACTGCCTCTGATGTCAAGGGTTTCAGATTTACAGTTTTCTCTCTTTTGTTTTGATCTATGACCTCTTTGCTGAGGCTGAGTTGTTTTTTAAAAGATATCAACTTCAGAGTTTTCAGCCATGAAGTAAATGAATAGGACAAGGTTGGGAGGAGTTTGAAAGTCTTACTCCACATCTAGAGGAGGGAGGGGATGTGGCATGGATTTCTTGTGCCAGGACAGGTAAGAAAGCAACAGAGGAGCTGCCTACCAGGCTGATCATGGGAGGAGAGGGAATTCTAACTAGAAAAAAATGACACAATACTGTGGAACAGGTAACTTTGGTGGAGTAGTAACAGTTTTGATACCAGAAACTGGTTTAATTACAGTCAGACTGTAGTTTCATCAGTGTCCTGAACTTTGTTTTTTAAAATAGTTTCAAGAAGTCAGTAACTAACTAGGCTCTTCCAGAGAGATCAGCTTTTGTGCAGGATGAAGAATTAGAATTTTTTCTGTTAATAATGTTAGTTGGACAATCAATCTAAACTGTTTCTGGAACAATCTCTATCATGGCTACAGTTTACAGCAGAGCTCTCTGACATGTGGGAAACAAGTTACTCGGAACAGATGAGGAATCAAACTTGCATAGACAGTTCCCTGTATGACAGACAGAATTATTGAGTTATCAGGCTTAATCCCTCTTCCACTATTCTAACAATATTTTGAGAGAAAATGTTTGAACATGTGACTAGCTTTAGGAAAGGAGTCATAATTTAAAACTAAGCAATGATAAAAATAGGCCAGAATTACAAAACTTAGTCTTTGATTCTGAAGTCCAAACTTTGCCAGCAATGCTGCAAGCAGCTTCTCCTAGGCACTTCATAGACTTAAACTGCTGGATCATGCATGGGCATTATACTGATATGGACAGGAATGCAATAGTCCCAGGAGAGGCACAGTTGGCTCTACAGAGATGTCCCAGGAGATCATTTTTAGCAAGGCACATCCCTTCTTCACCTCCTGAGAAAGGAGAAGGAGCCATCACTCATGCAAGAACATGCCTTGTAATTGGCTGTTGGTTTTTTTTGGTAATGTTTTTGTATGCATGTAAATAGACCCTTTTGAAAGTAGTTTCTTCAAAGGGCAAATGAGAATTCATTCTTGTAGAGGAAAACTCTTAGGAATTTTATATATCATGAAATAGCCTAAAAAACCCCACCAAACCAACAAAAACCCCCTCCAAATCTTCTTGGTTTATGACACTGGAAAATAATTCAAGAAGCTCAAAGTGAAGATATAAGGGTTTGGGAGGAAAAGAAAAGAAATCTGTGGAACTGTGTATGTTTCAAGTGCAGGCAATGGCACTGGCATTTCTTGAGATCTGTGTATCTTATAATGGCCTGTCCTGAAAGCAATCTCTGTTCCTTGTGTTCACTTGCAGTTAAAATTGCTGAGGCTTATGACAGTGTCAGCTTTTGTGAAAAATATAAGGAAAACTAGGTGAAAAATGAGAATATTTGTCATGAAAATTTTCACAAAAAAAGTGTCCTTTCCATCAGCTTCCTTTTTAATTTCAAATTACATGGTCAACTCTGACATCAACAGCTAAGTCCTTCTTTGTGTGGAGCTGCTTGTCTTCTGATTGTTTCTTTTTCCAATGAAATAACTTTTACATTGAATCATTTGAAATGATAGCGTTTAACATTTTTTTGACAACATGAGTACTTAAGGCTCCTTCCTCTAACAGCTGACAGCAATAGAGCATTGGATCTTTTGGGCTGGCAGACAATAAATTCATTATTATATATCAAAACAGTAAAATATATAAGAAGTAAAATAACTGCCTCTTTGCAATAAAGCTCCTCTGCTGGTGGGTAGTACACATGAGCAACACAGTTTTCAGAGATAATCTTCCAAACAATTCCCTCTTGATTAGCTAAATTTTGGCATGTTACAAGCTGGAGATTCATAGAAGGTGGGGGTAGCATAGATAAAGTGGAAAACTACCAGCAAGGCCATATACCATCAGCTTTGAGCATAAGAATGAGTTCAGTGGAAAAACACAGCATTTTGGCTTTAGAAAGGCAAAACAGGTGGCTATACGTCAGTTCATAATCTTGTTATCCCAAATTACCTTAACAAGCAATTCCACAGTTCTTAGTTTCTCAGCACATTCCATCTACAATGTCATCAACTGGACTTTGGCCATCAAGCAGTTCAGCTTCAGGTTATTGCCATCAGTTATAGTCATCTGCTATCTGTCCAGATTTTAAGCAACACATAATTTGCTTTTAAACAATAAAGCTGCTCTGAAATTAAGTGCAAATTCTTTTCTTCTTCTATAGAGCCACGTAAATCTTTGGTATGAAATGAATAAGAACAGTAATCAAATGTGTTATGTAAGTACATTAGGAGAAAAAACTCTCAATATTACTACACTTCAAAAGGAATCATAAGGCTGTTGGTCTACAGCACTGATGGTAATCATTAATATATTTGGATGCTGCATTGGAATGTCAGAAATAATGAAATCTAAAGTCTTTCTCCTATAGCTCTCCTTCATCACCCTCCCACCTCCCCTTCCCTGCTGTGAATTGGGAGCAAGCTGGAAGGTAAAATAATAACAAAGATGCAACCTCTGGAAGCAATGCCATCTCCTTTCCACTTGTTTTACTCTAAGTGCAATCATTAAAGGCCACTTCCATCCATTAAAGTTTAGAACAAAGAACAGTCTTCGTAACTGTTAACTTTGACTCCTCTCAGGTTGTGCCATTGTTTTCCTAAACCTTTGTTTTCCTAAAAAAGTAGTCCTTCAGTGTTGTGAAACAAAAGGCATATTATAGTATGTAAAATATTTTGGCTTGCTACTGTGGCATATCTTAGAGTCTTTAAGAACAAATGAGAACAGTTAACTGTAGTTCATTAAACAACTATCTAGTCATAGGGTGTCTAATTAGCAATGTACACTTAATGGAAACCACAGAAGTAAGGCTAATGAGTCTTATTCAACATCCTGCCCCTTCTTGCTCAGCCTCCCACAAAGTGGATTGTCCCCTACCCTTTGTCTGTAGTTCAGGGCAAAGGGGGGATTTAGCCTTTCATTGCCCACAGCTACCTATGTTTTATTGGGTTTTATGGAAGGCAAGCTCTTCCTCCAAATAACTTCTGATCTGATTCTACCAAAATAGTCCAGTTTTTCCATTGGACCTGCAGAATTAATCAATTCAGTCTTTCAGGTCTACTTTGAATATTGATTCCATGCTCGTCTATCAGAGGAATGTAAGGGAAAATGCTGAAAACATACTGCAAACAGCTAGAGAGGAAAACTGCAGGACTGGTGAGAGACATTGGTGGTATTAATGTTCTTAACCTAATACAAAACTTCTCAGATGTTGCTAATGATGTGTTAACCTACCACTGATCAGTTAATTTTCTTTAGTTTCTCCCACTTTTCCTTCCCTGGCATATAATCCCTTGTTCCATGACTATTTTCATTCATCTTTTCTCTTTTTTCCTTTATCTGTCTTAGTTTGTCAGGGTATTTTGTTTTCTAGCTTTTCAGATTATCAGGTCCTGATGCACAAGCAAGAAGTTCCCTTGCATGCAAAGCATTCCATGATGTTGGTAAACCTGAATAGTAGCAGTGATGAGAGCTGGTGAGGACAGTTTGAACTGATCCTTTCATGCCAGGAAAACCTTTTTGCTGAAAACAAAGAAAGCTCTATGCAGTTGCTTTGAATGGCTTTTCCCATAGGCATGTTTCCAAGGTGTGGGATAAAGCCTCCAGTAAAAGACTGTGTCAGAAACCTCATCTTCCTATCCCAAAATGGACATTTCAATAAAGCTCCATTTTGTGATTTTATTTTAATGGGTTTGCAAGTAAACTTCTTTCCAGAAATTAAAAAGTTCAAAGTGTTCACAAAATTTACATTCTTCTGAAAGATCTCAATAATATTTATAAGTAAGCAAATAATGTCCTTGACCAATGTTTAATTTTGACCAGATTTTATCTTTTTTCTGGCTTTTCTACTGTTATCTTATATTCTGCACATAATCTACTCTTCAGACTTTGTGGTTTTTAAGAACTTTAATGAGACCTCTTTGACTAGTTCTTTTAAAGGATTCACATTTTTCCTCACATTGGCTTTTCTCTGTTCTGGAAGAGGTAAGAGACCTTTTGAATTCTTGGTTGAAATCCTAGGTCCTTTGAACTTAATAGCATGCCTGTCTCAGTTTCAGTACAGCTACAGCTTCACCCCTTATCTCTCTTTCTCTTCTTCTTAGGAAAGTGGTGATCATACCTATTTATTTACCTGTGGCTATTTACTGCATGATGAAAGCTCTTTCCAGAGCCAAAATAGAGGCCATTCTACAAAATCACATGTACCAGAGATACTCAGTGTACTGTGACAACATTAAATCATCTTTTCCTCTGAGATGTATAAGGCACGTATTGCCAAGGAACTGGAAGCACAGGAATGATATGCATTGCTTAGGAGTACATCACAATTCACTCCCAGGAGTTATGAAAGTCTTAACAAAACCTTAGCTGTGTACTTATCTTAGTAGTCCAGTTTATTTCCCTGGGTGTGAGAGGTGTATAATGTCAGGGCTTACTTAGGAGGTTTCTTTATTCGCCGGAATCCATTGCATTTACCTAGGCAGTCACAAAACCCTTCATTCCCCAACAAAGCCCAGATTTGACACAGGTTTTATGTCCTTACCCGTTCCTTTATTAAAGCAAACTATTTGAAAGTCACGGTATATATTTCCATACAGCTTGTTAGAGGAGTCACACTTTGTCTACCTATTCCTGTCCCTTTACTGTGGTTCACTTCCCCTTTGTCTGCATCCGCACGACCACAGGATCACTGTGCTATAAAATGGGTTATGAATATAATCCATGTTATGATAACAATTTAGGGAGGGAACAAGTATCAGAACTCTTAAATCTAGGTACTTCCACCATCCTGAGTTTACAGTACATCCCCATATTTATAATCTTTGTTCTAGGAAATCTAAGAGAAGCAAATTTCTTAATATAACACAATCTGATGTGGTTCTTCTAATAATGTCCAAGATTATGCTAAAATGTACAGCTGTGGAGGTTCTCCTCTGCCAGTTACCATGACAGTTTTTATCATCAGTCTTGTCTTTATGCTTACCGTATTATCTTTTGATGATAACTTTTGTCTTCCTAGACTAATACTTTTTTTGGTGTTAATTACACACAGCTCTTTTCTTCCTCCTAAAGTAATCTGTGTGACTGAAGCATCAGGATCACTGGCATTCTGGAAATTATGGCCTCAGACAATGCCATCCTGTCTGCGAACTTAAATAAAACTGCCCTTTCCCCTGTCCCAGACCTGAATGCTTCCTGATTGTTACATAACTCCTTCCTCTGACATTCAGGAACTTTCTGATTCTGAAACTATATTTATTCCTAGGCAGATTATAGCTGTCTTTTTCTGTTAAATCTTAAATATGGATGATGTCACATTTTGCCATCCTGATTTATTCACTACCAATGCAAATTCAATACAGTTAAAAAAATGAGTTTCTTGTTTTCTGCATGCATATTCATTAGCAGGTGGAAAGTATCCTACACAATCACAGTGCTTACTGAGGCAATTTGCCTGCATCTGCCCACTATTTAATGTTTCAGGTCACCTGTCCTTTAGAATTATTTCTGTCACTGCTGTAGCGCAGAACACTCTGCTTCCCCAAATACCATCTGCACTTCTAATGAAAGTGTGGCTCCTCCAGAGCAAGGAAAGGGCCCAGAGGAAGGGAATTATTTACAAAAAAAATTACTGTATTAAAATCTAACCTAGATATCAGAGGAGAGCTCAGGGCAAATAACTGACAGTGATGCTGCCATGCCTGATATACTCCACATTTGACAACACTGGAGTCAGTTTTGCCATCTGTATTTTCTGGTGGGAATATGAGGTAGGAATAAGGTACATCGGGGAGAAAATCTATGGTGCTGGAGAGCAGAAAGTGTTTTGTGGGAAAGAATGAGTAAATAGAATGGTTAAATGGGTAAATAGAATGAGTTCTTTCTAGGGAAGAAATCAGAGCACACGCAACTTCATTGTTTAGCACAGAGCAGCACCTTTAATGTCATTTTGCTTAGGATATTTAATGTCTGATTTGTCAAAGGCCAGGAATTTCCAACTATTCACAAGGAGACTTTAAAGACCATGTTATGTTGCACATTCACTGTGGTGCCTCCAATTCCTTCTTCTTCTCTATTTTGTTGGGCTTAAGTCCAGAAATTTGAGTGGAACTACATTGGCACAAAACAGGGATAACACAGGAGTTGATGGTGTCAGAAAATTTATCCACCATACACTTTATCATGTCAACTTGTGGATGCACCTTTTGGGTACTTTCATGCTGAGCAGTAACACTAGTACAGCTTTCTCTAATTATTTTCAGGACTTCCACTGAGGTGAGAATCTATCATTCAGAGTAAGTGCTAAAAATAAAGTCATGGAGATAAACACGTTCTTTACTCATTCAGAAGTGGTTTCCTGTGTTTCTTTCTAGAAGTGAAAAATGCACTTTCTCAGTTGACATGGGAACAAGTTTACTAAACTATTTAAAGCACACCTGTTAACTTACTGTGCCAAGACATCTTTTTGCAGAAGGGAATTTTTTTTCAAATAGCCACATTTTAATTCATAGACTCATAGAACCATAGAATTGCCAAGTTGGAAGGGACCTTAGATATCATCTAGTTCCAACCCCCCTGCCATGGGCAAGGATGCCACACACAAGACCAGGTCGCCCAGTGCCACATCCAGCCTGGCCTTGAACACTGCCAGGGATGGGGCATCCACAACCTCTCTGGGCAACCTGTTCCAGTGCCTAACCACCCTCCGGGTAAAGAACTTCCTTCTAATCTCCAACCTAAATTTCCCCTCCTTCAGCTTATAACCATTCCCCCTTGTCCTATTACAATCTGACCAGTTAAAAAGTTTCTCCCCTTCTATTTTATAATCCCCCTTTAGGTACTGGAAAACTGCTATAAGATCCCCTCAAAGCCTTCTCTTTTTCAGGCTGAATAACCCCAACTCCCCCAGTCTGTCCTCATAGGGGAGGTTCTCTAGTCCATTAATCATCTTTGTGGCCCTCGTCTGGACTCATTCCAACATTTATGCTAAGGAGCCCAGAACTGGATGCAGTACTCCAGGTGGGGCTTACAAGGGCAGAGTAGAGAGGCAGAATCACCTTCCTAGACCTGCTGCTCATGCCTCTCCTGATGCAGCCCTGATACTTCTCTATGAACATCTTTGCTGTACACTACAGATTTTCTTCATAATCACATTACTAATCATTTTTGATGTAGGCAGGGTGATGTCACTTTGTTTTTGATTGGGCTACAAAAATTTAGTGGTTGTTAACCCACCTCATCTCCTGCTTTAGGGAGCCATTAAATTTAATGGAGCAGTAATCATAGAATCCTTTTGGTTGGAAAATTTCTGAAATAAACCCTGCCTTTTTTGAGTTGGACTGGCAATCAGTTTCTTGTAATTTGGATTAGCAACATGCTCTGAGTTGGAAGATCCTCTGACAATTTGCATATTTACCATTATTTATGTTCTGATTATTCATATTTACACGTCTTGTAGTTCCCTAATGAGATGTCACCCCAGTTTTACTGTTTCCTATTCATACTTGTCCAATATTTGTTACGAGATGGATGAAGGGATTCTTACAAGGAGTCACTGGACATGACAGACATTGGATGTCACCCCACAGGGTGTCTTTGTAGGTGTCAACAAACTACTTCAGAACTCTTTGTTTGAAGATAATTTTTACTTCAGAACACAAAGGTACCATCTCTGGCTAAGCAATATCCTACAGTGCTGCTTCTTAGACCTTCTCTCAAATTTCTTAGCTTTTGCTTTCCTACTGGTAGGAAAGGTTTGTGACAAAATCCTTCTGCAAATCTGCAGGAAACTGCTTTCCTCTTCTGCAATTCTTCAAAGGTTCCTTCCATCACAAAGCACTAAGTGCCACCAGCCAACTTTTGGTACACCTGAACAGACACAATAGAACAAACTGTAGTACGCTGCTGTATACTGTGGTAGGAATCTAACTGCCTATGTTATTCTTAAAAATTACATTTTTAATTTCTGTAGATATCTGAAAATTGTTTTGTCTTCATAGAATTTTCTATTTGGTACTGTCCTATTTCAAAAGAAAGTCTCTCCTCACCTTTGGGTGAAAGCACTACTGCAAACACAAGAAGAAGGGATATCTTGAGATCTACTTTTTTAGCTTGAATAATTTTTGTTTCTACTGAGAAGTGGACCTTTTCAGAGGTTTATTATAAGCTGAGTTATTTGCAATGGATTCATTAGAATATTAACCACTTGACCTATTTTATACAGCTACTACTCAAGATGGTAACAGGTTGACCTGGAAACACCCAGGAGAATTACAAATGGAGCCAGGGCACAGATTTATGGTAAGTGGGCTGGGACTTTGCAAAACACTTTGGAATATTAGTTAATGAATTATGTTCATTGTTTTACTAAAAACTGGGGTCATCAGAGGTCAGTGTCATTTTGTATGACTGCAGCAGCCATAATGGATAAAGCATGAAAGACAGTGTTGCAACCTTTTCCAATATGCAGCAGGTCTTGACTAGATCTGTCAAAACAAGTTCCCAGCACGGATGAAATCAGACAAGAGGTAGAGATTACCCCAAGGGAGCAAAACCAGTAATTCCTGTTTTACTTCCTACCTGTACTTTGGCAAAGGGCAAAGACCTGAATCTGAACTGAAATTCATTTATTTGGGGAGCTGTATATGTGCAGTGAAAGAGAGTTCCTGTCTCAAGAATCTCAATCCAGCCTTGCAGGCTAGATTGCAGGCTGTAACAGTGACTGGAATTTCCTAGCTGTTACTGGTGGAAAATCTGCCTCTATTACACAGTTCTCTCTAAGACTATCAGAGCTAGTGACTCACTACTGTATAGGCTGCTTCTGTTTGAACTCTTTCCCTCCTTTTAGTGTTACATTTCTCTGAATGCCTTGTTGATAGCTATTTATTCAATTTAGGATTTAAAATACCTTTGAGACAGCTATTTTAGAGACTAAGTTACATTATGCTTTAGTTCTATCAAGCTTTCTAAAATACATTTAATAAGAACAGGCGCTGTTGTTTTAAAACACTTATGCCAAAAGAGATGACATTGCTATGGGAGTACAGCTTCTTCCAAGCTGGCATCTCTCTACTGGAGAGACTTTTTTCACTGAGTGTTGTAAGTGACACAGGCTTGTCATACCAAAAGCCCATCAATAGGTTTGTCTGCTACCTGTGGAAAGGCTGAGTGAAGGTAGCCATGGTAGGCAGTGGGAAGAGGACTTTGGAGGATTTGGGTTCCCATGTGTCATCAGTAAGAAGAGGGAGGTGTGGTCCTCTCAATTAATTAGTGTTAAGAGCCTGTGGTTTGGGTATTAAACCTGTGCTAACTCTGTTGCTTGGGTGTTCAAGTTGGACAGCTATTAGAAGCCTAGAGAGAAAAGATTGAAGGTATCATATTTATTTTTTTTTAACATGTGAGGTTAAGATTCAGTATTTTACAGCCTCTCCAGAGGAAGTGGAAGGTTATTTACAAGGTGCATTAGAGGTTAAGGTCTCACTCAAAGGGTTATGGCATAGGATCATTATCTATGATTCGGAGGAAGAATGTGACTTTTAAGAATCCCAGATTTTCCTTCCACTGCTTGTATAACACGTGAGAGCATGTAACTACAGAAGAGATCAGCATTACATGAAAAAGGAGAAAGCTAGGTGGGATATCTACCTCATGGCTTACTGGAAAGAGTTTCACTCATTACCAGCTCACCTGCCTTAGAGTCTGTCCTGGTCACCACATATCAAAGAACAAGTTCTTATGACAAAGCCAGGTAGTCTGACATCAATATGTATTGTTTCAGGACAAAGTCTTCACAGCCAAGATTATTCAAACCAATCTGCCTTCTAGTTATGTACAGAGTGACCACAATTACAATTCATCACTAGCTGATAAAGACTGGGATGATTCCACAAGTGAGTTTTAGCTCTAGCACATCTAGTAGTGGTCCCCACACTAAAATTTGTTTGCTGTTTTTGCCAACAGTAGATTTTTTTCTGGGATTTTATCCCAAGATAAGCTCTTAAAGCAAACAAAACATCTTCTACCCCTAATGAAAATCATGATGTTGTCTCAGTGTCTTCTTAAAAGAAGTGTGTTGCTTCTTTGTTAATATCTGATAAAATATTCCCTCTTCATCACATAACTCCCTCTCTCCCCACTAACACCAGCATCCCAGCCTGTCATAGTATTTTTAAATCACAGAGTTGCCACTTTTAAAGAAAAGAAAAATGTCTGTTGGAGACGAATAGAATAGTTATCTGCTTTGATGTGAATTTCTTTCTTTATTTGAAGGCTATTCATAAAAGAAATATAAAACAAACAAGGAAGTTATATGTGATATTTTGGCTCTCAACTCTGAGACAATGACTTCTAGTTTTCTCCTGAAAAGGAGACTGTTTTTCTCCTGTCCCTTCTTTGTCTTCATCTGAAAAATATCATTTATAACATGTTATTCTGTGTGTTTTAATGTTTGATGTAATCAAGGAAAAGCATAGAAGTTGTAATTGAGCTCACTCGGTTGAAGCTTTGCATTCAGAACTGCCACCTAGATCGCAAGTGCTGTCACAGCGAAAATGCTACTTCAGTGACAGTTTTCTCATTTGATATGGCCACAATGGGTAATTGTAATTCTGTCCTGGTGGGCTTACTCAAAATGTCTTTGTGAAAGCCTCCTCCTCCCATACATTGACAGATAAGATAATACACTGTAATCCCCATTCTTTGTACAGGGAGCTGCTTGCCACTTCGACAGAGAGGATGAACTCCAGGATTCCAAAACCCTTTTATGATTGTTTAGCTGGTCATTGCTCTGGATTCATTTTCTGAACTATCATTATCTTGTCCCTATCATTTTCAGCACTCATCTACTGAAAATGTTGTGTTGTTCATAAACCAAAGAAGTTCTCAGAGGAGTAAAAAATATTTTTGCTATCTATTCTCTGTGACTTGACAGCAATCCTCTCAGAAGCCTTAAGCAATGTTAGACTACCTTTCAATTCAAGATGCTCTATGTAGAAATGACTCAGTGGGTTACATCTAAAATATGACTATTGGCCTAAACTGGGAACTATCTAAATCCCAAACAGTAATCCTTAATATGAGTGTTCAGTGTCCAAAATGCCCTGAGAGAATTTACATTCCCTATACACCTTTTCCAATATTTAATTTCCCTGACATGAAATACTCAATGGCGTGCTAAGGTACACCTTCATCTTAGCAGGTCAAAAAGAGCAGCACTAAATTAAATGAGGTTTCATTTGGCAGTCATTCCCAAGGTGTAAATTTGCTGTGGGACTAATTCTTATAGAAATTATCAGCATAGCAGTGCAAATCTGTGATCTTTACAAAATGAAGTGGAAGCCACCTGTTAAGAAGAGAAAAAGAAAACAAAGTCTGAGAAAGTGCTTAATACAACAGCAGAGTGGCTTGCTTTCTTTTTTTCTGTCACATGGCTGAGGGGCTTCAGACCCAGCTCCTTTTTGGTCCCTCTCCATGCTGTCCTAACCACAAGAATGAGGGTTATTCTCTGGTCTGCAGCTGTGTCTCTGAGCAGTTTATGCAGCTGTGGCTGTGCTTTGGGATGAAGGAGAAGAAGCTGCATCAAAAGTATTTGATTATCATTGACCTGAAAAAAATCACCTAAGCAGTCTTGTTTTGGGAGCAGAGACAGAAGTCCTTGCAGTCAAATCTCCATGACTGCAATCTCCTATCACTGGCAGGTAAAGTCAATTGTACTCCTGCTCAGGTTTAACTTCCCTGATTTCTCAGGAAACAAAAGAAGAATTCAAGTATCTGCTTACCTGAAAATGATCACAATGGATCAATAGGGTCACCCACCTATGGGGGCACTTCTAAACTTTCAGGCCAAATAGGAAAGTACATAATAAATGAAAATCTATATCAGGCACATGATCCTGGACAGAGGTGGGCTCAACTGCTGTCTGTGTTTAGATGGTATTTAAGAGGCTCAGACCACAGCGAGACTCCTGAAGCAAACTGCACCTTTGGTCTAGAGTCTTTGAAAAGCTCTGATGCATTATTAGACACTGAGATTAGAACTGATATGAATTATACAGCAAAGGAATAAGAATCTGCAGAAAGAAGCAATTTACAACAAATAGGTAGCAGCTATTCTGTACTGTATTTGATGCCCCCAAATAGAAACGAAATATGATTCAGAAGGTGATAAGTGAACAAACACAAATGATTCATAGGAAAAGGAGGAGGGAGATGGGTTGGAATATTGCTATTGACTTTGTTGTGTCACACCAGGGAATGGAGGCTGAATGAAATACATTTAGCTTGAATCTGAACTGCTAGTTTCAACCCTTTGATTAAAAATAAGAACTGTTGCATCATGACATACTGCATTGTCAATCTACTCTTCCAAATGAAAACGCATTTCATGCAGCTGCACTGTATTACATTTCAGATATAACAGATTATGTCTAGTTTTAGGCTATGTAAATAGGCCTGGTAAATGACTGGTTACAGAGGAGCTGATATCTGATATTACAGAGAAGGAAATAAAAGATACGGGAAAAATATTCCTAAAAACGTGGATTATCTAATACCAAATATGAAACTTGCTAATAATGAAGTGCTAAATTATTCCTGGGATCTGATATTATTTGTAATCTGAAGGTTCCAGAATTTCCTACAAACTATTAAGCATAAAAGCATCTGATTTTTACAGTGAAGTACCACAGCAGCACAGAAAGAAGATTGCTTTCTCAGTTCAAAGGCACAAAATTAATTAATTGGTTTAAAACTGTATTTTTAAGAAAATGAATTTCCTCAAATGACTAAGTACTATAGAACTGTTGCCAGGATGATTTATTTCTATTGTATAGATAATACACACAAATCTGTTAGTTTTTTTACTGAAGATGTTATAAATTAACACCTCAGGGTTATGATATTTAATTAGGTGAACATCAATATTAATAACCAGCTGTGACTGTTGTCTACACTTTATCTGGTTTAATATCATGCACCACATTGCACTGAAAAATGAATGCATACAGTTGAAAAGGTAGGAAGGAAAGCAATGGGACTTTGAAGAAAATACATTGGAAACATCGTTTAATTGCTAATTAGACTCCCCCCAAATCCAGTATCTGCAATGATTAATGTTCTCTTAACAACAGGAGGAATGAGTCATTCTAGTACACACCATTTATCTTAACAGTACAATTAATCTTTCCGTTTAAGGGGTAAATTGTTTATTGCACATTTTTCCCTTTCTTCCATGATTGAGATGGAGCATTCTGAATGTCATTTAAGTCACACTTTTTATTCTTACTTGGTAAAGATTAGACTGATCTAAAATTTTGGTAATATATTTAACTTCCAGAAAGAGTTCAATTATTCCGGGTGACTGGAGATTTATCTATAATCATTTTCACTAGACACTGAAACAACAAATCTTAGTTGACCATATAACTAAACTTATCAGAACAGAACAATGTCCTGCTACATTTGTAGGAAAGACAGTGAGGAAAAGTGATGTGAACTCAGGAGCAGGACTTGGTTGAACAACCAAAAGATTCAAAGTCATTAAGGTGGGTACAAATATTAATTCTGGATGAAAATTCTTAGCACTAAAAAAAATTCAGCACTGCACTGTTGAAGCCTTTGTGATGACACTGTTGTTTGCCTGAGCTTCCCAGAATTGCTGAAAGAGTCTCCACACTGGCACATAATAAATATGGAAAGCAACAGGGTCAGAAGAGGGCTTGTCAGAGTTATATTTAGAGGAACAAAGGGACTCAAGGACTCTAAACACTTGGTATGGGTGGGTAGCAGCTGCTGCTCCAGTACAGACTCCCTGCAGCACAACCGCCAGTTCCAATCCCGGGCATGATGCTAACTTCTGCTGCCTGACAGACTGCTCTTCCACTCCTGAGATACAAACTTGCCATCATCCCCTGGCAAATCAGGGGCTTTACAAAGTGCCATGCACTTTTTTAGAATGAGGGGGTGAAAGAGCTAGAGCCAAAAGTTGCCGAAAGAGAGTTGAAAGTGCAAGTGCCTGGCTCAGGTGCAACCATGCAAATACATAAGCCTTATAAGCTCCACACTTTTTACTCAAACGTTCTTCAAACACTCACAGCTGTTTTAGCGTACCTGGCCAAGCTCTGCAGCTGTTACAGGACAGCAGTTTGCCATTGATTTCCTGCCAAAACCTGAAAGACATTTACAAACTAGTTGTTTCTTCACGTAAGTGGTCTGTGGACTTGATACTACAGGTTGCCTAAAGCATAAGAAGTGTACAGCTTTGGGAGCAATGACTTTTCCCAAAATGGATATAATTTTCTGGGAGTTTAGGGGGTTTTGTTTTCATTGTTTGTGGTATTTTTTTGGTGGTGGACAGGGTAGAGATTTAACAAAACCACAGAAGAGACAGGTATTGCTTATATTACACAATAATTGTATTTCTTGATAGTAAAAGTACTTAAATCTATTTTTCCTTTCATAGTAGTGAAGGTCAGATAGTGGATATGGCTTATTCAAAGTAGAACAGATGTCTAGCTCCTCAAATCAAAGAATCAGAGAGCAGCTGAGGTAGGAAGGTGCCTCTAGACACCTGCTAGTCCAAACCCCTGCTTAGAGTAGTGTCACTCCTAGCAGGTTTCTCAGGGTAATGTCCAGTCAGATATTTATTATATCCAAGGATGGAGACTTCACAACCTCTCTGGTGAAGATGTGCCAATGCACGACTACCCTAAGAGTTAAAAAAACCCCCACCAACGTTTTCATATGTTCAGAAGGAACATTCTTTGTTTCAGTTTGTGCCCATTATCTCCTGTCCTGTCACTGGGCACCACTGAAAAGAGCCTGGCTCCATCTTCTTTACTGACTCCAATCAGGTATTTGCACACGCTGATAAGATCCCTTGAGCCTTCTCTTCTCCAGGCCAAAGAGTTCCCAGCTTTTTCATCCTTTCCTCATATCAGATGGTCCATGCCTCAATCAACTTTGTCGTCCTTCACTGGACCTACTCCTGTATCTCTATGTCCTTCTTGTACTGGGGAGCCCAGGAATGGACTCAACACTCTAGATAAGTCTCACCACAGCTGAGTAGGAGGGAAGGATCACCTCCCTTACTTGCTTGTGACACTCTTCCTGATGTAGCAGAAGTTGTTGCTCTTGGCCTTCTTTACTGTGAGAATGCATTGCTCACTTGATGTCCAGCAGGACCTCTGTTTGCTCACAAAGCTGGTTTCTTGTCGGTTGCCCCCTACTGTGCACTGGTGCATGAGCTTATTCCTCTCCAGGTACAGGGTTTTGTGTTTCCCATTGATGAGCTTCCTGAGGTTCCTTCTGGCCCATTTCTTCAGCCCATCAAGGCACCTCTGAAGAGCAGGACAGCCATCTGGCTTATCGGCCACAACCCCTACCAGTTTTGTATCGCTTTCAAACATGCTGAGGGTGTACTCTGTCCTGTCATCCAGGTTACTAATAAAGATGTTAAAATATGTTCATCACAGTATCGACCCCTAGGGTACATCACCAGTGATTGGCTTCAAGCTGGACTTTGTACTGTTGATCACAACATTTTGAGGTCCGTAGTTATTTTCAGTCCACTTCACTATTCAATTATTTAGTCTGTACTTCATCAGTTTGTCTATGAGTATGCTACGGGAGACAGTGTCCAATGCTGAAATCATAGCTGAATTCAAGATAAACAATAGTTACTACCCTCCTTTCATTCGCTAAGCTAATAATTTCATCACAGAAGGCTATGAGGTTGGTCAAGCCTGATTTCACATTTGTAAATCCATTCTGTCTACTCTCACTTTCTTGTTCTTAATATCTTTAGAGAGAGTTTTCAGGAGGATTTGCTCTATTACCTTCCCAGGGATTGAATCGAGGCTGACAAGCCTCGCCTTAAAGGTTAAGCCAAAATAGTAACTGAGGAAAATCTCCTCGTATGTGGCATATAGAGCACTAGCTGGGATGACATCTGGGTAACAGAGCTTCTGCCTGGCCCTTCACTTGAGCCAGCAGAAGAAGTATGGCAGTGCAGAACTCAGTACCTCTGAGGGGGGCCACTGAGGATCACATTTTGCATTACAAGACTATGGCAGCTCTTCCAGTCTCTGACAAATGGGCACCCTAGCTTTGGCAGGCCCACTGAGGTGAAGGGAGGTAAAATGGTAAGGAGTCTCTGGAAAGGTGCAGTGACTGGGATTTAACAGGGTTTATGTGTCTGATACTTTGGTGCTGGGGATTCAGTTTTAACAGCTTCCTCTTCTTGTTTCTCAGGCAAATTGTGAGAAAAAGCCTCCCTTTTTGCTTCAAAGAACAAGAGGGTGAAGCAAAGGGGAGGGCAGATTGGGTGCTCCCAGTATTTGGTGTGATGCAAGAACCTCACAACTTTTAGCATGATCTTATGTGCCAGGAGTGCTGGTATCAAAGGAGGGGTATGGAGTTCAGTGTGGGAATATAACCTGTAACCATTGTGAGTTAGGTGTTTCAGCCCTGGAAAATCCTGCTGCTGGTCCTTGCTTATAGCGGCAGAGCCATCAATTAAATGATAGTGTGTTTAGATGAGTGTGGAAAAGGAATACAAATCGCATAATAAGGAGAGTATCAAGCACTTCAGTGCATTGGAGAAACACTAAGGAAGAAAAGCAGAAAAATATTAAAGGAGAACAAACATGCCTATCATCTTTGTGGTTTGTTACATGCTGAGTGTATTTATATGTAATACTTATATCACCAAAAGTAACCACTGCTTTGTAGTGCCATGCTGTGAAACATGCCCTCAAGCAAGTGACTCCCTGGAAAATGATGTTACAGCATCAGTGTATCAATGACTTTATTGCTCCACAGTGTCATTTTCAGCAGCCTGTGCTTCTGGGAGCAAAACAAGGTACTGCTTCCTTGCCAAGACTACTCTTGTAAAAATCTATTTGTGTAGTTACAGACTAGCAAATAATTTCCATTCTCACGTGAATTATTGTTACCTTGATTTTTCTTCTCTGCTCTGCTAGTACTCATGGCTCATGATTGTCTCTGAAAGCAAGTAGATAGTCCTCTCTGTATTTAAAAGCATGGGTGACTGGCTAATCATGCTGAAGTATATCATACTTGAACCAACAAACAAGGGTAGATCTACTGCTTCTTGAGAGAGGAGTAACATATATTTACTGTCTGGCTGCAGTCACAGTTGATTAAATCATTTACTGATGCAGAATAGATAGAGCTATATAAGCACTAAAGATCCTTAGGGTTGTTTTTTCTTAATCACGCAGAGTACAATATCATCTATTGCATTAAACCATGAGATGTCTGAACTCCTTAAAGTATGTTTTCTTCCCCTAATTTTGTGTATAGAAACATTATATAAATCACTCATTTCCTTCAAGTAAAGAATAAAAACCAAAGCAAAAGAAAACAATAACCCAACCCTAGCTCCCCCACAAATCTAAGTCTACTTTTCGTAAGGGAAATCTGTCCTTTTAAAACTCAACTTTATATAATTTATTTGTCATAGGTATCTAAGAATTAAAATATTTTTTTCATTAGATATTTCCATTTTATCACACAAGCAGTTTAAAAGTAAAGCAAGAAAATACTTCTACAGCAATTTCATTTTTGCTGTACAGGTTACATTATTGCTAGTTAATTCAAAGTCATTCTTACAGGTCTTACTGAAAGTCTATAAAGAGCATTAAACCTTGAGAACTTACACATCTCAAGATGTATGCGTCAAGGCTCTTTCCTCAGATATTTGCAATTAAACTAACCTGTACATCATTTAACCAGGTAAGTGACAAAGCACAGGTTGTGCAATTTTGTGCTAATGTGCGTTGCCACAACTGACTGAGGAGAGAACA
Organism: Bucco capensis; assembly: GCA_013396975.1. Taxonomy (NCBI): domain Eukaryota; kingdom Metazoa; phylum Chordata; class Aves; order Piciformes; family Bucconidae; genus Bucco; species Bucco capensis. Next base: position 415,305 of record VWZO01003221.1, read on the forward strand.
GGCTGGTTGTATCCCAGGGACAGAGTTAGTGAGACATGAAAGAGAAAAGGAGCTTGATGGATTAATCTGGAAAGTGTTCATAAGGATACTGGTACTTGATAAAGGACTGAGAAAGTCAACATGCCACTGAAATAGAGGCCAAATAAAAGAGCAGATGCCAAAATCTATTGGAGAATGGTTTGTTCTCATCACAAAATGTGAAAAACAAACCCATCAACCATTTGTGAATGACTGAGAGAGTAAACTAAAGCAGCAGCTGCATCCAATGATACTTCTGTTTTACCTATGACCATATCTCCTGAGCTATGTAGGTCTCTCAGCTAGGCTTAATTTGATACATTTCCCCTTCAGCTCATCCTGGTTCTCCGACACAGGAAAAAAGTTCCAGGCCTTGTGGGACCTGCTTGCTCTGACTAGAGGGACAGGAGGATGTCAGTGCCTGAGGTGGAGGTTGGTGCCTGGGATGGATCTACCAGACATTGACTAAGAGAGCTTGCTACTTGCTCCCAGATGACGAGCTTCTCAGGTGAGCATCTCACCACATCTTGCACAGCCAATCTGCCAAGTGATTCAGGATCCCTGTAGGGAGCTGAGGTGATTAAATGCTTCCCAACAGCAAGCTTGCCCTGGTTTTCCCCTGAAGAACAGCATAATCTTGGGCAGCTATTCACTGTTCAACAGGCAGCCGCTGCTCCGGGATGCCCACTCCATTTTCCAGGGGGTCCTGAAGAGGTAGGAAGCTACTTGCAATTCAGAGGAGGGTGACATAAGTAGATGGTGTAGCTTGCTCAGCAGTAACAGAACAATTCTTACCCTCCCTCTGAGACCTGTTGATTAGGCCTTCTACAGACATCTGAGAGTTGCCTAACAATCGCAGGCCTTGATACTCATAGGGGACTGATATTTGCTGGGGAGGCCACACATCCAGGCACTTAAAGTCCAGTCTTCAAAAAAGGCAAAAAGGAGGACCCAGGAAACTACAGGCCAGTCATCTTCACCTCCATCCCTGGAAAGATGATGGAGCAACTCAACCTGGGCACCATCTCAAAACAAATGGAGGAAAAGATGTTATCAGAACTAGTCAACACTGATTCACCAAGTCCTATCTGACCAACCTCATAACCTTCTATGATGGCATAACTGGATGGATAGATGAGGGGAGGGCAGTTGACATTGTCTACCTTGACTTCAGCAAGGCTTTTGATACGTCTCCCATAGCATTTTCATTAGCAAGTTTAGGAAGTGTGGATTAGATGAATGGACAGTTGGGTGGATTGAAAGCTGTCTGAAGGACAGAGCCCAGAGGGTTGTAATTAATGATACAGAGTCCATTTGGAGGAATGTAAGGAGGGGTGTTCCTCATGGGTCAGTACTAGGTCCAGTCCTGTTCAGTATGTTCATCAATCACTTGGATGAATGTATAGAGTGTACTCTCAGCAAATTTGCTGATGATACCAAACTGGGAGGAGTGGCTGACACACCAGGAGGCTGTGCTGCCATTCGACATGACCTGGACAGGCTGGAGAGCTGGGCAGAGAAAAATCTTATGAAGTTCAACAAGGGCAAGTATAGGGTACAGCCTGTACCAGTACAAGTTAGGGGCTGATCTGCTGCCTAGCAGCTCAGTGGAAAAAGGACCTGAGTGTCTAGCTGGACAGCAGGATGACCATGAGCCAGCAATGTGCCCTTGTGACCAAGAAGGCTAATGGCATCCTGGGACGCATCAAGAAGAGTATAGCCAGCAGGTTGAGGGAGGTTATCCTCCCCGTCTACCCTGCCCTGATGAGGCCACATCTGGAGTACTGTGTTCAGTTCTGGTCTCTCCTGTTTAAGAAGGACAGGGAACTTCCGGAGTGGGTACAGAGAAGGGCTACAAAATGATTAGGGGACTTGAAGACCTCTCTTATGCAGAAAGGCTGAGAGAGCTGAGGCTGCTTAGCCTAGAGAAGAGAAGACTGAGGAGGGATCTCACCAATACTTATAAATACTAATAAATAAAGGGCAGGCATCAGAAGGATGGGACCAGGCTTTTTTCTGTGGTGCCCAGTGACAGGACTAGAGGTAATGGACAAAAAGTAGCACACAGAATGTTACATCTAAACATACGGAGGAACTTTTTTACTTTGAGTAAAAGTTCCAGTAAAGTCTGGAACAGGCTCCCCAGGGAGATAGTTGAGTCTCCATCTCTGGAGATACTCAAAACCCAACTGGACACCATCCTGTGCAACCTGCTCTAGGTTATCCTGCTCTTGCAGGGGGGGTGGTCTAGATGATCTCCAGAGGTCCCTTCTAACCCCTAACATTCTGTGATTCTGTGACCTGAGGGCCCCCTCAGGGGCAAGGTACTTGTGCTCAGTAAGTACCTGTTGTTTACATAAGTTATCATGGATTTATATCTCACATCTTCAAGTTTGACAGCTCATTACTCTTATACTGAGTCTGAAGGATTATGAGCTTTTGAACTCCATCATCCAAATTTGTTGTTTTGTGAAATGATTGTCAGGGCTTGAAGCAATAGCAACACCTCAGTGGTCCCTAAAAAAAAGTCCTGGTGAGGTGGAGAGGATGAATGTGTGAATGCTTGTAATACAAACATTGTCAGACGTTTTAACTGTGGCTTTGCCAAGCAATGCCTGGGAGCCTGATGTGAAGCCTATTTAAAACCATGGAATGCTTCCCACAGACTACCATGGGGTTTAGGATCAGGTCTTCAGTGTGACTTGTAACGTCTGTGCAATAAACATCCATTATCTTTCTGTTGTTCTGAATCAGTCAAAAGTCTACAATACCATATTGCTTTTAAGTGCTAGACCTAGGGAGGCAAAACTACTTTCAGCATGGCATGCAGGGAGTGATATAAACAGCTTCCATTAACACTAAGGAGCAAATAGTATGTAGTTCTGTATATGTTACAAAAACTTTCCCTCGTAAAATGTACTGCATTACATATAAAAAATGTTCCTGCTAGTTTGAGTTCCTAGATATTTATTGCACGTTTCTACCACCAGCTATTTCTTTGTACAGAATGGTCTTCTATCTGTTTTGGGAAATACTATATTGACATATAAATTTTGTCCAAAATATGCAAGAACCATATTTTAAACGCGAGGCCTATTTAAGTGATAGTCCACAGATTTAAATCTTCAACTTTCTCTGTGAAGTGAAAATGAATTGTACTTTTTCCTTTTCATTCTATAACACAAGAGTTTAATTGTTTTTACAGAGCTCATAGGCAAGAAAAGGCAACACACTTTATGTAGTTCTTTCCAGAATGAACAAAAGATGTCCTAAATCGAATTTTAGATGGAAAATTGTACAGATAAATTCACAAGCTTTCCATTTTGACATCAAATCTTTTACTAGGTTATTTTTTTATAACATTCCCTGAGATGATATTTTTTTTTCTTTTCAGTACAACAGAACGCTGCAGGCTTGTAGTAGAAGAATGAATAGGAGCTTTACAAAAATACTTCTGTGAATATGTTTTTCTCTAATATGTGGAGTAACCAGAGTACCCCACTTTTCTGTTAGAAGTGATTCCAGATTTCTGTTATGACTTTTGGCATGCTCTGAATAACCACATGGTCAATAGGCTATTCATTACTTACAAAAAAGCAGCATACAAACTGTTAAAATGGAAGTATCAGGTGCATTTGGAGGCTAGTATGTTTTAAACACTCTCAGCAGAACACTATGATGAATAGGGCTGATATATTTTGATCCTGTTTTTCTGCATGACATCCACTAACAATACCTCAGCAAGCAGATCTGAACTCTTTCAGATCAAGTAATACCAGTAAGGTCATTCATCCATGTTCATCATCTCTGTCAAGGGGAAGAAGATACTTCATTATCTTAGATCTTTTTAATGGTCACTTCCTACACACTTTCTGTGCCCAGGCAACCTTTCTTCTTATTCATCTTCAACCTCAAGCTGACAGATATTCATAGAGAGGCTTCTGTGATTCTTTTTTTCTCTATAGTAGTGACTGTAAGTTTCAGTTTAAGTTCACTTTTGGATTTGTTTTTAATTTTTATTCCTAAACAGCAGATTTATTTTTTTTTTTATAGGAGATAGGACTTTATTTTTGAACATAACTCTGTACAATTCCTCTGTCTATATTAAGGGGCATTTTTTCAGATTCCAGTCGAGGAATTTTTCATAAAATAGATCATCAAAAGCAGAAATCCTGCTGGGCTTTCTTGTTCTTTGGAGTTTATTTCTTACAGAGTAAACAGAAAATCCTACTTATGGTATGGCCTTGTCCAGTGGGAAGCAAGTAGTAGATTTTGCATAAGACCTTCTAAAATAAGTAATCTTTAACAAACTCTATACTGAAAAATCCTCACCTAAACATGGTTAGATTCCTGATATGTTCAATTTGGTCAAGAAATTAATTATACTGTCTCATCAGCTGCAAGTTTTTTTTGTCTGCACCTCCTACACTTTTACTCGGGGCTTCATGGTCTGCTTTTCCTCACAAGATTGAACTGTCTATCCCCTCTGGAAGGATAGTTATTAGTACAGTCTCCTCTTATGTAGTTCCGCTGATAACTTTGAACATTAATGCAGTAAGTGATCATGGCACTGGCACTGTTATTTGGTAATTATGAGGGATAGAAACTCTGATAATTGAAGGATTAAGCTGGCTAATACCTACCACGTGTTAAGATAAAATGCACCCTTTATGCAGCTTATTTTTCAGCTGCATGTGTATTACATTTCTTGCATCCCCTTCTGAAGCTCCTGCTCCTGCCAGTATTGGGTTTTGTAAGAGTCTTACTTTACTCCAATTGTGTTTTTCTCTTATTTGGTCTGAGTTCTTCTCAATCTCTTTTTCAGTATGCTGGTTTGAGACCACTGGCAAGATTCTTCAGGAAGTTGTATCACCCTCTGGAGCTGTTAAATGCAACCTCTTCCATGCTTTCCATGTCTTTAAGAGCTATTTTAATGGTGGGCATTGGGAATTGTTCCTTGTCATCAGGACTGAGTGAATATCCAGCAGGAAGTTATGTCCAGATCTGCAAAAAAGCTGAACTTGGGCAGGAAGCTTGAAAGAAATCTATGTTGTGTATTTGTGATCTATGAATGTAGGTAGGAATGTGGTCTTCTTCCTTGTCCTAAGCTTTTCCAATCCAAACAATGGAAGATAAGATGCCTGTGAATTGCTGTGCTTTTCAGCCTCCATTCTGTTGCTCAGAACAGTCCTTTGCTGTTTTTTTAGTTTCCACTTTGTCAGTCCCTACCAGAATCTCTGATTCCTCCTGAAAACCTCTTATCCTGCCTACAGGCAAGATTAGCTAATTAGAAAACTTACTAAATATTTCTGAAAGATTTTAAATGGTATCTTACTTGAAATTGCATCTGTAACATATAAAGCTCTCTGTTAGAATTTATTTCAGGATTATATGACTTTTATTTTGCCCTCAAACAAGCCCAGATGACCATTTCTCTGTGTTACTCACCACAGTCTACTGGGTACCACCTCAATAAAATTCTTCAATACTTGTAGTGGTTAAAATGCTCATTCTGTTCAGGGTCTTGAGCCCTATCACTTTAGCAGGATGCTTGAGTATATGTTCACACTGTTATTTAAATAATATCTGTAATTTCACAAAGTCTTTTCTACTGTATTTAAAAATCACTGTGATTTAAAATACTAACATGGGGGTCAGCTTTAATCCTAGCATAACTCCTCTCTAATTGTTGATACAACCCCAGGGATGAATTTGGGTCAAGGTCTTTTCTTTGCACCTTTTCCTGTAATAGCTCTATTACTTCTGTAAATGCATGGAATTAGAAATATCTCAGAATTAATCATTTCTGAAATAACCATACTTATTTCACAGAAGAGATGTCCTGGAACTCTACCTTTACTAACACATTATGTGACTAACTAGCCATTTCTTCTGGTTGTCTGACAAATTAATGAAGAAAATCACTTACTGCTATGCTTTTCTGAAACCCCTAGGAGATAATGGACAGAAAATGGACAAGATGTTTGATTTCATTTAACTTCTAGTTTATTGCCTGCTTCATAAGAGAATGTAAATAAGAAGCCAATCTCAGAGCTAGCATATTTGTCATAAGTTAGTTAGCCAGAAGTTGCTGATGTGGGTCCAATTCTCCAGTGCTTTACATAGACATTTTATCAAGTGGTGTGTGTGAACCAAACAAGCATAACAAAGATCAGCCAAAGTAAATTACACTGTCAGGAATTTGAAACAGTCAGAATGTCCTGAGCACAAAGAACAAGTTCTTTTCTTTATATGAGGGAAATAAGTAGACACAGATGCACATTACAGATTTGCTTACAATGTAGTTATCACCCTCAGAGGTCCCTGCCTTTATTAAGGCTGACTAAGCCTCCTTTAGTGAATCTGCTCCTTGTAGAGCTACTTCTTATAAATACCTGTTAATTATTCAGGGATTTTGAAACCTTTAGGCTAGCTAGAAAATCCACTTGCTAAAGTGATCTACACTACTTTTTTATTCCAAAACAAAACTCAGCCAAAAAACACTAGGCTCAAACAAGAAATGCTTTTTTTTTTAACAAAGAATAAACAAATTAAGGTGCTACCATTGCTCATCAGAGAGAGATGGGTCCATCTTGGATCCAGGTGGCATTAGCTCTGTCAGACATAGAGGAAGCTTCTAGTAGCTTCTCATAGAAGCCACCCTTATAGAGCCCTTGCTACATAAACATTGCCACACAAACACAATACCCAATAAACAGAGATACTCTGGCATAAACAAAAGCAGCAAACATTTTTAAACCAGGTATAGAAATTTTACTGTGAAGATTTTCCAGTCAAGAAGATAGTCTTATTCAAATTAACATTCACCTTAGGAAAATATCACTTCTAATTATACTCAGGGGACATATTGATTTAAAGAATCCCTTATCTGAAAAACTTCGACCAATGAACTAACAAAAAAAATATAGTGGGTATATAAGAGGAGGTGACCAGATTCTCTATCTGAAACTTCTTGTTAGAAGAAAAATAATCTGTTTTATCATCGGCTTCATTGAATATTAATGTTGTGTTACAGCAGAAGCATTTTGTATTGCTTGAAGCTCTGAGTCATTAAGGCAGCAGCTTCAAAGGTTTTAAAATCCAGAAAGAGTTGCAGGAAAGGATTAGAAGAAAGGTCATTGACTCCAAAGAGAAAATTGTGAACAACATATGTTTTGGAGAGAATTGTACATTAGCATAAAACAGAGAATAGGTACTACTCTACATTTTCCAGTCCATATGCTGAAATCTGTATTTCAGCATACAATCTAAAGAATCTGCAGACATCAAATACATGAGTGTTTGAAGCCATCCCCTGATGGTAGTAGTTCAAACTGAAATAAATCAGAGCTCTGAAATACCTGGTCTTTGGTAAGAGAAGCAAAGACAAACATGGAATTAGCTGGCTTCTAACACAGCAGAAAGAAACAATCTCACAATAAAAGATATTGATATCCAACTGATAGGAAGTGTTCCATTCCGATGTTACCTGAGGCATTTTGTGGTAACAAGACACAACTGCATGGAAAAAAAGGCAAAAAAGAGACTGAAGAGGGTGCAAAGAATTTCTGATAAGAAGAGCCATAGGTAAGGGTGATGAGAAGAGTTTGTACCCTTTATTGATTTTGGACAAAAAAATCTCAGAAATTCCTCTCTAATATAAACTAGATGAAGTAGAGAAGTAAGTTTCAGTTAGTATTTCTACTTTCTTAACATTGCAGCTGGGAAAGCTCTAGGAAAGCACACCAAAAGTTCAGAGGCTGACATCTCATCACAATGCCCTCTCCAGCACTATGGTGTTACCAACTTTGCAGCCCAGTGGCTGAAAAGACAAACACAACATCAGGAAAGGGATAAAACTAAATGTGTACATTTCAATTTTAACTGTATTAGTGCTATTGCTAGGATTCTTTTCTGTATAGAAGTACTCTTATTATGTATTATTATATCTTTTTCTATAACAACTAGATCTAGATTAATAATGATTATTGAAGTAGATTTCATGTATACTAACAGACTCTTGGCTTTATATTAAAAGGGTTTCCTTCTGCCTAACGCTTTGAATATAAGAGACTATGAGGAGCTATATTACCTCTGATTTATAAGTCCACCTAGCCCAGCTACTTTTCTCTAACTTTAGCTGTACTGGGAAATTGGTGGGTGCTTTTAAGAATGCTCTGCTCAGTTGTAGAACTAATTACAAGATTTGCTTATTGGGAAGGATTCTGACCTTACTCAAATAACTTTCAAAGTTTTCTGGATTTTACTTCTGATTTATAACTGTAAACACTGAGACCAAAACTCTTAAACTTGGCTGTCTGAAGTTAGGTAGTAATAGCAATAACAAGGCACTGTAGACATTAAGTCTAAGAGAAATAAAACCCATCTCTTGATGTTTTCTTCAGGCACATGTAATAACTGTCTTGTGCACTTCTCTGTTGAATTTTTCCTTTGTTCCCACTCCTCTCCCCAATTTTTTCTATTCTGTATAGTTCTTCCTATTTGCCACACATACATATACCCCTAAAAAGTTTCTGTCCACTAACTGTCATCTATAAACCCTGTATCATCTCAAACATTTCTAAACACAAAGTCAATAAAAAATGTAGTCTCTACTTCTGTTGGTTTTGAAAGTTGCCACTGCAACTTCCTTTTCATGTTTTACACTACTGGCATGTCCCAGACCTACAAGATTCTCTCTTAGTTCTGCCTCACCTTTAGGCTCTGACTGCAGAATAGAATCTTTGTTCTTACCACTTAGTCATCTTCCTTTTCTCAACTTTCTAAGTTGTTTTTTGCTTTCCTTTGCCTTCCTCATGATTCTACATCATTAATTCCTGCACCTGGGTGTAATCCGTCCAGAATAGGTCAGGGCTGCCTCTTGGATTATCCAAGTGACTTCCTCTTCAGTTCCTTTCTCTCTATTTTAAAGCACTCTTTCTTCAGATAACATCTTTGGAAGCACTGATGCTCTCAAGGTGATCATAAACCCTTTTGTCAGGCCTCATTTCACAGTTTTTTTCACTCTGACTCCTGTGCTGTCCTATGATAGACAAGCTTCCACTGTAAACAAGCCCTGTCTTGCCATGGTAATACAGAAAAGCTGTCGAGATATAAAAATGTATGTTGGGAAAACTTTCGTTTATACATTTGACTGCAGAGTCTGTCTGCTTTTTCCTCAAGCCTGTAAAAAAAGGGACAGGAAAATATTCAGGTGAAACAGTGAACTCCCTTTCTAAAATGTGACTGTTGGTGCTTGTGCTAAGAGTCATATGTGCATATGGGGGGGGTTAGCATTAACACTGTTGTTAACTGACATTTCTTTCATTTCCAGTGACACTTTCCTTCCGTTCCCCAGTGCAACACCAAATATCAATTGCACAGTCAGACTCATGTTGTTTACTGGTCTGGATATTAGCATATGCTATAGAAAATAATATTCACCATAAAAGGTTTACACAGCAGAATGAAATTCTGCTTTCCTTCTGAAATATGCACATGCTTTCTTCATCCTTTTTCTCCTTAGCAGGATCTTTTTCATCCTTTCCTTGGGGATTCTTCACAGAAATCTTAGAATAGTCAGTTCTACATCTAAGATGACAAGGAGCCCTCTCCCTTTAAAAGTATATACTTTGTCTACAGATATGCAGACATTAAGGATTTCATGTTTTTGTTTCTATAGTAATGATCAAAAGAGGTATTATTTGTGGAGTGACCACCATATTTTTATGTTTAGGGAAAGAGGACCTTTAAGATGCTGTGGAAATGGCTTGTATGACTCAAAATGAAAAGAGCATCTTTGAACAGGAATGACAGTACACAGTTCTTGGAATAATAATACAAAAATGAAAGAGCTGCTCAAATGCACTACCTTTCAAATGACCCTGGCTGGCTTTTTCATCTGAATAAATAGCCCTAAATTACTGTGGACTACAGATTCACAACTGGAAAACTAGTTGTTCATGAGACATCTTAAAATTGAAGAACAATAAACCCTCCATTACTGTGGAAAGCTCAGAGCCTTTATGAGATGATAATGGAAGAACACAGAAAGGAATCCACACAGGTCATTGGAGCAAGCAGGATTATCTTCTGAGAGTGCTCTTTATACTGTGATAACATTTAACTTCTCACAACAGGTGTGATGTTTGACCTGGCCCTGACCCTGGGTCACCCTCAGGCACGTGGTACTAACATATTTCAGCAGGTTCTACAGAACAGCATTGTAAAGGGGGGAAAAAAGGTGCTAAATTATGCAGCTGATAAAGCTGACACATTTCCAAATGGAAATGGCATTATTTGCAAATAGCTTTTTTTGCTTCCCCTCCTTGCTCTGCAAACTGACATCCCATTATCAGGGATTTAAGTTTATGCCAAAGAGAAGTATTGACCTTCAAGTTAATGCTATTAAAAATGTAATTTGATTCAAATGAATGGAATTGAAAAGAATCTCAGCATAAAGTGCAATACTGTCTTAATTAACAGAGCATTAATATGCAGAAGCAGAAGGTCAGAGGCATTAATGTACTTGTAGGAAAAAATGACCAGAAGACACAAATCTTTAAAATATTAAATGGTTTTAAAACTCTGACTTTATTCAAAAGTGAGATATTTTATGTACCAACCTACTTCAGCAAACAGAAGCAAAAACCAACCACTCCAAATCATGGCAAATCATCTAAATAGGAACCATAATTTAGCCTACCCTCTTTAACTACTACTAGCAATCACTCTTATTTTTACCCCTTTTTCTCAGTTCTGATAGTGTAGTAAGCACTGTACTTGGTGCAATATTAAGATTACCATTGGAAGAAGTTGGGCAAAGCATATTCTGTCAAAAAGTATTGACTTGACAAAACTGAGGTTATAAGAAAACATGTAATTTGTTTTTTTTCCTTTTTTTAAGCAAAATCAGAACTGAAGACAATTGCAGGAAGGCAAACGCATTCTTTTATGCTCTTCTTTAAAATGATATTTACTTGGGGCATGGAAAGATCTTATGTATTATAAATTTGGTCCCTGAAAACTACTTTTTCTTCTCTTTTTTTTTTTTTTTTTTTTTTGACAGAGGATATTCTTTTTTCATCCTATTTTAATTAAAATTCATGTAGTTTAAACCCAGATTGAATAATTTGATTAGGCACAGTCTGAAAATCCCTTGGGGTCTCCTGTGGCCCCTGGTGTGATAACTGTGCCGACAGCAGAGGGAGCATTAAACTCATTGCCCATGGGAAAGTGTGGGGAGTGATACCCATGTTCCTAGAATCCTTGGATGGGTAGGATGAGCTCATTAGCCTTCTGGCAGTCATCCTAGGAGAGAGACAATTCTGATTCCAAACCTGGGCAGATGGAGCTCATTTAGCCCTGTAAGGCCTTCCACCTAAGAGGTTAAACCTCCATCCTAAGGACTTCACTGTCGGCATCCAAGCTTGCTAGGCCCTGGCAGATGAACCTTAGGACTAAAGGGTGGGTCCAGCTCTGCGCATGCTGTGTCTCACCTAAAAAAAATCCATAGCACAGGCTCGAGGGTGCTATCCGCTAGCCTCTTTTTATCAGCACACTTGGAAAAGGCGCTGATGAGGAGTGTGGGTGGAGCCCTCCCTGGATCTTCATTCGCGAAGCCTAGCCATGACGACGACAAATAATTTGGTCTTCTCATCTGCAATTCCTACTATTTCCCTTTCATTCTGCTATCACCAGAACTAATTAATAAGTTAGTTTTAAACTAAAGCTTATCTTAGTAAAAATCTGCCTTCCTGGATGGCATAATGATTTTATTTGCCTACAGGAAGGGACAAAGTATCTGTTACCCTCATTCAGTTGCCTATGGTGTATTACTAAGGGGGTAGATGTATGCTTAATTTTGACTTTAAACTTGTCTGACTTCCAGTTACATTCATTCATGCTTATTATATTGTTGTCCATTGAAGTATTTTCAATCCATAAGGATATTTAGGCACTTAAACATATCACTGTATCTCTATGATGAACTAAAGCAGATTCAGTTCTTTCAGATGGCAGCTCTAGGGATTTTTGTCTAGTCCTCAAACCATGTTACTCCTAATATACTAAATATTTAGGAGTGTCACTTATGTTCTGGCCTGTGTTCCTGAGCTGCATCTGAAGTTTACTAGCTTATTAAACTTATGTGTGTTAACTATGTAATGTTATAGTCACAAGCATCCTTTTCCACACATTTTTATCATCTTTGTATCACTGCAAGGCCAAAAGCAGTTGAGCTCTAGAGCTCTTTTCCTTCCTGTGTATGTCAGCTATTTCCTAGCTTGTCTCAGACCTTCAGAATAATAATGGGCAGCATTTACTACCCCGATTTCTGTAAAAGAGCCCTAACAACAGAGAGTTTGGTTATGTAAAGCAATTGCTTTCTGTCCATTTTCAACTTCGAAGAGAAGCAAATAGTATAACATCCTATCATGCATTTCTGAATAGCTCAGTTTAGAAGAATCAAAAATTTGTCATGTGGCAACTTGTGTAAAATCTCTTTTGAAACAAGCATATCAGAACTGTACACAGTATTCCATCAAATTTGCATTTAAGTCATGTCTTAAATTCAGACTTATTGGTGCAGAATACATCCTTTTCTGTACAGAGGTTGCATCAGCATTTGGCTCTATTAACAGTTTTGTTTGTTTGTTTGTTTTCCTGATAACTCACAGTTTACAAAGTAAAGGATGAACTGCCACTCTGATATCTACAGGAAGGGAGAACCTCTCTGCATCATATCATAGTCTCTTGTTAGGTCACAAGATAGAGGAAACTGTCCTTTGAAATCATTCACCTGCTTCCTCTAAATCTCTTTTTGCAAGTATTCATCCTGACCCATACTCTGGTTAAATTTTGTGAGTTGAATCTGGGCATTCAATGTGTCAACAAGCAAGACTGAATGAAGAAGACAGATAAGAAAAGTGTTTAGTTTCATGCTTTGTCTTCTCTAATACTAAAGGGAAGCTAACAGCAGGATCAAGACTCCAAATTACTGTCAGTTTGGTTTCTATTCTGCTCTGGCTGCAGCTGCAACTCTGTGTTTTTTCATTTTGTAGCTTGTGACCAAGCTACGATTGAATCCTAGATTGCTAGTAAAAATGTCTATTCATGAATGCACACCTTCAGTATTGTTAAACTGCCAGTAGATATTTTAGATTTCTGCTTGGAATTTCATGTGTATTATAGAAATAGTACATCTGTAGGAGATAAAAGCACTATTGGTGCATAGAGCTGTAATGACTCTAGTGAAATAAAAAAGTATCTGAGAGACATGGCTGATAAAACTGCTAAAAAGAAGAATCAGTAAAAGTCACAGAAAAAGCTGCAAGCACTGTGATACTACTTACGGTGGTATTTTTTCTTTACAATTGAGAATGTAAAGCAGAATCATCTTTAGATCCCAAAGACTGGCTATACACATCCATTTTACTATTCAGCTTTGCAGAAAATATGGGTATATTTTACACTGTAAACAATCTGCAATCAGCAGACTTGTCAGTTAGTAAGTCTTGTCAGCATCCAAAATGACAATCAGTCAAAGGGGAGTATCTATGGGGCAAAGGGGAAGTGAGGGCAGGAGACAGAATATGTAACTAATGTATTATTCCAAGGATGCCAGTATCACTGTATTTAGCACTAAATCCATTTTTTATAGCATGTTATTTTTTAAAGAAAGCCTCCAACAGAATTGAAATGTCCCCTTGCTTCCTGCTAAGTCAAGATACTGATTTAGTGAGGCTTTACTTATTTAAATATAATCTCCCTTTTTCTCCTTCACCTGTTCCATGTGAGATTTATTAGACTTCTTGAGTGACTGGTATTACCTGAACAACTGAACAGAACAGAATAGGCTCCTGGAGCTTCTCATTTCAGGCTTAAAGAAGTTGCTAAACCTTTATGTACACTAGAAAATCAGCAAATAAAAGCATTGACCAAAATCAAGTTCCCTGACACTGCAGTAGAAAAGTTAAACATTGATTTTTTTTATTTTTTTTTTATATCTCTAGTTAATTCTGTTAAGCCAAGCTTTCTTTTGGCTACAAATTATACAGCTAATATATGTAATAAATAGAATATTTTTTCATGTATTACTTAAAATCCTCTATAGTATTGAAAAAAAATATGTTATTATATGCAAGACTAATTTACAGTGGCTCAGTTGTGCCTTAAGGAATACTTTCAAAAGACACCAGACCAGTACCTATAACTGAGGCCAAATTTACAAAAGAGCTATGTTTTGATGTAGATGTGGATGTACATAAACTGCAGCAACAAACAGCAACAAAAGAAGGGCAATGGGCAACAGAAAGCAGCAAGGGAGGAGGAAAAAGAGGAAGAAAGCACATCAGATTCACACACAAGATTTTACAGAACAATCTGCATAGTATTTTATGAAAGCAGTCTAAAAAAAATTTACCTCAATATAGCTGAAAATCTTTTTTAAAAAAGTAAGTTGAATTACAGTAAAAAAAGTTGAACTTACTTTCTTCTTTACTCTCTTCCCAACATGTGGATATAAAATATCACTTATTTTAGTCATCATAGGTGGGAATCAATTTGTCTGACTTTAGATTTCTACAACACAGACATCTTATCAGACTAGGCTCAGTGGAGAGGAAAAAAGCAATTTAGGGGACACTTCACCTGTTTTAGACATTAGAATGAGATGAATGATACACAGAATGTACTTATTTTTCTCCAGGTATTACAAAAGGGAGAGAGCTTAGATGTAGACACTTGCATTGTAGACATACATTTGATTAGAAGAATTCCACTCTGTTTTCTATAAGGAAGGGGAAGACAACTGCAAATACTTCCTCTCATTTCAGTGATGAGCCTCTCTATGGAGCACTATATCATTAAGGAATTGTTTTTTCAGCAAAAGCAAAACATGACATTTGTTTTCCATGTAAATGGAGCTTCAATAAAATGGTTGGCTTACTGCACTTGTATGAACAGTGTGACCAGTAGGACCAGAGAAGTGATCTTCCCCCAGTACTCAGCACTGGTGAAGCAACACACCTAGAATATTGTGTTCAGTTTTGGGCCCCACATTACATGAAAGACATAAAGGCATTATAGCATGTCCAGAAAAGGGCAATGAGGCTAGTAAGTGGTTTAGAGAATGAGTCTTATGATGATCGTCTGAGAGAACTGGGATTATGTAGTTTGAGAAGACTCAGGGGAGACCTTACCGCTTTGCACAACTACCTGAAAGGAGGTTGGAGCGAGATGGGGGTAGGTCTTTTCTACCAGACTACCAGTGAGAGGACAAGAGGAAATGGCCTCAAATTGCACCAGGGGAGGTTTAGATTAGATGTTAGGAAAAATTTCTTCATTGAAAGGGTTGTTAGGCATTGGAACAGACTTCCCAGAGAGGTGGTGGAATCACCATCCCTGGAGGTGTTTAAGAAATGTATAGATACAGTACATTGGGACGCAGTTTAGTGGCATGGCGGTGATAGGTAGATGGTTGGACTTGACGATTTTAGAGGTCTCTTCCAACCTTAATGATTCTGTGATTCTGTTGAAGACTTGTAATGAGCAGATACTACGCTGTACAGTAAGGATCTTGTTTTAACTGAATTACAGGAAAACTGTAATTTGAAAGGGGGCTTCTCTGGCAGTGTTTTTCTTCTATAAAGAATTGGACAAGAAGACTTCTGGCCACAAAGCCATATGGTACAGGTGTGAGAACCTCTTTTTTCTTTATTGGTATGGAATTCCAGGTCATTGTCAATATTATTTATCCTCCTGAGCCCTTCTGTGCTTGTGTCAAAACTAAAGTAAAGGGGAGGGGGAGTCCTGGATGTCTAGACCCCAGACAATCCTGGGTAGTTCAGAGGGCTTTACACACACCCACTGATAACCTCTACTGGGACTATGCAAATGCAGATTAGGGCTGCTTGTGTTGATTCCGGGCCAAGTAAAAGGAATAACTCAGGGACATACATAAAGGGAATTTCTCAGGGATTTCTGCATCCTGCCTTATTCGAATCAGAGGCATGGCAACAGACCACCAGAATTTGGCTTGCTATTTTTAAAATGCCTATAAATAAAAGCTCTCTATTGTCATTTTTTTCTTGTAAATCTGTAACTGTGGACCTAAATCGCAAAAACTCAGACAAATTATAAAACATCTATGTTTCTGCATATTTTAAGTCATGCTGCCAAGTCACAGTATTTGATGAAGTGTTCCGAGTTAATTAGAAGTGATGGGAAAGATTTTTTTACTCTCATAATGTCGTTTTCACTTTCAGCTAACCAAACTCTAAACGCCTGACCATGTTATCCAACCTCCTACAACCTGTCACTCAGTTTGAAAGAAATGTCATATTGTCCTAACAATCACATGAGATTCTTGGACATATGGTATCTCCTTCTGTAATTACATTTGATCTTGATAAAGTCAAATCATTAAATATTTTTTCTTTTTTTCCCCAGTAAAAAGTATCTCCAAAGAAATGTAATTATTTGTTAGAATGGTACATTGGTATTGTGAGGTTATCAAAGGCTTGAATACTTGAGACAAAATGATGTCAGACAGAGCTGGTTAGAAGATTTTCAGCTTACTCTTCTGACTTAAACCAAGCTTAACATTTTGTTCTTTACTTGAGTACATTACAATCCATTGGCTTTACAAATGTACTTGTCTGGTTTAGGACTGAAAGGTTTTTTTCCCTTATAAATGGAGCTAGACTATAGTGTTGCCTTTGCTTTGAGAACAAAGTCTGTGGCTGATGTCTCCTTCCTTGTACAAGGGATTGTGATTTGACCTGCATCACCCAGACGTATTGGATTTAATTTCCAACTACAAATGTTCTTCATAAACTATCTGTGATGTTCCATGTATAGATGATTTCAAAATGAATAACAGAGCAGGGCTTGAAAACCATACATTTCTGACATCTTGGCAATAAACACAAATACTGTGGGATCACTTATTGTGACTGAGCATTTTCTTGGTGCAGCATCCATTTAAATCATTAGGTAGGACTATCGTGACAGAAGACTTAATAGCTTTGAAGGATTTGTTATTCAGCTTAAATTACACCCTAGTGCAGGATTCTTCTGGATGATTGATTTCACAACATTTCTACTTGAAGTATATGTATAAAAAAAAACCCCAAACCAAAATGAAAAATTCAAAAGCACCCAAAGACAATATCCTGACTATCCTCAGTTAATCTTCAAATCCTTCAATGAGTTAACCCAAATTACAAAGTCACTTACTGTTGTGATATCCCTTGGCTTTAGCAATGCAATTGTTAATCTCAAAAGTGAAGTTTACGTACAGCAACTGGGCCATAATCTTAGAACTTGCTTCCATAATGATTTAGAATAACCTCAAACTTCACTACCACTGATAAATGTTATCCTAACTTTATAGCAATAATATCATAAAAACATTCTATAAATGATTTTTCTGAGAAAAAAGGTTGTAGAAAACCTGTAGAGATTTTTCTATATATGTTTAATATGCAAATTATGATATGATATTATGATATGATAAGATGAATTTTTCACTCAAGAAATGTCAGTTTTGGAACTGCAGACAGTAGATTATGTAATTAAACTGAATGTAGTGAAAAGTAGGGCAGACTCTGCTGTAGTGTCCCTCAGTTCTTCTGCGGAGCTAAGGAGGAAAACTAGACAATCTAGACTTTGCTTTAATCATTCAACCTAACATCTTTTCTTGATGTTAAATTGTTTCATAAGAAATGTGTATTCATCTAGACAGAGTTCCTTGTAAAAGCAAATATCCTCCATGTTTTTTCCTGAATCATCTCTATTTCAGGCTTGTTATCTCTATTAGATGAAAAAAAAATGTAGGATTTAAATAAAACCCAAACATGCCATTTATTTTTTTTCTCAGAAATAGAGCAGTGCGCTACCATCTAACAGCATAAATTATCATAGGAATGTTTGGTTTCTTTTGCAAAGACAGTATCTCCAAACAGGTGTTTGTGTCATCAGTAGATTCCATTCGTCGTATCACATGTGCATGTTCACTGAAAGCACTTTATACTACTGGTTTGAAACTTTTCCATGTTGCCACTTGTCAATACGAAATATTTACTTAGCATCACAAACAATCCTGATATATTGTGCAGAAAAACAGTAAGGAGGCTGGTGTCTGTCTTCTTGAAGCCAAAGAACAGATCCAATTCTTTCCTTGAAATGATGCTGGGGATATGATGAAAAAGCATCGGCTTTGACTTGCACAAAAAAGCTCGTTTCAGGGTGAGAGGTTACAGGAGATGTCTTGGTCTGGTATCTTTAAAATCCAGTCTTGGGAACATAGAAGAGATGTCCCAGGCTGAAGGTTGAGTAAGGCCAGCAAAAAGAAGCTCAGCAGCAAGGCATGAGAGCCAGCATGTGATGCCAGGACGGCAGCATATGGAGCTTGCCAAAGAGGGAGACTTAGCTTCTCATAGAAGACCTTGCCTAGATTGGCATCTCTGGCCTGTAACATCTGTTCAGAAGGGAAAAAGGAACACTGTTTTATGATGGCCTGGAGTTTGTGTGTGACTCATTCTTTTAGATCTATCAGGGCAATACCTTGTACAAGGGTCAGGGAGCCAGCTGATGCTCTGTTAGTCAAATGGAGAATAGCTCCTGAGAAGGATTGTCAGTAAAACTTGGCTGCATCTCAAAACCTACGGGAAAAGCAGATTCAGCCAGCAGAAAAATAAAGGACTGAGAACTGTGGAGGATTTAAGGGAGCAGTGGCTCTGTTGTCGTGTAATGCTGAATTGCCAGAATGAAGCTTGATTTTCGTCATATTTTACAATGCACTGATTGTATGGAATCTATCAGTGCAATGATAAGTTATGCCTTCACCATGATTATAGCACAGCTTGTATAAGTGACTAAATAAGAAGCTAAAATTGCTATGGCATGGGGATTTGTATGACAATAGATGTTTTTGCATAATACTATGGTGATGCTTCAGCTTTCCCTGACATCCATATCTTTAGAACCTCCTGTCAAAGGACTCTGAATTAGTACTGCCACTAGAGGAGGATAACATTGACAAGATGGGAGTAAAAGAGATGCAAAAATAGACAAGTCCTTAGCTCCTTAAAGGAGTTAGAAGGAAAATGGAGAAACATCTTAGTACCATTAGAATTTAGGATTTTATATGTAAAAGAGATGTGTAGAAAGGAGGAAGATAAGAAGTGAAGTTTGGATTTTCACTGTTAGAGTACTCACAGACACACCTCCTCTCAGGAATGCATTTGCTTTGCTTCTTATTGTTTGTTTTTAAACCAACAAGGCATTTAAACACTCAAAATTCATGACATTACAGACAATCCTTCTCGCGAGAGTTTCCATCAGAAAAGACAGATTTCTGCTCTGCTCCATATAGATGGAAGGTCAGTCTGCAATACCAAAAACTGAGCATTTATCACATTCCCTGACCTATATCTAAATTTGCCACTAACAAGTTATTAGTACTGTAGTGAATATTTAGACGTGATTAAGGAGATGGGACAGGTGTCAGGATTATTAATGCAGCATCTTGCAATACAGGCATGCTTGAAGCTAGTCAGGATGGCTGCTAAGGCAAAAATATCATTGATGTCTGAATGAAAATGAATTTGATTACACCCTTTTCTCACTGTTTCCATGTAAAAAGAAAGTGACAATTCTGGGTGAAAACTCTAATGTTTGAGCTGTAGTAGGAGAAAGGGGAGGAGAGAAAAAGGGGAAGGGAAGGCTTGTTCTTATAGCACAGTGGTTAGAGCAATTGTGTGGGATGATGAATCACTATATTCAACTTCATATTCCCTATGAGAAGATTTTAACATTCCTATGATTGGTAGTTACATCCAGCAGAAAATGATTTTATGTATTTAAGGATGTGTTTCAGGTGCCTAGATATAGGTGTCTTGTGCCACTGCAGATGCCTGAAAAATACCTTTTATGTGTACAGGTGGTTGATAGATATAAGGTAGGAATATGAGGGACACACCAGTAACATGGAAATTAGTCCTTACATAGGTCCTGTGGTGTCCTGTCTTTGGAGAGTGAGTACCAACTGGCAGCTGTAGTGTTACAATAGTCACCTTTCAACCTGCATCTTTTGCAGTTTTAAAAGAATTAAATATTCATTTATCTAGAAAATAAGAAAAAGGGAAGCTTCTAGATGAATGATTAGGGGATTCACCTGAGAGACAAGATCCCTGGATTTCAGGTGCTGCTGGATGTGCATTTACAAGAAAGTGAATATTAAAAGTGAGAGAAGATAAGTAATACAGTGTCTGCTCTCCTCAGTAAAGAGGAATGAGCCCTGAGTGTGCCAGAGGTGGTCACAGATGTGGTGCAATAGCTGTTGTCACCTTCCCAAACAAGAAATAGCCAACAAAATGAACTTGCTTTTACTGGGAGTTAAAGATCTGGCCAAACTGTGACAAACCTGGATTTCACAAAAATAAAGCACTACCTCTACTAATGAATCCTTTTGAAGTTCTGTCTTGGGGTATAAAAAATGAGGAAGTAAAGACTAAAGTCATATGGTTATGAAAAACAAAAAATACTGAAGTATGTGAAATCTACCAGATTTACTTTTTAGGATAATTTTTTTTTTAAACTCCCTCTTTCCCCATCTTGGAAGTGAGATGATCATACATAGCACTGAGGTTAGCCAAATATGCTGCAGAAGGTAGACCTTGTTTTCAGCTTTTGCATATGAACAGAGGCATTTCTCAGATCTCTTTCTTTCACTTTCTACTGAAATGAGAAGTATGTGGGTACAACAAATCCAAGCTACAGCTATATAGCTAGCAACAGTCACATGAACATAGCTGATCAACTACAAGGACTCATGTCTCTCCTCATGAGAGTTGTTGGCTATCGACAACTGTAATAGCTGTTCAGAATCACTGGTACCTCACCAAGAAAAGGAAAGTCTGCGTACAGTGGATTTGGATGTATTGTAAATGAAGCAGAATATATCATGCTTTAAAGTCAAGGACAGCTGTTGGCTTTGCAGAGGGGCTTGGTGAGGCAAGGAGGACTCCAAATTCACTCCAGATTGTAAACATTCACAGCTAATAAGAAAAGAGGCCCAGCAGCAATGGAACGTGAGATTAGCCAGACAGCAATTATCCCAATAATAATATGTTATATGTTTCTTCTTTACTGCTCTTGTGTGGATTAGAAATGGATTTGAAAACAGAGCTGGATAAGCCTGGAAATATTGTACTTATGCTTAGTTTAGGAGCCAGAAGGCAAATTAAGAGACTGAGTCTCGCTAAGGCCCTTGCTCAGCCTTACAGACAGTAAACAATAACAAAAAAATATTAGAAGATTAAAAAGGAAGAAGTAAAACCTGAAAAAAACTCATGCTGGATTTTCCCTGTCAAGCTCACCAGATCCTACATTTCTGCATCCACACTTAAAGGACCTAACAGCCTTCTTCTCCTCTATTCTTTTCTACTGTATCTATATGATTACTCAAATACTTCTTAAATACTTACTCAAATTACTTCTGTGTGTGTGCTCTTCACCTAAAATCTTTTCTTTCTCTCTTAAACTTGAGTTAATGTTGGAGCAAGGGACTATCTAGCATAAGCTGTGGTTACTGCCTTCCCCTCACATTTTCCTTTGTTTTGTCCTCAGAATTCTCTAATGGTCACTGCAATCCAGGCACCATACCAATTTATTTTTGTCCCGTCTGTTTTTACCAGTGAAGAACCACTTCCCTTCTCATTTAGTTTTTCTGTTGCCAAAGAACAATTTATCTCCCCTCCAAGCTGGGAGGGATTTCAGGCGTTCTGTGACTGCCTCTCCTTTCTTTTTCATCCTGATAGAGTCTCATAAGTTCCAAAATTTGTTTTTCTGTGACCTGAAAGTAGCGGCTCTAGAGAAAAAAAGAAGTTGATGATCTCTGAAATCTAATTGCCAGTGTCAATTATAATAAAAATGTCTCCATTACTACTGAAAAAGAGAATGGGGAAGAGGCAGTTATACAATTGAATTATAGTCACATAAGAAGCCACTGAAAGCAGCAACTAATTAGCTCAGTGGTGATACTGTAATGTATCACTATGCTATCTGATAATTTAGACAGCTTTAAGTCTTTAAAAGATACATGGATATTTGCTATTTTGTTTTTTGTAGATTAGAAGTCAATGGGATGACCACTGACTTACTGAAAACAGCATTTTGCCAATGCTGATGCTTTTGAAAATCTCGTCTTTAAAACACTGTGGAAGTAACTGGGTAAGCATGTTGGCATGACTGGGGAAGGGAAACCAAATTGCTTTTTAACATCACCTAATGGGTTGTAATGGACTACATTTAATTAGAATCTCTAAGGAATTGATGATCAGAACAAAAGGGACCATTTGGCTTTTAAGAAAACAGGTATTTACAGAAAAATAAATGCAAAAATACCAAATCTAAAATAATACCGTTAAGTCTTCAGCAGACACCTCTGAGTACTTAAGAAACCTTGGACTTCTACATGAAAATGTTTGCACAATGACATCTTCCTGCCATCATCCAGTACAGAACAACAATGAAACATGATTTATAAGACATAAGAAAACCACTTTCTATATTTTCATATAGCAGAGCTGTTATGATCAGCAGCTACAACACTGCAAAGCCTGGAAATATGGTCAGAATGCATACTTCTGCTTTGCAGTTAGAATTGTAGCATCCTTGAAAGATTTCATAAAGTCTGGATATTCATTTGTTGTTGGGAAGCTAATTGTCTTCTTGTAGTTCAAATTTTTCTATGGTTTTGATCAAAGCAAAACGAGACCTCAAAAATCACATTACCTTCCTTTCATAATGAGAATTATAGCAATTTATTTTTTTTAATTGTTTTTGTCATTTCTTTGGGTGTTTTTGTACAATGATTAGAGACAATAAATGTTTTACTTAAGCAGTTTTGATTTTTTTCTAAAATCATCACCAGCTAGAGCACAAGATGATATACAAAATCCAAAATTCCTTCTGTCCTTCTCACTCTTCTACAAATTCCCATGTTCCAAGAAAGACTCATCCTCTTGCTCCAACCCCTGTTCTTGGTTTCCCAGGGCATTATCTTTGAGGTTGCTGGATTAAAATGTATTAAAATGGCTGGATTTACCTTGTAACTCAGAACATTTAAAAATTAAGAATATTGTTTATAGTTCCCAGTTCAACAACTCCTGGATTTGTCTGGAAATGTACCAGACACTATTGTGTGTTTGTCACAAATAAACAGTTTAAGCATCCTTGGAGTAAAGTCAGTTTCCTGGGCACAATATATACATTATGGATTCCAGTAGCTAAGGATCCCAAAGGCTAACCTGTTCCTGGTTATTTATGAAGGAAATCAGGATAACTAGAATCCCTGGCAGTTCTGAACAATCAGCATGGCAGGGTCACCTCAACGTTGTGACCTTTAGATGCCTACACTATGTAGATTATTAGGAAGGTGACAAGAACATGGATACAGTGCTGCACTACTCTTTTTTTTGTTTCCTTGAAAAAAGTTGTTATCAAAACATTTAGATATTTTCATTTCCAAGCAATAGCATCCCTTGCCTTTACATTTCTAAGGAGCTCTGTTGATGGTAACCTCATTATAATTCTTCTCTAATAGAACCAGATCACTTCACTGAAACATACAATTAGCCCAGACAGAAATCTAACAAATGAATGCAATATTTCTGTTGTTGTCACACAGTCTAGGTAAACTGTTATCTCCTCTTGAAATTTTACCTCTTTAGCCTCTGTAATGTAGAGAACAATTTTACGCTGGTAGAAAGCTGACCTGCATGTCCACATAGGTCTTTTCCAGCTCTTATCTGCCAGTCTTTTCAGTACCTTGTGAGTAGCCGTAAGATCTGTTTAACATTTATGATTCATCTTCAGCCTTTCTTAATACTAAGTTGCCAACAATCTGCACTTCACTGAATGATATACTTGATCCAGTTTTACACAGTCATTGTGATGTAAGTATCTGATAAAATACCATCTCTTCCTGCTAGTGTTTGACATTTCAGTTTTACTAGAGTTCACCCCACAAGAAGTAAGTAATGCAAAGAATGAGTTTCTGAGTGCAGAGAGAGATGTCCTAGAGGGGAAATCACTTGTCTGGCAGTGACAAAACTACACATTATCTACACTTCAGATTCACTAGAGGAAGTAAAAGAATATTCACATCTTAAATTTCAATGTCATCTATGTTATATAGTGTAATGGTTGTTTTGAAGAATTCCTTCTGTCACTGGCCTATCTCTACAGTAATATATTCCAAGAATGAAAGTGTGTTGAAAGTCTGAAAGAAGTTCATCTTCCAAATGGGAAGACCTGAAATCCAGAGCAGGACTGTCTCCCTAAAAGATTGCCAGTGAGGATTCACACCCCTTTACAAATTGCTCAGATTTTTATTGTTGTGTGTAGATATCAAACTGATTTTCCTTGTTGTTTTTCATGGATTTTTAGAGCTGGTCTGTAGTTGGCTTTGTTAGTCAGACCACACTTTGCAAGACCCTGGCGTAGAGTGAATCAACCTGTCATCTGAAACGGGAATCTCTGGATGCTACATACCACAGTACACAAACACACAGCAGTGAAACAAATTCCATGAAAAACATGTTCTTGGCAACCAGGTAGTAGGAAAGGCTAATTATGAATCATAAATATTAAGCCAATCTTACATCTACTTAATAAGGAGACACTAACTAGGCTCCCAGAGCAGCACAGTCCCATTCACACAGCACTCTGCCAAAGTTAATTAGCCAGGACATTTCTCGGCACAGCTAATTAGCCTGACAGAAGCACCATGGTTATACGTTTTGTTTGAAGCTAATGATACCTTCATATTGTATGGATCTGTCATTTCTTGCTGAGTATATTACCTTTTCTACAACTCATGACCCAAATTTATCCCTACTTTCAATTAGTAATGATTCTACTCAGGGCACCTGTTTCTTTCATACCATACAGAACATATAAATGATGACACAGTGTATCAGTGTGCTAAAGCCACACATCTAAATATGAAAAAAACAATATTATATTTTCAGCATTTGTCATGTGTATCCTCATTCGTAGGACAAGTTTCATCCTAAGTCTTAATACTGAGGGATTATCCTGAAATATGGATAACTATCTACATCTTTAACTGGCTGAAAAAAATACATGTTTAGTTTAGAATACATTGTAGCTGTAGATGCTCATTTTCTTTATAGATGGCTAATTCTCTTTTGAACTTCGATTCTTTGCATACAGTGATTTGAAGTGGTCATGAGTCCTGTGAGTTAAAAATAGCTCTTACAAAAGGAATTTTATTTGTGCATTTTGAGTAACCTTTCACTTTTGTTCCTGCTTCATGCATTATAAGAAAGGTTAAGTGGAATCTCATTTGACTATTTTTCCCCTTCCCTTCTTGTAGAGGTAAATTTACCTCTCTAGTATTTCTATCTCTTGTGATTTTAAAATGATAACTTGTGATATTTCCTTCCTTATTTTTAACTTCCATAGGTTATAGGATCAGGTGAAAAACCTCAAGTTTATACATTCTGTTTGTGAAAAAAAAAAACCCCGTTGTAAATAGTACTTAGGTGTACTCTAAATAAAGTCAGTGCCACTCTCTCCTGTAATCATCTTAGTAAATTTTATTGTTTTTAGTATTATGAATATAAAGTACCTCAGGACATTAAGTGTTCCTGGATATTCTTCCAAAGCAAGGGGGAACTGAGGGTACATTTAACTTAGTATGTGGAAAATGAGAGAAGTAATAGTTCATTAGGAAAGCAGTTCTATCTTTCAGTTGCCCTATGAAAGCTTCCACAGAGCAGCCTGATTGTATATCTTGACCCTCAGATGAAGCATGGGGAAATACTTCCATTTTAGCTCTGGCTGCCTTCATAGAAGCTTTGCAAGTGAGTTTCTTCTGCAGTGGTTAGAGGAGATGCACTTCTACAAAGTGGAATTTTAGAAAAATAATTTACTTGCCAAATCACATAGATTGTTCTACAGGATAATATATTAGATATATGTCAATGAACTTCTGAAAAACACCCAGTTCAACAGTTTCCATATCTGACCTAGTCATAGCTTAGATGGATAGGCACTTGATATAAAAAGATTTTTTTAATAAATGGTAATATTCCATAAAAACATTTTTTTCCTCAGTCACTTTTACCAGCCAATTCACTCTGTGCTTCATGGATAGATTCACAGCCAATGAAACTTACGAGTTAGAGCCACCCCATGTTCATGGACCATTAAATCCAGAATTAATTTCCACTTCTCTAGTACAAAGTTTGCATGTATACACAAAAATTATTGTCTTTTTCTGAAGCTGCCAATTTTTAAATTGGTTCCATGAAGCATCATTTTTTTTCCCAAGTTTCTCAACACTGTGCTGCAATATATGCAACACTTTGCATATATTGGGTAAGATCTTAGTCAGAAACTACTGGATAGTGAAATATATCGCCTAAATTTGCATTTTATACTATTTGAAGTTTAAAATTAGCCATCACCATTACCAGGGAGTCGTAAAAAGGAAATAAAGGAAAAGAAAGCTATTAGGAAATCTTGTAAACCTAATCTGGACCTAATGTGCCAAGATCAGTTATGAAACACGTGCTGTTAGGCCTGAGTAAGAGAACATAAACTCATAGAGTAGTATTCATTCAGCCATGGACTGGTGGAAGCTAGGACACTATCCTAGATGTGCATCACTACCTGTACTGGTTTTCTTCAATTATACCTTTCTCAGCTAGTCAGTACTACAGGCCTCTGGGGTTTCTAATGTAAATAATTTTAATTGAATTGTCAATCTGTAGGCTGAGATCAAGCAAAGCACTTGGGCATCAACTTAACTTCAGGCATGAAGATATTCTATTTATTTTGCTGGGACTGCTCAAATATTTGAACACATGTTCAAGTTCATTATCGTACTGTTATGCTAATGTGACAGCAGTCACAACAAAGGCAGTCTCACATTTTAGAAAACCAATGCTTTTAGTAAGTCATATTGTTGAAGGGGGTAAATATATTAAAAAAAAGATTAAATCCATGGCATTAATTCATGAAATGGTATTTTGCATGCTTGACTTAACTGAAATAATTAATAGATAATATTTATGTAATTAAACATTTTAGATTACAGCTGATATCTTTTAAATATTACATCATTCATTTAGTGCAAAATATGGTAAATCATACAGCAAAATGCTTTAAAATCTAAGCCAATCTGCTTAATGTTTATATAATTATCTGTAAAATATCATGTGCTGTATGAATTTCAGCATTTTCCTGTAAGATCTCAATCTGTTGATAGCATGTGACAAATCAACATACTGATGTAAAAATCTATACGTATTTACATTGCCATTTTATAGCAATTGTTTGGCTTATATTTAAATATGACTTATCGTGTATATGAGTACTGGGTTATTAACTAGTCCAGTATTATTGTTTATTTCTCTCACATGTATAATAGAAGGCCTGCTAAAAAATTTGCAGTACAGAGCTTGAGTCCTTTAACACTTCAAGAAGACAAATGGTGGGGATTTGAAGATACTCAGGTTTGGTGTAACTCTATTCTCATTGAAATTGGCTATAAAATTCTCATCAGTTCTGGAAGCCACAAATTTACATGTTTTCAAAGTGCATTTAGACAAATACAAGAAAAATAAATCTTTTTGTATGTATTAAGCACTATGTTTTTGTCTGCAGTGGTAAACTAAACAGAGATGAGCTCAGGTCTCAGTACCCAGCATGAGACAGCGCACACTGTTAAGTCTTTAGCTTGATTCCCTGCACAGCTTAGGAGTCAGAAAACTAGCACTGCCCCAGGCAATCTCTGGGCATAGCGAAAGAACTGACAAGGAGAAGATGTGCTGTCAACAAGCAGCTTGGAAGCTGCCCTCATGCTCTGGAGAGAAAGTAAGGTCAGCTTTATGGACAAGTGCTGTCATCAGGCATGCGGAGTCAGGGACTACTAACGAGTATTGATGTTGCCAAAGACACCATCCCTAGCTCAGGCCATCTCTGGGCAGCAAGTCATGGAGACATAGAGAGTATGTAGGGAGTATTACTTTTTCTGCTTACTCCTTGCTGGTGGCTGCAGTTATCTCAGCAGGATCCTGGGGCTGGGCAGTATCTATATATGGCATATTTAACTAGTCCAATGGCAGATCAGTTTGATAGTGCTGTTGTCTATGAGAAACCTTCCCATTTTTTTTGTTTTGTTTGTTCAGAGCACAACAAAAAAAAATAAAAATAGCCTGTACTTGGAATATAAGAGACTTCACAGGCACTATAGGAGTGATCCACATTCTTCAGAGCTGCATTGGTGGGAAGACCTCCAGATGTACAAAAAGTTAATGGAGATAGGAAGGTCCTACACTAGATCATGATCTGCCCATGAAGTGTGGTTGGCCCTGGAGGTACTTGAACTGGAAATGGGTCTCACTAAAGCCTTTGCTAAGTTTTTGTTGAACTCTGAACTGAGGGTTATAGGTATCAGATATTCTGCCTTGATGGTAGATTCTCTGAGAGTAAAGCAGAGGTAGGAGATAGCAAAGTTCTTGCATTGAGTTAGTCCTACATGCTTTTCCTAGTTCCTACACCAAAATAAATAACAGATTCCAAGTTTTCCTGACCATTCTGTCAATCCTTATGGAAAAGTAATATTCAAAGACAAGTAATTGTTTTGTAGCTATTCCCACACTACATATGTGGCTTTTTGCTCATATGTAGTCTATGGAAATTCTTTCGATTTCTGAAAAAAACATGTTATTCAAACAACACAAAAGGAACTAATCATAGAATCATAATGGTTGGAAAAGACCTCTGAGATCATCAAGTCCAACTGTCCACCCAACACTACCATGTTCGCCACTAAACCATGTCCCCAAGTACCACATCTAAAAGTTTATTGAACACTTCCAGGGACTAAGAATCCACCACCTCCCTGGGCAGCCTGATAACCAATGTCTGATAACCCTTTTGGTGAAGAAATTCTTCCTAATATCTATCTGAATCTCTCCTGGTGCAACTTGAAGCCATTTCCTCTTGTCCTATACCTTGTTACTTGGGAGAAGAGACTAACACCCACCTTGCTATAATCTCCTTTCAGGTAGTTGTAGAGAGCAATAAAGTTCCCCCTTGAATCTCCTTTTCTTCAGATTAAGCAACTCCAGTTTCCCCAGCCATTCCTCATAAGACTTGCACTCTAGACCCTTCACTAGCTTCATTGCCCTTCTCTGGACACACTCCAGTAACTCAATGTCCTTCTTGTAATAAGATTCCCAAAACTGCATGCAGTATTTGAGGTGCAACCTCACCAATGCTAAGTACATGGGGACAATCATCACCCCAGTCCCACTATTTTGGATCCAAGCCAGGATGCTGTTGGCCTTCTTGGCCACCTGGGCATACTGCTGGCTCATGTTCAGCTAGTTGTCGACAAACACTCCCAGCTCCTTTTCTGCTGGGCCACTTTCCAGACACTCTTCCCCAGCCTGCAGTGTTGCATGGGGTTGTTAAAGTGCAGGACCCAGCACTTGGCTTTGAATTAATGCATTAGTCATTTTCAAAAGACTTAATGAAGGTAGGGTTTTTCATTGCCTCTTTTCTTTGCAATAAGTAAAACAGATTACTGCATCTTTTGGCATATATTCATTGTCTGTAAACTCTTAAATTGGTTTACATTGATCTACATTGTTCAAATTGCACCACACATGCATTGTGGAACCAAAACTCTTCTGAATGCTGTCAACATCTTTTTAGTTCATGTTACAGCTCTGTAACTATTCAGTACAACACATCAGCAGTGGAAAGATAAGCAGATAGATAAATTTGTTAATACAAAGTTGAGATCTCTTTGTTGTCATTTAAAGGGTTATATTTTTATTGGGTTTAGAAGACTGTTTCAAGCACCATTTTGTTTATTTGGGTTTTTTTTAATTTTTTTATGAAATCTATAGCATGGGCTTATTGATTGCTAATTATTGATCTTTCAAGTACCATGGAAAAATATGCCTTCTATCAATACCATTGCATGCTTCGTTACATTTTTCTTTAAGGCTGTAATCTCTGTGCTAAAACACTCTTCCACTTCTGCCAGAACAGAATGAGTTATACCCTCAGTTCTCTCTTGTCTTTGCACATAATTTTTAAGCTATCTCTAATGACATCTTAATTCTATAAGAGTACTAACCTTCTTCTGCAATATTTGAAAAGAATCACTGGTCAAATCTGTCTGAACATTCATTCAGTAAATGTACTGTGGTTCAAAGTGTTACTTAATGGCTTGTGTTACAGGATCCTTTTAGCTAGGGAGGAATATTCCACAGCTCTGGCTTAACCCTGTGTAGTTTTAGTGACTTGCACCTGATTTAGCAAAACTCTGAAGCATGTGCGTAACTTTCCATTTGTGATTAGCACTGTTGGAATTATATGAACACAGCCACACAAAATCATTGAGAAGGAATGGATTTAAACATCTAAAATTAAATATTGTAGTGTGAGTTACACATTAACAAATTCCCGTGGGGAAACCTACATCAGGGAGTACACACAACAACTCTGCTTTTCACATCATTTTTGCAAACATTTGTTTCTAGAGAATATATTTTAAAAGTTCCAAATATTTTCAAAGTGGTTTTTGGTTTGGTTTGGTTTTCTGGTGGGTTTTTGTTTGTTTTTTTCCCCCCTGATTTTAGTATGAATGCAATTTTTGTGAATATTATTTTGAAATAGTCAACCATCTTCGCTCTAGTCCTTCTACAGAAGTGATATAAATAGTATGAGCATCACATTTTGAATCAGGATTAAAGATGCACAAAGACAGTATTTAGCTCCAGTGGAAAAAGTTCATTTTATCATAGTATTACTATTTCAAGGACTGCACAATTTACAATGAACAGAGAGAGCCCTGTAATCAGATGTTCATTTAGATTGTTCATCATGGAATAAATATATTGGTTAGAAAAATTACAAATCCATATTTGTTTTGGTGGACTTGAAATCATTACAGTTATCAAACTGATAGTTGTTTGTGCATTTCTTTAAGCCTATTGAAGGTATCCAAGCAGAACACCATGAAATTGCATGCTTTCCTTAATGAAATTTGGAGCCCTTTTACATTTGATGAAAATAATAGTAAAAGTAAATAACTTAATTAATTTGCTATTGATGTTTTGTTCATTTTTTTCTGGAGAGGTAAGCTAGCTATGAGTAGCTGAGAGGGAGCATGTGGAGAAACTTGGGGATATATGAATAAAGTGGTGACTGTGCTATTAATAAAACTCAAGGCTGTTCAATTATGGCCTTGACTGTAATTGTTGATGACTATGGAAGAAAGAGCTGGCTGAAAACCAGTAACAATTAATGAAAGATGATGAGAAATATCTCTGAGATCCAATGTAGAATGTACTGGTTTATCTTTTTCCTGTGAAGAAGTCTGAGACAGATTTTGCTTTCTGCATTCCAGAGCTATCTTTATACTATATTAAATACCAGAAACAAAAGTTCAGATTTATAATTTGTCTGATTTATGGTAAAGATTTAACTTTGGAATCTTTATTTCACATCTTGGTCTGATAACTAAATGAGATTGCTTTACTTAATATAGTTAACATTATTGTATTTTCATTCAATTTATTTGTCCAATAAATAGCATCAATCATCCTAGAGAGATGTTGCAATATTTAGAATGCCAAAAGCCTCCTTAGCCATTCCTATCTATCCTTAGCCTCATCTTTTGCTCCCTAGAAAATAGGGACTGGGTTGAGGAGATCTCCACTCCTGTTGTCAAAATTAGCATTTTGCTTGTAAATTTTCTTGTCTTCACTTGGCTTAAACAAAATAATCACAAAATCATATAAGCCCTGTATTTTTTTTTTGCATACTGGCACAAGGGTGGTTCTCTTAACTATTCATTTCATAGTTCATCTCAGCAAGATGAAAGAAGAAAAGGAAAAAGTGATATTGTCACATAGGAATCTATCCTTGCTCCCTCCCTTCCTTCCTTCCCTCCCTTCCTTCCTTCCCTCCCTTCCCTTCCTCCCTTCTTTTTATGTTTTTTTCCTTTTTTGGAGGGGCAACTTTGGCTTTACTTCTGAGAAGTTCAACACAATCACAACTTTTGTGAAACATGCAAGAATCTTTTATAAATCTTCTAAGGTAGATGAGGTTATTTAAATGGAGCCTAGTATTAAACTGAAGTTTACAACTCAAGTATCAGTTGTTAAAACACATCAATTTAAATAGGTATAAGAAAAGTTGAGTCATTTTTATTACTCTGCATGACATCTTCTTCAAGATTTCTTCAATGTTGTCGTTTCTATAAGTACTGTGGAGCTGTCAATATATATTTCAGAGAAGGCACCACAATGCAAATTTGCTACATATTTAATACTGGCTGCAACTGCCATATTTTTACATAACTATAAAAACAGAAACTCTCCTGTGCCTGGAATAGTTGCATTTAAAACAGGAGTAGAGGCTGTCAAGCCCCCATCAAAATATCCTCAGTGCTTTGGAGAGTAAGTTTCAGAGGTCTGTTTTCAAAACTATTTCTAGTTTCTGTTCTAAACTCAAAATGTTTGCAAACCTCCAGTTCTCAGCAAGTTGCCCCTAATAAAATGTCTTTTTTCTTTCTTTCTTTTATTTTTAAATAGAGCTGCATTACTATCTGTTTATCACATAGATTTACTGCCTAACTGAAAACATAGAGGTGGCCAACATAATTTATGACCCATGCTATATGTAATGGCTTCTGCTCTCTAAACAAGCAGGGAACAGACTACAGTCAGGCACAATGAAAAGATTATAAATATCAAGATCCCTGATGCCCACTGAAAATCCTTTTCTTTTGAATTAAGGGATCCTATATGTGCAGTAAGACACAGATCCACTTATGCATTTTGATTCTCAGAAGATACAACTTCCTGTTGATCCATAACAAGTTTCTGGTAATAGAGGTGTCATTCATTATCTGAGGACCTGCAAAAAATATCGTGGACTCACAGTAGATATAAGGCTGAACCTGCCATCTTTGTCCTCCAGCTTACACTGTGTATATCTTTTAACCTGTGGTTCCTTGCTCCATGCTTAGCAAAATACATGCTTAGCACTTCAGCAAAACCAAAAATCTCGATCAAGAGCTTTAAGCATTTTATATGCAGGTGAATATAAGGATTATTTTAAACAACAAAAGTCATTATACACAAAAATGGAGCGGCAGAAAATATCTTTCTCCTAACTTATTTCCAAGGCCTTGGTAAATGAGACATGCAACTCCATAGGAGGTAGTCACCTTGCAGGTACTTCCATGGAAAAATATCTCCTGTGCAAAATGCTAACAGAAAAGTACTCTTTTCCGCTTTTCTGGATTCATACAAGGACTTCTGACTTATTGAAGATATTAAGCTGCTGAGCTAGGAGACAGATAATTTTTTATACTTTGGCTTTGTTATAAATGAATTCCCTTCACAGTTTAACTGATTACAGTTTTAAAATGAAAATGTTTGATTTATTGCAAACATACTGAAAAATGTAAAGACTGACTTGTTTGGGAGTTAAGATTCATTCCAGAATTTTTCTGAGCGAGCTTTTTTCAGCTATCTTTTTAAGTGCAAGATTGAAGTCTCTTG
Source organism: Bucco capensis (assembly GCA_013396975.1). Lineage (NCBI taxonomy): Eukaryota > Metazoa > Chordata > Aves > Piciformes > Bucconidae > Bucco > Bucco capensis. The sequence goes on from VWZO01003221.1 coordinate 448,955, forward strand.
ACATACTCTCATGCCTCAGAGATTCTCATTAGAAGAAGTTATAGCAGCTGAATATAATGTAGAAGGTTTTGGACTTTGTATATTTCTGCATGAGCATTTTTCACTACAACTTTTTTTTTCAAAAGTTGAGTCTAATGTGGAAACTATCAGACACCTCACTTGTTTCATGCATTAAAAAGTGGCTTACTACTTTTTCTCCATTATAACAGGCATCATTAACATTCTTTAGCCAACACCCCACTACTTGCAACAACCACAATATCGTCATGTATTTGGAATGTCAAGTGACACTCTAAATGGCAAATGCTGAGCTCTTAATATCTCTAACTCTATTAATGTGTGAAGTATATTATTCCCTCTGCAGCTAGATACTGTAGGAACTGCATTAATAAAGTGTTGGTAAGATAGATTAATTTTTACTTCCCACTACTGTTCCATATTTCTGGCAGCCCAGACAAAGCTTATGAGAAGATATTCTCCTTCCTTCTTCAGTGATGACTGAGCCCCATCTCTGCAAAAAATGGATCTGTGTTTCTGCATCAGGCAGAGAAAGGGAAATAATTGTAGGTTACAGTTGCAACCACTGAGATAAGGGGCACCAATGGAAACATAACCACGAGTTACCTTTTTGTCAGGTGAAAGTGAATCTTTAGTGTTTTGTGCTGTAGATGATCTGTCTTCCCACTGAACCTGTAGCGTGAATGAGAAAGAAAGCCACACTCTTTCCTCTCTCTCCTGTTTAAAATCATCCCCTACATACCAGGATTTGACTAGAATTTCTGAGATTGTCAAGAAAAACCTTTTATTGAGAGTGACCACTGAAGAATATCCTGGCCAGTTGCTGACAAATACACTGGGATGAGTCAGGACACTTACAGAGACAAAATAAAGGGGACAATGGAAATGCAATATGTGAATCATCTGCGGAATAATAAAAACCCCCTGTATCTCCTGGGAATGAATGAAATTATTATGTCCTGAATATGAAGGGTTAGCTGAGTGAAAATTTGTAACTGGAAGGAAAGAAGTCTGAAGGGATGAAGAAAATACCAAGACCAATATTGAGGACATATACAAAAGGAAGAAAGAATAAGGCATAGAATCTCTTTCTTTACTAAAATAAGGAAAGCACTGATCTTTAAATTTACAAGACCCACAGCAACGTGAAAGGACTTTAAAACGTTTGTGCATGCTGTTTAATGAATCCTGGTCTGAGATCCTGGTGTAATGATCAGGGTGAGTGAATGAAAGGAAATTGGAAAGAAAAGAAATATATTCAAATGTGTTCAAATGCACTCCTGAAAGGAGTAAAGACTAGAGGATCTGACCCACTTTGAGGACATGAAACAGCTACATGCTGTTCTGCCAGCATAGTGCAGCCTTCCTCAAAAATACACAGGTGGATAGAGAGGCATTAGCAGGATTTGTACAATGAGCAGGCACTAATGGAATTTTTATATAGAAATTCATTAACTTGTGAGTGTGAGCTGCCTGCTCTGAATGCTGAAATGTTGTGGGCTGTATGTTCAGCTGGTGCAAACTGTCACACCTCAATAAAGTTACTGTGAACTACACCAAAACTGCAAAACAGCTCATTTAAAACCTAAGGCCCTGAGGCCACTAGCAAACAGCTGAAGCCCAGTTTACTGATCTTTCTCATCTTTCTTCAATGATCCTCACATTATTTCAAAAGAAACAAATGTCTCCTATCTATTGTGATGCTACATTCCATGAATTGTCAAATCTTGGAAAGAACATAGCATCTTCAGATCAGAGCACAATCCCCCAATCCAATTATTTGCTGCAAACATGAACACCAAGGAACTAGTATTCTGTGGTTCCTAACCTCTGGTAAACTCAGACAGGCCCAATTCTATGCTCAACATTTAGGCAAAACAGTGATTATTATCAGAGGTATATGTCATTTGTGTAAGGTTGCAATGTCATTAGTTGTGCCATCTCTAGAGATTTTTCGGAAGTTTTGTGTTATTTGATGTCTTACAGAAGATGCTCTGATGTTCTACAACATGCATCTGTTTCTTACCTTTTTTCAGTGATCCTTTCTGAAGGAACAGTGAGATAGAAGCTACACAGCCTCCTTTGTTTTCAAGAGTAGAGTTCTATTAAAATGTGTATCACATTGTATATTTATTGGCCCTTATTCAGACAAGGCAAAGGGTTTTCTGTCCCTGTTATTCCCACAGCAGGCACTTCACTGCTTTGTTGGATAGGTTTAAATTCCCAGTCAATTTACAGATTGTCCTTATTTGATGTTTTCTCCACTGATGTACTTATAAAATCATACCATATCTCTTCTCAGCCTTCAGGCTAAAGACGACTATGTCTTATCACAGACCTTCTTGACTCTTTTCAAGAACATCTTTATGTGGTATGAGTGATTAGGAATGCATGCAGCATTACAGCTGTGTTTCTGACTGTAGAACTAACTTTTTTCTACTTCCTGCCCTCAACTGCCTGGTTCTTCACAACTCCTACCACTTCATTGAACTGGGCTCCTTTTCTTTGACTGAAAGGACAAAAATATGGCTGGCTGATACAAAATGCCTTGGATATATATTAGTCTTGCATCTCCCAGCTTGGAGCCACTGTCTCGTGTTCCTCTCCTGTGGTGGCAGCTGCCCAGGAGGAGAGTCTGCCTTCATGGCTGCATGAGGCCAGGGGAGAAATAGGCAAGCAGGCTGTTGATAATGGGACTTGGCAGAATCTGCCTCAGGGTCCTCAGGGCTGCTGCTCTGCAGTGTGTTTTTTCTGTATGCTCTTGTTTCAGGACGTGAAAGAGCTCTTCTGTCAGAAGTGTTTCAGCATAAGCCTCTTGTCCTGCTCTCACTGTAGCAGCTGAGGGATCAATACATAATGGCATAGCTTCACTGTTTCCCACTGCCTCAGTCAAATGGGAACACTAGTCTCTGCATCATCTCCCTGCTACATGTTTGATATGATTAAGTCTGTCTCCAACTGAGTGCCAAATACACATGCTGTGATCAGTGAGACAGCTTCTTAGCCTGCCCAGAAGCCTCTGTTGAGCTGTTCTACTTGGTGCACAAGTGACAACTCTTCTCCAAGAGCCCCTGCAAGGAACACTGCATCTGAGAAGGCCACAGCTGGAGAGTTAGCACACATTCCCACAACAGCACAGGAGCCAGTATCCTCCCACTGGCAGGAAAACCTAAATATTGAGAAGGTATATCTTCAGGACCAGGTCTTCCACACTTGGAACCTAGCATAGCCCTGCTGACTGTGGAGGAGCTATGCTAAGCACCACTGGAAACAGATCTGGTCCCAGGATTGCACTTGCAGAGATTTTCTGTGATTCTGGTTTTGGCAAAGCCTCAAAGGCAGACCTGCCACTACCAGCTTGCTGGATTTCTGCTTTACAGTTGTGGCTCTAAGCTAGAAATCTTAATGTGCCAATTTAACTGAGGGAACATGAATACATAATTATTTCTAGTAGATGAGCAACATATCAATCGCCAAGTAATAGTGTCCCCAGTGGACAGCTAAAATTTTAGTTCCTTCATATAATTTTTGCCCCAATCCTTAAGAAACAAACAAACCTGCAACCAACATTTTGCATTTTTCACTTCTATTACCCTCCTTCAGCTACTCTTTTGACAGTACAGATTTAATCATATTTCTGTATTTAAAGTGACAATTTAGCTACAGGACAGAGCAGAGGACACTGATTTTGACACGTAATTCCTGTCTCATCAGTGGAACTCTGCATTCAGTACCCAGTTTAGGATATAAGTGATTTTCTGTTTCATTTGATTCTCCGCTATTTGCTTATCTGCAACGCAGAACCTGCAGCATGTGGCACTCTCATTTCTGCTTTAAAGGTGCAGTGACCAGCTTTGCTCTCACTAAATAATTCTCATGAGTCACTTCCCCAGCACATTTGTCATTATGAATACTCAAGTTCAGCAGAAATCAAATCCTCAGCCAACGCAAAATCAGTGTCCTTTCATGAAATTCTATGAAATATTCTGATTTATGCCACGGAGCATAAATTTGCAGATGAGGGACTTAGTGATATGCCTACATCCGTATCACAGCTTGCATGAATGGAGCTGACATGAAGTTCTCAGTTACTTTGGGAATGAGTTACTGTAATAGTTCCTTGCAGATTAACTAACATGGAGTGATGGAGATAAAGAACATTCTTTCTACTGGAGTTTATTTTGATACTCACTGTTGTTCCTGAATTACCTGCTGTGTAACTTTTGATCTGCAGAAAAACACATTTTATTTTACCTTTGGTATACTAAATAGAAAAAAATTCTGTGACTGTTATGGTAGTTATACTTATGTGGGTTCGTATTTGTATATAAAGTTTAGAGTGTTTATATTCTGAAGTTTTTTTATTGTTTGTTACATATGACTGCTGTTTCTTTTTTAATCTTTCCATATACAGCAATACTTTCATCTTCATGATTATTATCCGTTGCTCTTCTCTGAACTCAGAATCACAGAATCATTAGGGTTGGAAGACACCTCTAAGATCATCAAGTCCAGACATACCTATCACTAACATACCACTAAACCACATCCCTAAGTAGAACATCTATATGTTTCTTAAACACCTCCAGGGACAGTGACTCCATCACTGCCCTGGGCAGCCTATTCCAAGACTTAACAAACCTTTCAGAAAAGAAATTCATCCTTATATCTAATCTAAACCTCCTCTGGTGTAACTTGAAGCCATTTCCTCTTGTCCTCTCACTGCTAACCCTGGAGATGAGACCTACTCCCATCTCGCTACAGCCTCCTTTCAGGCAGTTGTAGAGAGTGATAAGGTCTCCCCTGAGTCTCCTCTTCTCCAGACTAAACAACCCCAGTTCAGCCGCTCCTCATAAGACTTCTTCTCCAGGCCTTTCACTAACCTCATTGCCTTTCTTCTCGTACTGGGCCAAAACACAGTATTCTGGGTGCAGCCTCACCAGTGCTAAGTACAAGCTTGTACATCCAGTTTGTCTAATTTTTGCAAGAAATGAGGTGTCTACAGCTCTCAGTGCAGTATTCCAGGTCCAGTTTCACTTAGAGACAGGGTCTATCATCTCCCTGCTCCAAGAGAGGTATAAAAATCTCTGCTTTACGCAGCTCAAAGTTGAAATGGTCCTTTAGCTGCCATTTTGCTGTGCAAATATGTCTGATAAATAAGATTAAAAAAAGGGGTTAGGAGAAAAAATAAAACAAAATAAAACAATAAAAAGTACTAGATACTGACAAAACTAGCAAGTAATATTTACCATTCTGACATTATGAGAAGGTTATCATCCTTACCTTCTGCCATAAAAAACATCTTAGCATGAGAAAATTCAATTCAATTCAATTTTCCTAGTGTTTAAGAACTGTAATTTAACTGCTCTGCATATTACCTAAAAAGCTTTATAAAACTTAGAAGCACTGATAATTTTTAAATAATCATAAGTAAATAATACAGGTTAATAATTATTGAAAATAGCAATTGCAGCAAAGTAGTGTATGCAGCATATATGAACATTCCTGAGAACACAGAGCAAGATAACCTCAGACACGAGAACATCTGAGTGTGTGAACAAAGCCATCCCAAAGTCATTTAAGTCTTTTCTTACCTTCAAAATTAAGGGATTAAAAGAACCTTCTGAAAAAAACCCCAAACTATATATATTCGGAGAGTGCTCTTATCTATGATAGGATCCAAATTCCTTAACTGGGTTTGAGACTCTTGTTTTAATTAATTTGTTTTAATGTAATTTGTTGTTAGGCAGAAGCCACTTTGACNTCCTCAACTGGGTTTGAGACTCTTGTTTTAGTTGCTGTCCTGAGGAGTTTGTGTTGCAGAAACAAAGACCTGCCCTGACCAGTAAGGCTACAGACGACCAAGACTGAGATTCTCTTCATACAATTTTATTTACATATCACAGCCAAATGGTTCATAACTACATACAGTTATTTCTGTTACTGAATTTAGCTACTAAATGTTTAGACATTAAATAATACAAATATGCCTAGCTTTACATTTCTTATCTTGCAAGGGACAAAACAATCTCTTAAAGCTAGCACTCAAGTTGCCCATGGAACCAGGACAAGAGTTATATACCTCATCCTCTCCAGTGGTAGAGCAGCCCATCTAAAACTAAGTTGTCCCTCTCTACACTGGGTTCCTAGAGAACAGCAAGGTATTATACACACTTCTGCCCACAACTGCAGGGTAATTTGTTGTTAGGCAGAAGCCACTTTGACCAAAACCATACCCACTTTCCTTCCACAAGAAGTGCCTGGCAATACAAGGCCCTGCCCACTCACTCACTCACTTACACTGGTAGAGGAATTTTTTCCAGCCAGCAGAAGACATAGAATATTCAAGTATAAGAAAATTCTACAGGTTATTCCCTGTACTTAGCTCTAACCCTCTTCTCTGGGGGGCATGTACAAACCTGCCCAAGAAGGAAATTAGACATTTGTTTTTTCTTCAAGTCCCTTCTGTCACTGGAGAGTTCTGATATGAGGCTAAGAGTATTTTGATGTTTTCCTGAATGGTGAACTGTGCCAAATACCATTTGCAGGTCAAAGCAGCAATTCAGAAGTATAATATATTTACTATATTCAAAAAGCTAATCATTTTGGAAAGTATTTTGGCTAGCATTCCTCCTGATTTTAGAGTACAATACCTTCAATGCTTTCCTTTTCTTCCTCACCCAAAATATAACATGTTATCAGGACTGGAGGAGAAATACCAGGACAGAAAACAATGCTTCTAATTAAGCTTTTTGAAAGGTCTGTGTTGATGGGTGTAGCAGAATTCTCCATAAAGTCTACAGACAGTGTTTCAGGAAAATATAACTCATAACAATCTCATTGTTTTAGAGCAGATGGAGAAAATGGAGCACTTTCTCATACAGCACCATTTCTACTAATTTCTGTAGAGTGTTTTAAAGTTCTTTTGCTTTCTGAGTGCCAGAGATGTATTGTGTGTCTAATATGATACATCAGACGTATCTAGGATCAGCATCTAAAATATTTTTTTCTGATAATCCATTCAGAAAAATAACCAATTTTCCTGTTCTATTTACTGTAAGAGAAATAATATTTCTAGTTTAATTTTTTTGTCATTGATCTCCATTTTTATCTTCTAATCAAAAGATTTTATTTTCTTGTATGCCACAAAGGTAAAGATAAGGAAAACACAGTAACTGGTACAAGAGTAGTTAGTTGAGTCTGAGAGATTATTTCAGTGGCTAAGCAGCAAGATACAGATGGGCTGATGTGTTCACTTGCTAAAGTTATCTTTGGTTTATCTGGATATTTAAGTTCTAGATGCAGATAATTATTTTTTCCTTCTTAAAAGCTACAACCTACCACACTTCAAAACAGCACTGCTATAGAAAGGCTAAAATATTAAAACACTAGGTAATATGTGCAACCAATCAAATATTTCACTGCAATTTCTAATAGAAAGCAACAGTTATTAGGACCCTGGTCAGTAGATAGGTAATTTGAGCTATAATGAGCAAGGGTGAAATCCAACCCCATTTCTACTGACTTCAGCAGAGAATGTTTTCCTTTAATCTTCTGAACCATTAAGCACACATAATACACCCTGTAAGTCTGAGCCCTCATGACTCCTGGTTTAGAACCCAAAATAAAAGCACTACAGATTGCTAGTCAAAAGGAGAACCATTTGGGCGAGACAATAAACTCATCCATTTCATATTAGAAAGAGCAGGTGTGCTTATTCTCTTTAAGAACATATTGATGTTCTCTCTTAAGAACATCAAAGTTTTCAATAGAAATTATCAAAAAGTTCAGCTGGTTCGTGAGTAGATTGCCACGCATAAGCAAAGGTGCTTCGAAAGGGAAACTGCTGGAACAACTGCACTTTTCAAAATCAGACACATACAGAAATCTGTTAAATATATATATAGTGCAGATTCTAGACCCAAACACTTAATTCCTGCAGTGATTTTTGTAATGACATAGTTGTTTCCAAAGGAATTGCTTAGAATGATTGCAGATACATGATTTCAGAAAAAATATAGGTTTTCAAGTTCTTTCTAAACTTTAAGACATCCTACTGTTTCAAAAAGCAGGGATAAATTTGTCTTCATCTCAATGAACCAAAGTATCAATAATCTAATTTGGAAAGATGAATTATTTTTATCAAACATGATGCTTACTTCTGTTTTGTGTGAATTACAGTCTCTAGGTATCTAGTAGCAAAGAATCAGCTACATAGCTTGTATTATTCATGCCAGAGTTGTCTTCAGGGAAGAAATACGTTGCCAAACTTTTCGTAAGTAGATTACTCATATGGATTATGCTGGCTTTCAAAAGGCATCTTTTCCACGAGTATAGTGAGCACAACCAAGAGATGTTGAACTCTGAGGACTTGATTTTCTTCGCCTGTAAATCACACTGAACTCTTCTGCAGTGTGCCAGCTGTAGCTAGCCACAAATCCAAACATTTCTCACATTTAAGAAACGATAAGTATCCTCATGACAAAAGTTAAGGTCTGCTATGCAATAATATTTTTTCCCATTTAATTTCTTTAGAGAAAAACACTATTGCTACTGAAGTCAACTATCTTTTTCTTAAGTTAAAAAGAAAACGAGCCCAGTAAAACAGAAATCCTTTCTCAATTCTCTCCTCTTCTTTCCTCTTGAAAGAAGTGAGAATAAGACACAGCAGAAATACCAGTCTCTCTCTATTAAACCTGTTTATAATTCAAAATATAACACGGGTTTGTTTAGCTGGAATTGCTTACAGAGAGAGGAAAATTGTCTTATTAATTCCAGGATGATTAAAAAGATAAAAGGTTTCCTGTCTAAGTATTTCAAGAAAAGATAAAAAAGGGTATAATTTGCAAAACTGAAATAATTTTGCTTTATAGTATTTTCAGCATGAATACGTGTAACATACACTTGAGTACAATGCCGTCCTTTCAAAGTCCAGGTGTCCAAGATTAGACTTCTGCTTATACACTCCTTTAAAAAAAATCCTTTGTGAATTCTTCTTCAGCCAAATGACAACAACAACTTTAGAGGAAGTAGATTTTTTCTTTTTCCCTAAAGCAATGTTTTAATGCAGTTGCCTTCAGATTCTATCATGGCTCAATCTTGCCATCATTGCTATGAGACTGTTCTCCCTACCATTATAACAATGGTCACAACTGTTTCATCTTTCCTTTGATGCTTGGTTGCTTGGTTGGTTGTGGTACATTTCCCTATATGTGCAAATCTTTCAGCCAAGGGGACTCAAACATCCACAGTTAAAGTCAATGAGAAATTTGCAAGAAGAAAAAGCAAACCATTTAAGCCAATATTTAATAACAAGACAATAAGTAACTTATTTTACAACAATATTCCCAGATAAAACCTCTTTTCAATGATAACTAGGACCAAATATTCATCTTTTCATCTCAAGTGAAAATTAAAGCACCCAGCTGTGGCAATTTATAAGAAAATATGAGAAAAGCATTAGCCCATGGATTTATAGCTTCTTGTTTATCCCTCTTGGTAATTTTATAAACATATTTTAAATACTCTCAACTAGAGCTGCAGATGCCCATCATATTCCAGCCATAGACCACTCCATTCATCTTTGTGTGGAACTGCACACAGTATTCCCTTACCATACTGAATAGACATCTTTGACAGATGGCACATCCTTCAGCCCTTTACGAAACAAAATTAGTAGAAGCCCCCAAAGTCTGATGTAATGAAGACAGAGCTTGACCTGAAAGTGCCAAGAGGACACAATTCACAGCAGAAAATATTTTACTATGCTTAACAGTCTTCTGTAATACCATATTGTGAAAATTGTCCTGGGCATCCAAAATCACACTTAAACATGGTGAGAAACAACTCGATGCTTTACATGCTTTGTGCTTCTGAATGTCATGTTGCCATATCATATTGAGTATGTTATGTTGCCATACCATATTAAACGGCAGAAGAGGAATGCAGAAATACAGATCAAAATCAGAAAGGATTTTGTATTAACACTGTCATTTTTCTCCTTGATTTTTCCCCTTTTAATCAGAAAGGCTGTATTTGATTTCAAATACACTATCTTTACTATCATGTAGTATTAATAATATCCTGTCATTTGAAAAATATAATTCATTGTTGTACCTAGAGCTTTATTTTGTCACTGAATTAGGAGGCTGAACTTCAAAACAGCTCATTCAAATCAAGAGTTCCTAATGGGTTTCTGATAACTAGGAGGCAGAAATGCCTTTTTACCTTTTAGTCTGTGTCTGGTACGATAAAAACCAGTACAAATAAACTGCTGTTAAATCACTTAAGATTTTGCAAAACTTGATGTTTTAATAGGCGAGACTGAATTGTTATTTAGCAGATTTGAGACATTCTGTACTAAATAGTAATGCCTTCTGCCTATGACATTCAATTTAAACATGTTTTCACCAGTCAGACCACCTTACAGCATGTTCTCTGGCCTGCATTCATGGCACCATTAAACCACCAAAGAGAGTATGTACATTTCAAGCTCTAGTGTCTCTTTTGCCACATAACACAAAAATGTTTAGCTGTTTCCTCCTTAATGTCTAGCTCACAGACAACTTACTGGTATTTTAGCCAACTGTTTTTCAGACATAAAGGCTGAGTGCAGAGTTAAAAAGCTGTGACGAGGATAGCCTCCATATATGGAAAGCATAGGCATTTTCATTTTAATTATTTATTTCTACATACTCTTTTTAACTAAACATTTGAACAAGTAAAAGTACTGTGTTGATTACTTAATAAATGGATTCTTATAATGCTTTAAAAATACTTTTTTCATCATAAAAAACTTCCATTCAGATTGTTACAGGAGTAAAATGTGGTGTGATATGGTATACTACCATTTTGTGTGCATAATAAGTTTATTATATGCTCTTACATCACATTTTAGGGACAGTGTGAGTATTGTTTATAAATAAAGGTGTGTATAAAATTACAAAATATAATTGGAATTGTCATGATAAACTATGTAATATTGTTCATTAATTAGTAGATTCAGTAAAGTTGGTGGCTTGATACACTGCACTTGATGGCCTCTCTATTGGCATTGCTTTTTACAGTGATACTTATTTAGGATTTATGCAACAGTAGGTCACTTTGGTTTGGTCAAACAACACTGCCAACAAACCAATTTCTTTCAATATTTCTTCATAATACAATCATTTCAATGTTCTGCTTAACTAGCCTCTTTTAGAATTTGTTACAGATTACTCTAGTTTGTCAGAGCACAGTGCTCTAGATCAGATTTTAGCAACCTCTCATAGAGTAATCATTCCCACCTCTAACAAGAAAATATTTCACCTGCTTAATCCTTGATTCACAACACTTTTTCAGAGCTGTTTCATACTGATGGTTCATAGCTGTTCTGCCAAAACTGGTAGGTCTCTTCCCCCTCCTCTTTTTCTAAATAGTTATTTTCTACTTTGGAGTGGAAGTGCTTGCACCATGAGATTTTTTTGCACTTTGTGCCTTCAATTTTCCAACCCTTCAGTTGGAATGGGGATTTCAGCCTTCTTTTATAATGTTCTGGTGTTGTTTGGCACTGTCAAAGACTCCCAAATAAAAAAGTCATAGGCATGTGTGTTAGTTCGTATCCTGAATTTACTAATGAATATATGAAACAGAGTCAATCCCAGGACTGACTTCTGATATTACTCCTGATAATTGGCCTTTGCTATAACCTATGATAGCCTCCTTAGCCAGTTTCTCATACAATTCCTAATTCTTTTATTAATCCCTGTAATTTCCACCTTCAGTAATAATTTCCTATAGAACATTATAGCACTGAATTAATTCCATCTAGGAAATTAGTCAATTTAACTGAAAAGACATGATTAGTCAGACACAATTCACATTTGATGATCAATATTGCAATTTATCCCACTTTACCACTTCCCAATTACTTCTGTCCTTTGACTGTTCTTTGTTTCAAAATATGCTCTAAGACTTTGCAAAGTATTGAAATCAGCCTAACAGACCCATTTTTACTTAAATCACTCTTTTTTTCCACTTTTTCAGTACTATGTGTTCTATTTTTCAGTCATTAGGTACTATGCCCAAACAATACAAATGCATTTAAAAATTTTATATAATACAGTAGTTTTTACATTTAAAAGAGAGAATAGAAGGCAGAGAGCTAAGTACTTTCTGAGCTTGTATTATTTTAACTTCTAAAGCACACATTTACAGAACATGGGTTGCTCCTAACTTCTGCATGCAAAGAGTTTTGCCTTAGGTCTGTTTAGTATTGTGTTATGTGAAACATAACATCTCCAGATAATTTAGTTATGATTGAGTTAACATAAACACTGTAATAATCCTGGTAGGATATAAACTAAGGTACCACTGGCAAAAGTCTTCCACTGAGCTTCAATTATTTATTTTTCGGTCATGCTTTCCTGTACTGAAGTCAAGACAGATTATAAGGGTTTCCTTCCACCAAGAATAATTTGTACTTAAGATAAGTTCAAGTTTGCATAAAATAGTTTTTTTTAGTAGGAAAGATAATACATATAATAAAAATGATTTTTCACCATATCAGTGGTTTTGTGGTTTGGTTTTGTTGTGTTTTTAATTTTTTTATTGTTCCACACTGGCTTACTTTTTGATTAACCAAGAAAAATTTAAGAGTTTGAGGAAAAAATAATCCACAGTAAAAGCAATTGAAGAAAATTTGTAACAAAATCTTTATTTTCTTCAAACAGAAAAGACAGATGTGTCATGGTTGGAATAATATGATTCTGTTCCTTGCAATTGGGAAGCTGGAAGGTCACTTCATACAGCATTGACAGGAAAACAAAATCTTGACACTTCCTTGGAAGTTCTTTGAAATGCTTCAGAGAAGAAAAAAACCCAGGAAATAAAATAGTGCCTTGGACAAAGAAGTATTCCATTCAGGGTCAAAAATATATTGAATGGCCAAAAGAGCCCTGAGAAGATCAATAAGTAATGCATGAGGGTTTTGATAGTTCCAACAAAAGGCAATTATTTAATTATTGTTGCTGTTCAGGTAGATAAATCAAAATTCATTTTCTACTTTCCATATCTGCTGTAGTGAAACAGAATCTTGCAAGGAGACAGAGGCAGTATTTTATTCATCTTTATTATTAGTAATCTTTTGCAGGAAACACTGGAAGACACCAAGTATGCAATATGCTGGCTAACTGTCACTTAGTGGGGAGACATAGCTAATTATTCCAACTGAAAATTAACTTCACATTAAATGACCATCTATAATGCATTAAAAATTTCCAAGTTTCCATTTCAGAGAATAGGCAATGAAGAAAGTCTACATATGGAATTTAAAAGGAGACTACAATGCTTTGTTAAATGTGATGCCAATCAATAGCATGCCATAAGCAAAATGCTCTGTATGGCTTTATTTCCATCTGGGAGCCATGGCACAGCAGAAAATCATAATCTACATGACTAAATTATCTCTTTCCAGGCTGCCTGTTATATAGCAGATGTCTCCTGATCTGGGATCCTGTCTTACAGTGAATGCAAGTTGTGACTGTTTAAAATACGTTTCATAATCATAACAAAGCCTTGGAATCACATGTCTCTCACTCTACAAGATAAAACTGCTTCATTTTTGTCAGAACAACAAGTTTTCAGTCCATTCTCCCCAAAGTATTTTGGTGTTTGCTTTTTGGGGGTTTTTTTTGGTTGTTGTTTTTTTTTTGTAATGTGAAATCTCTTTCTGGCATAGCCTTACTGAAGTCATGTTAGTGTCCTGGGTTTGGCTTGGATACGGTTAACTTTGCACAGAAAAGCAGGAAAGTGTCACTCCTAGGAGAGACAACAAAGTCAGCCAATGGGGTATTTGATATCATACTAATGTCATGCCCACTGTATAAGGAGGGGCCTGGCACGGTAGGTCCTCATCAGTGAATTTTTGAAGCATAGCATCAGGTTAGCGGTTGCATTTTGTATCACTTCTTTATATATTACTTAATTTCTGTGGTTTCTGTGATCTTTGTTCTATTTTATTTAACTTCCCTTATCTTAACCCACAGAGTTTAGCATTTCACTCCTGATTCTTCTACCCATCCCATCATGAGAGAAGAAGATGGGGAGGCAGTGAGCAAGTGGAGTCCATGAGGCTTGGCTGCTGACTGAGTCTAAGCCACAACAGGTAGTCAATTTTCTATTTCATACTGCAGAGGTATCCAAAGTTCTTCCTTTGCCATCAGGAATGAAATGTAACACTAACACAAATATTACATCACATACTGTAAATTCTGGTCTATCCATGAACATCTATGTTTTTTAGAAATAAATAGCCATCATCACGTTGACCCCCAGATTTACTGTGTGTCTACAGTGAACACTAACGGCTTTAGGAATTTGAAATTAGCATTATTTCAAGGGATCCAAAAGTACATTTAATCAATACTGCTTAACAACCTTCCTGACAAAGAGAGAAACATTGACTATCTCTCAGTATGAATCTTGCCCATCCCTTACTCTTCAGTACAAGAGGTAATTTCATGGACCGCAGCTACCTTACTCAGGTGTCACAGATAACTCCATCCATGTGATGCCCATATCCACTTTCAGCTGTGTTCATCTCTAAAGAAGGCAATAAGGTCTATTGCGAGAGGCCTGTCACACTGTCATGTATCACAGGATCACAGAATCATTAAGGTTGGAAGAGATCTCTAAAGTCATCAAGTCCAACCAAACCTATCACTACCATGCCACTAAACCTCGTCCCTAAGTACCGCATCTAAATCTTTCTTAAGCACCTCCAGGGATGGTGACTCCACCACCTCCCTGGGCAGCCTATTCCAAGACTCAATGACCCTTTCAGAAAAAAAAATTCTCGTTATATCTAATCTAAACCTCCCCTGGTGTACCTTGAAGCAATTTCCTCTCATCCTCTCACTGTTAACCCCCATCTCGCTACAACCTTCTTTCAGGTAGCTGTAGAGAGTGAGAAGGTCTTCCCTGAGTATCCTCTTCTATGGACTAAACAACCCCAGTGCCTTCAGCCACTCCTCATAAGACTTATGCTCTAGACCCCTCACTAGCCTCGTTGCCCTTCTAGGTGATACTAACGGCATCCTGTTTTTTACGCAGTGAAATATCAGCTCATGGACCTCTGCTAATAACAACTTATCTTTCACAGGAATGTAGAAACCAGTAATAGATGAATAATACTAACAGAAACATTGCTCTCCCCTTTTAGAGCAAGTATCTCACAAGGACATGACATTGTCTTACCTGTATTCTCATGACAGTAGGTGATCATTCAAAGGGCCAAAACTATGAGGACATAAAGCAGTTTTGCAACTCCAGTTATTATGCAGAATTCCGTACTAATTTAATCTAGATGCTCACTGTAATTCTACCCTAATTTCCTAAATTGCTTGCTAACTTCGATAATCACTTGCCATCAGAAATCTTTTACAGCAGATACAATTTCAACAATGTACTATATCTTGTTGTTGGAGGACATTCAAGAATTATTTTCAAGACACAGAGCTATGATACTTTTCAAAACTGTAATCATATCATTTGATATGGTACAGCATAAAATCAATAAAGTAATATAAAGTAAGATAAATGAGTTATCTTTCCTGGGAATCTTTTGGCTTAACATATGACAAGCTTTGTGCAAAAAAGTGACTAGCTGATAAAAATCTCTCTTGAGCATGAGCAAATTGCATTATCAATTAGCCTTATGTCTTCAGCTATCTCCCTTTCTTAAGCCTCCTTCAGCTCTGCTCTCATTTGTCAAGTGCCAGTGAAAAATGTCTGTGATACACAGCAAAGCCTTTCTTGCAGACTGCCATTTTCTTCTTGAAAACTAAAGCTTGGTAAGCTTCACTAAACATGTCTAGTAAAATCCCTTGCAGCAAAAACAAAGCATAAAGAATTACTTAAAATTAATTATTTCAGTGATTTAAGCTAATATTAAAGCCAAGCTGAAAAATTGTCATCTACTCTAAGGTCCCAGGGCAAATCCCCGTGCTTAGGGAGTAATGAACAGGGACTACAGAACATAATCATAGACCTGGGGCCTACAGGTTTGGGCTTGGGTTTTTTGTTTTGTTTGGGGGGATTTAGTGAGTTTTTTGTTTGCTATTTGTTTATTTTTTCTCTTTCTTTCAGCTCTATTCACCTTGCAATGTATTGGGACTGTTCCTTCTTGTTTTCCTCAATTCTTCTGTATGTATACTAGAAAAACTGGTATGTCTCGACAGGAAGAAATATAACAGCTTCATTTTGAGCAAAATTTAATTTTGTATGTTTGAGTTAATAGAAAAGCTTTGACTTAATGATTGTCCTGAATCTGGGTCTTATCATACTGTCTCAGAATTTAGACTGATTTATTTTTTCCTCAGTGATATTTTTAAGGTATAAAAGCACTGAAAAACACAGTGTTTGCAGTACAAAATACTAATCTGCTTGAAGTTTTCTACTGACAGCATGTTTCATCAAAATAAGATCACATCCGTATGCTCCTTGGAAAAGAAGACAGTAGAATTAGAAAAAGGTTAATATTACTATTAACCAAATCCTTTGGCTCTCACACAAGCAACAATTGTAATTCCCCACATATTTATTGACATGAATTTTCTCTGTTATTTTCATCTTCCTTTTCATAATGAATTTAATGGCACACCAAGGCTTGTAAAGCAAAGGCAGACTACTGCAGAAATGGCCATAGAACAATTATAACTTCATCACACTTCAATGGCATGCTATTTTTAATCTTAACTTCATGTTTTCTTGTGCCTCCTGGATATTTGTATCTCCAAGACTACAGTCTCTTCATCTCATAAGCAATTGGAATAACAGCTGATCTCAGTTCTACATATGCTGTTTTATTTTAAGCGCAGTTTAGTATCCATAAAATATGTCAGGTTAACAGCACAAGAAATAGAAGTGTTTTATTTGTCCCCAAAACAGCAATATCACAGAGGATGATGACAAAAGCTCCTTTATGAGATATCCAGCGAGTTCTTCTCTGCACTGCTCTACCTGATCATAAGTACAAGAATTGAAAAGTTTACAAACCCCATGTTCCTTTTCATAAATCAGTCAAATTCCATCTACGAGCTAATGAAATCTTTCACTGTTCCACCTACTGGAACATTGTTCCACAACCACCATGATATAAAGGCTAGAGTATTTCCAGCCTAAATATATTTCACTGCAGTGTCCAGGTGTTCTTGTACCAGTGTAACATATTTTTTTAAGCCATTTTTCCTCACTCTGCAGTTTAGCCCAGAAAGTTGTTGAGAGCAGTCA
Organism: Bucco capensis; assembly: GCA_013396975.1. NCBI lineage: Eukaryota > Metazoa > Chordata > Aves > Piciformes > Bucconidae > Bucco > Bucco capensis. The sequence continues at coordinate 466,241 of VWZO01003221.1, forward strand.
TATTCTCTCTAAGCCTTTTTTTTTTAATCTTCTAAATAAGCCAAACTCTTCAAGCCATCTCTTAAGAGAACTCTCCAGTTCTCTTAATTCTCAGTTTCAGTTTTAAGTCTAAGATTGAGTACTGTTCTTGAGTAGTGTTTACTGAGATTTTCATTTTGCTGTTAGAAAAGCACCATTAAATCATGTTCAGCAGTGAGACACATACCTTGAAGGAACTTAACCTCAAGTTTTTATGTCTCTATCCATTTTTTCAAAAGCAAAATCACCCTTATTTTCTGGCAGTAGTGTTAAGATTAAGGGACACTTCTAATCCCTTGTCTCATCAGGCTTAGGCACTTCAACTGCTTTTTAAAGGGTTTCCTCTTATGTCAATAGTATGTTTAAAATCTGCTTGCCAGGAGATGTCTTGAGTTCATCTTCCTAACAGTCTGTAAGACTATGCACCTTTACCAACCTCCAGCCCTCCTAATGAAGTCTTGTTTTGGCCAGTACTCTGTTGATCACAGCTAAATATGCTTTACTAGAGCCTCTGTATGCATAGTAATCAGCACTTCAGCAAGGCTAAAATTACCAAAGGCATTAAAAAAATATCTAAGATTGGTAGAGCTTACTCAGAAAAAAAATACAGGACTGCATAAAGATTCAAATCACAGATACTTTTCTGAAGATTAGAGAAAAAAATCTGAAATACAACTGTCTAGCTCTATCCATAGATATATCTATAGACATATAGATAAATCTCCCGTATCTTAAAATGGCAGATAAATCTGGGAACATTAAAAAAAAAAAAGAAAAAATAATAGCAGAAACTGACGACAATTTTCTTCTAGCAATTAGAGCACAAGCATTGTTTCAAGCTCAGCTAACACCATACTTGATCAAAACTATATCTGAAAGTGATTTAAACTATTATTATCAGTCACTGTGTGGTGACAAGGCCAATGTGTCAGCAACATGGATGGGAGAGCAGGATATTTTTTCTCCAAAGAGACATATGTCAGTGTCTCCAAGAGAGGCAAAAACAGAGTGAAATATTTCTCAGACTGTTTTTATTTGATCTATTTCAGACTTTGATATACAGAAGGAATGAGTCAGTGTTTGGCTTCATGGAACTATCACATGAAAAACCTTTCGCTCTTATCTCAGATAGTGTTCAAATTGCAGCCAGACAGCAATGAAATGGAAAATCACAAATGAAAAGGAATGGTTTGGAAGTGAAGATATGAAAGGCAAAACTGTTAAAAATGCAGAGTTTGACTATGACTAGTCTTTTTCCACATAAACTTATTGTCCATTAAAGTCAAACTTGGAGAGAGATCACTGCTCAGGCTAGGAAAATCTTGAGCATTGGGGTCCTGTTCTTGAGATGTATTTAGAGATACATTTCCAGATTATGTGACTGGTATAGATTGATGACTTTTCATTTTCTCCAGAGCTACTGCATGTTTTCTGCAGAAAGTCTAACTTTATATAAAAGTTATGCATAAATTACTGCTGTACAACTATTAAATGATAGTCATGAAACCAGAGTTTACAAAACACTGAGAATGAGTCTAAACTTCTGTGATAAAAAGGAAGGGTTTTTTCTGATAAATATCTGAAATGCACTCCTATAGTCAGATCTAGGTAGGCCTCCTGATTAATCTCAGTGTAAAACCATCATCACCCGATAGCCTTTAGATAAGATATATAACTTATATACAGGTGTATAGTCTGGCACAATGGAAACAAGAGAGAGTTACTAAGCATGGGACAATCCAGTGCCTGGGAGAAGTGAGGGAATGTGAACATCAAGACGAGCATGCAAATGTAATATAACTTATTGTATAAAAGTGAAACCATAGGAACTTTTATTAGTGGGGTAAAAAGAGTTTTGTACTGTCTCCTCTTGGCATTTACATGTTAACACTTTCCTGGAATGGCCACAGTAGGAGATGCTTTCTATTAAATAAAACTGGTCAACTTTGTTGGCAGTATATCATAAAACTGGGTTTATGCCCAGATCTTCTGAGAATACACTGACATTATGATCTCTGGATTACAAAACTGAGGACACAAGTGCATTCACTGCTCTTTGTACACACGTGCACAGGGAGTTGACAAGAACAGCACAGGTCATTCAGGCAGCTCACACTCTGAGTAAAAGAGAATGGCCACTTTTGCTTCTTCATCTCCTTTAGGGGAATTGGAACATTTTACAAAATCTTCTGGCAGGTAGAAAATCTAGAAGCTATTATGTCCCTCTTTCCTGCCTCCCAAATGCTAGAAAACAGTTATGGAGACAGATAGCCTCTCCTTATGGTGAAACAGCTCCTGGGGAAAAGGTTAGCTGAAGGCAGTGGTCACAGTTTCTATTACATTTTAGTCTGTTGTCTGAGGCTTTCTCTCAAATAACAAAACAAAGCTTAGCCCAGAATACAGCTGTTTTTCAAAGTAAATATTTTTTTTAATAGCTGCATGGACTTAGCACTATCCACCACACCTGAGTTTCCAGAATTGATTAAAATGATGTCAAGATAGACAATACACAGGAAGTAGGCCGAATTTTTCCATATTGACAAATTAGCATCTAGGAAGTCTCCACTGGAATTCTGTGGTATTTTGAGAGGTATGAATTATTTTTCATCAGTGGAAAAGATAAATTATTTCTGGATTCCAGATTCACCCAGTCTATTCCCTTCTCCAAAATGTTTTTTCACAGTCTTGCAATGAGAAATATAAACTTGGTACGCATGAAAAATAATGTAGCAGAAATCTATAACAGGAATATAACTTCAGTGGAAAATGTCAAATTTTCGTTCAAAAGATAAGTTTTGTCCACTACATTTTTAATGATCTTCAAATAAAATATATTTTAAGAACGTGCATTTGTCACTTCTCCTGTGAAAGTTACAAAAACCATATTTGGTTGCTATTAAAGCTCATTGGTTTAATTCTCAAATTTCATAAGAATTTTCTGAAAAAAAACCCCAACCTCAAACAAACGCAAAAGAACCTGAAAAACCCAACACAACCACCCCAAAAGATTAAGAATTTGAAGAAGCAGAGAAATAAACTATTATGTAAACTTACATTTTTGCTTTTCTTTTGATAGGAGGTAATAAAAATATGTAGCCTTTTTGTTATAAATACTCTGCTGTTATTTTAGTAAAGTATTTATGATGATGTGTTCCCTAAGGTACTAATTACATGACTATTTATTTTATATAAAATATCTACATGTAAATTACAAATATTAACTTACATTTTTTCATAATTTTTTTTACTGATAAAATGAAACCTACACTGTGAATACAATAATGATGGTAATCACTGCTACATTTCTTTTTTTCTAGTTTATAATCTTCCTTGTTTCATACTTCTGAGGATTTATTTTTATGACACTGCTACTTATTTTTTTATATCCATGGTATGCAATTATCTAGTTCACATTATATGAATTCTATTTGTATCTGTCACTTTTTGTTGTATGAAAAGGCTAACCTTTCATGAATATGGGAGGGGCTTCTTTACAAAAAAAAAAGGAAAAACAAAGATTGATTTTCTTTTCCCAGGAGGTCTGGCAGTTTTACACTAAATCTGAAAATTGTTAAAGGAATGCTGTTTGTTATTAACATTACTAGAATTTGATTTTCCACAGAGCACTTTCAAAAACAAAACAAGTAAGAATTCTCTTAACTATGTGTATTTAACACTGTCATTTGTTTCTGTCCTGTTATTCCACTGGGTAACAAGAACAAATGCTGATGAAGTACTAAAGAAAATGCATCTAAGATATGTTCCTTAGCTCTCATCCCAAAGCACTGGGTTGTTTCTGTGAGGTGAAATAAAGTGATGCCTGTGTACGAAAAAGAAAAAGGACCGTCAAAGTTATTTGTAGAACTAGAAAAAGGTGGAGTTTGACAGCTCCTGTATTCCCAAGGAGCCATGAGTAATCATTATCAACTTGACTTCACTTTCTTAATCTTTCCTTCCTTCTGCCTGAGCAAAACAGTGAATCAACAAATAGACTCTTAAGGAAAAACCATGAGGATAATGGAAATATCAATATAAAATCAATACACCAACTTAGAAGGTAGAAAAAAAAGAGATGTTTACAGACTAATCCTAAATCCCCACGACCAATGATACTATCATGTATTAGGCCTTTATCCTCATTACAGGGATCAATCCTCAGCCAGTTGAAGAAGTTACCTTCATTTCATTTTTATAAGACCTTTGCTTTTATATCCAGCTAGTTTTAAAGTGTCTGGTGATTACTTCATCATTCACTGCATAAAGGTGGCAAATACAATTTGTAGAAAGTAAACAACAGTCAAATTTACACATTTTACAATTTGCAATTGTAAACTTGAAGTTGTGATAATCCTTTAAAGACTAAAATAAAAGTTTTTTCTGTACAATATAGACCTAACATGCCTTCTTTTGTAATTTGGAATTCATGAAATCAATTAAAATAGAAATAAGTATTGAAAACTAAAATAGGATTGCATTCTGAGCAAGGAAGCTTACAGGAATACCATAGTTCTCCTGGAAAGTAAATGTGTCATTTCCCATATGGTTAACAGAAGATTCACTCCAAGAATGCTTACACACCCTAGAATCATAGAATCCTAGAATGGTTAGGGTTGGAAGGGACCTCTGGAGGTCATCTAGTCCAACCCCCCTGCACTGGGCAGGAACATCCCCAACTAGATCAGGTTGCCCAGAGCCCTGTCAAGCCTCACCTGGAATCATAAACTGTGACCTTACTTTAAATTTAGAACAAGTGCTACATGCAAACAAAAACCCCTCCCTAAAATTGTTTTCTGTCTAAGCAATATTGTTATCAATATTGATCTTAAAAAATACATCTCCCTTCTTGAACAGAATACATCTCCAAGTTTCTAAGATTTTGTAGACAGTGAAGGTGAACAGAGATGCAGTCATATTGGCAAGTGACTTCGTAATCCACAAAGAAAAATATGCATCTGAAGTCTGATCATGTTTCTCCTGGTAGCACAGGTTGAATTTCCTCAGAGATGAGGATGAACTATCCATTTTATGCTTTAAAAGCCCAGTCTGCTCATTCTGTTCAATGCTAAAGGGGATACATTGGGAGAATGTCATAGATTTTGAAGCAATTTTAACTTTCTCGTAGAGTTTCTATTTTCCCTCAGAAGAGGGAGACACAATTTAACACAAGTAAAATATGCTCTAAACTAAAAATTCTCTATATTCAAATAGGACTACCTTTTCTTGCAAACACAAGGACGTGGTTGTGTAGTCATAAAGGATGTTTAAAGAAGGAGATTGTCAAACACCATGCAGAAGTACTGTATGATTTTTACATTTATGGAATCAATGTCAATACAAGTAAATCATGCTCAGTGATTTATCTATTTGAAAAGAAGGCATGACTGTTTTAGCTCTCATCTAGTGGTTACCATAATTTTTTCATTTGCTAGCTATCTTAGCAAGGTGGTTTTTTAATGAGTGTTTTTATTATGCATTTTCTGTAGTTCTCAGGACTAGAAAATATTCTGTTAGAGAATTATGAATCAGTATCTTGATAATGTCAGCAACTGCTCACATTACTGTATGTGACAGAATTCCTATGTATTTGTGAGATCAAGCACCTGAACTTGTAACCTGAGATATAAGGATCAGGCCTCTTTGTTCTCCACTCTTATTCCACTTTTTTGTTTTCTTGTAGAAATATCTTTTCAAAACTTACGTACAAATGAAATGTAGATATACTTATTCCTTTCTCCTTGAAATCCTCTATATGTTAGAGTGGAAATTACCGGAGTCCTGATTATGGTGTGTAACAGTCCCCTGTGTCTCAGTCAAAATCTTCATTTGAAGATTGGGGTTAAAGAAGCACATTTTACTTAATCAAAAGTAACACTATTAACAGTACCATCATAGAACTTATACATGGTGAGAGAATTTTCTAGTGACGTTCTCTCCGAGGTATGTATTTTTTATGCCTCACATCCACGTGTCTGGTTTCCTGGAATGGGAGATTTTTTTCATAAAGGATCTCTTATAGTTGGCAATTTGAAGTAAGCCCATAAAAGTTCAAAAGGTCAAACTCAAATTTGAATAGTAGGAAGTTACATATTTTTGATGCACTGTGAGTACATTGAGCTAAAATGTCAAAGTAGGATATATTTGCTGCTCCTTTTCCTCTCTCCCAGAAAGGACCTTGAAAGCAAAACTTTATGTTAAAAATAGCATATTCTCAAAAGAAAGTAAGAGAAGCTGCATTTAAATCCCAGTTTCAGGAACATAATTCTGAGATAGAATCTGCTAAGAAACTTCAAACTTGGAAAGCATAAAACATGTTTCTTGCAGCAGACAAAATCAACATTTTCCCTCTTAAAAAAACCCAAATAAAAACAACACAAAACCACACAATGTTTTGTCACTCAGGCATTTAATTAGAATTTCAATAATAGATTAATTGTAATTGAAAATGTAATAAACTATAGTTTTGGACTTTTTTTTTTTCCTAGAGAAATCTAAATTAGCATAGTTAATGAAATTACTTTACTTTTTTGCTTTGTCAGTAAACTAAATCCCTTCCACAGCTTTCTATTTGAAATAACAAATAATCTGCTAGAGCAAATGATCTGCTATTTCACCCAGGGATTACAAAAGTTATTAAGGCAAATTTCAGTGAACTACATCAACAGTACTTTAAAATGAACTTTTAACACCTTATAAATGTTACTTTGTTGGAAAAAAATAACATCAATTTCTCTAAGTGCCAGAGATGCTTAGACCATGGTAAGCTAGAGTCAGTGTTTTTATAAAGTATATTATGATATTAGTCAGGTGAAGATTTTAAAGCCATTATGTCCCAGTAAGCTCAAAAGTAATGCTGAGAATGCCTATGAGCTCTTTTGAAGCTGATCTATAGCGTAAAAAGGAAAAAAACAACATATTTTTTGTTAACTGTCAAACAAGCACGAATTAACCAAGCCACTCTGGACAAGTTTGAGGAATGTGGAAAAAAGCAGCCTGTAGAAATCAAACAGGAGTTTGCTTCTAATGATATAGTGCTGGGCAAATAGCTGTGAGCAGGTTTCAGTATGATTCTCTGTTCAACACCAGTAGCTTGGCAAGGGAGGTTCCACCTCCACATGAGTTCTTCAACGTTTCAAAAGAGAAGCTGTCCATTGTTGTGGGCAAACTGGAGGAGAATGTTGTCACAGTGCCTGTGGCTGTGATTGGATGTGAGTTCATGAAAGGTGTGGAGGGATTCTCCCTTTTTCTGTTCCCTAAACATTCAACAAAATCTCACTTCAAAATATCAAATGAGCATAGAGAGTAAAGAAACACTTTTGTATTTGTGAAGGGATAGAATGCACAGAAAGCTCAGTTTCAAAAAATGCATTTAAAGACTAGTTTTGGTTCAAAGCATTACATAACACTGAACTTAAGAGTAATTTCAAAACTAACATTAAAGTGTTTCCTTCCCTTAGTGTCAAGTTAGGATGAATATTTTCTTTCTTCTGTGTCTTCTTTGATAAAAATTTGCATGATTCAAGAAAACATATTTATTTTCACATCAATGGGGAAATGTCATCAAAGATTTTCTGGCCAAATCTAAGAGACATATTTGAAAATAAGATTTTAAACAATGTGAAAATCACATTAATTTCACTGTGGATTTCTCTTTTTTGTGGTCAGTTTAGCAATAAATTTAATAGACCTTTTTTTTTCCCTTGGCTGACTATGCTATTTATCCTCTTGATGATACTATATTCATTCTTGCACATTTTCTTTTCAGGGTAGTCTGAGTGCAGGAAAAAATGAACAATGTTTTATACAATTTTGATGTAGAGAAAAGAGGCTAAGATGTTATCAAATCTGTCTTCTTTTGATGGTTTTACTGATTTAGTAGTTACAGTAGGACACTTGCCATCCTTTTAAATGGAAGTACACAGTCTTGTTGGTTAATACATTTGTATTCAAAATATATTTGCTAATATAGGCAAAGTTATTGTGTAAATCTATGGCTTTAAACTAAACCTTATCATGAATTCAGATATCTTCAGGTAGATACATGTATCAAATGACAAGAAGTTGATATGAAAAATATGTGCTGCAATTTAAATTGTGATAATTTAATCTTAGTCTAAATTTATTAAAAACAAACAAAAAAACCTTATTAGTTTAGGTGTAGCACATAGAGAATCTATTTCAAATCAAACTGCTGGGAACCCTATCTGAGCATTTCCAGAAGAGAAAATCATTTTATAAATTAGTAAGAAACAAAGATTTTTTTAAATGTATTCAGAACAAGCAAAACAAAAACAAAATTCCAACTGGATTTATCATCAGCTCTGTGGCTAAGTAGCTGTAAGGTAGAAAACAACACATTTCTAAATAAAAGATAGATTAATTTGCTTTGAATATTTTAAATGTCACATCACTAATATTTTGACGTTGTTTCAGAAATTGAACTGTCTGATGGCTTTAGTTTAAAGGCAAAGTTCTAGTTTTATCTTTTATTTCATAATTAAAATTAAAGTTACTTTTTTAAAGATAAGCAGTAATGTCATTCTGCAGGAATATTGCAAAAAAGTCTAGAAGTCCCAAACATAAAAGACACACAGAGATTACTCATGTGTTATTTGTTATGGGGAAACTGCTAATATTCTTGCAATGTGGGGGCTATAAAAATAAAATATGATTTGCAGTGAAACAGACACAAGTCTATTATTGACTCTTATTTACCTTCTTTTAGGTCTTCTAGTATTAGAAAATTATCTCACTTTCCAATCATTGTGACTTTAACATTAAAACAGAAACAGAAGTACAAGAAGCATTAATACTATAAAATTTAAAGTAACCACAATGAGGAGACTGCAGCAAAGAATTTTAGGCTTTCATTTGTAAAAGAATTGTCAGCATAATTTTGAAAATCTGCCTATAAATGCTGACCTTAAACTTACACAGACAATATGAACCAAAAAAAAAAATAAAGTGAACCCAGATTTTTTTCAGGTATCTAACTTAAACCAAGTCTGTTCTTTTTATCTTGTGCTTTCATATGTTGATAAAATAATGGATTTTAAAGGTCAAACTTTAATAAAACATGGTGAAACTACAGGGAAAAAAATTAATAAAGAATCTGTGTGTACCTTCTTGTGAACAGAAACCTGTATTCTTTAGTCGGAGATAAGAAGTCCATTGTTTGTACTTAAAATACAGCTCTAGCTGCTGACTGAAAGCTCAGAAGGATTATCAGGAATATTTTTTAACTGGTTGAGTTGTCTTTATGAAGTTTCAAGTCTCCCTGAAAGTGCACACTTACGTTTCTTCATCTCTACCATCCTAAACATCTCTATTGTACACTAGTGATGTACGTGAAGAAATGGATAATAACTTTTTTGATAGACTCTGCTAATGTTGTTTAATGCTAATACAGCTTTTGAAAATGTTACCAGAAGAGTGCTATTAAAAATCAAACTTTAATTGAGGCACTCGGCTTGTTCATATTCTGATCTCATCAGTCTTCATTTGCAGCTGCCAGCTTACAGTTCTTATTACAAGAACTTATAATAAAAGTCAGACCAATGTGAAGATAAAAGCCAAGATGAAAAGAGCTTATTGCTTGAAATGAATTCAACACAAGACTGATAGCTTTTGGCAACATGAGTAGCTGAGGCTGCTCAATGACAACAATCTCATTTATTTACAGTAAAATTCTATTTAACTGAAGGTCTCAGTGCACAACTTAAATTGACAATTAACCAGAAGGCCTTATCTCACAGATCTGATAATCAGGATTGCTCTGTGTATTTCAAAGTGTCACAGTTAAATAATCCATCTTTCCTGCATAACTGGTAAAGAAGAGAACAAAGCTCAACCTGATAAGTCCCAGAATCTGCCCAATGCTAGAGTCAGTACTCAATATAGTTAATTTTCAAGGAATGAAGTGCGCAGGGAAATCCTGGCAAAGGCATACCAACTAATAGCACAACACTACAAACTTAGAAAGGCTAAATAAAAGGATACGTCATTCCAGTGAGATTGCAAGGAAAACCTTGCATGTAGAACATAAATATCCATGCTTCATTACAATTTATCAAGCTCTCTTAAGACAGTGCCTTGTAAATTTTTCTGCTGCTTTATTTTTCCTCCAGGGAACCAACTGTTTTAAGTCTCTCAGTCTACATTTTCCCCTCTGATGTGACATTCCTGCCTTTGTCTCTGTGATTCATGCCACCTTTGCTATAATTCAGGCATCTAAATGCAGTGCTACAAGCTACAATTAAGATTGTATCTTTAACATTTCTATTAAAATATAGTGTTCAAGATTTTCTGTTTCTCTAAAGCATCAGTTTATCTTTCAGTGCTGACAAATAGCTATGACTCAGGTATCAATTTATATATCCCTGAACGTAAAATAAGCATTAGACTGTCCTGTTGATGTCTAGGTCTGACTTCAAGTTGACAAGCTGAAAACAATGGTATTTATAAATCAAAATCTGTGTGGAAGAGTTGTCTTCACAAATATGGTTTTGCCAGCTCTAAAGAGGCTTGTGGCTGCAGCAATCATTCTGTGAGGTGCTATGTATATCTGCTTTGCATCTCCTGTGGTGTGATGCTTGCAGAAATGTCTGTAGTAGTCTGATGTTTTCAGTGATCTTGCCTGTCTGCAAATACCACCCTCCATGGACACGAACTAAAGGTGACCTGTGACAAGCCATGACTGCATCAGTCATATGCCTTCAAACTAGGTACATTGTTTTTACTTTATATGAATGAAATATTCCTTACCCTTTTAAATCCTCCAAGAAATCATGCTACCTTAAACAATTTTCTCTCTTGTACTATTTCACTGTTTCTGTGTATGGTGACTTTACTGTAGCTAAATTTTTAAGCTACAGGAACATCACAGTGATTTTTCTGCGAACAACCAGGCTAATTGAACGTATTGTTCAATGCAGTATTGAAAGCATGCTATCCTTAATTTCTTGAAACAAACAAAAATCACTGTAAAAAAAGTTAGAAACTATTTTGTACAAACGAAATAAAAATGGTGAAGTCAAATCCTGGTCTTGTACAACTTCTGCAAGCAATCTGCACTTCTGCAAAGTGTGAAATGTCTTTTGAAGCACAACTTTAATAGCTTCACAGTTTGTTCCCTCAAGACTTCTGTGAAGAGTTCTGGCTTACAAGTGAAGAATAGCATCTGTATTAAGAGAAAAAACAGTCTTCAAAATTCACCTCTCAAACAGAGCTTAAAATCTCTCTCATGCTTACAGTCATGATTTAACAGTATGAATGGATTTCAGTCTTGACATATGCTAACGTCAGCAGGCTTACTACTCTTCCTTATTCTTGGGGCCATGTGGATAGAGGACTCCTTTTTGCTAGTCAAGCAAGTAGCACCGTGAGATCCAGAGCCTTAAGGATCAAGTCCACTTACAGGGCTGGGATGTAAAGTGTTTCTCTTAGATCATTTTGATATTGGGCCAGTAAAAAACATCAACAGACAAAGGATTTTTTAACTAGTCTGAATCCTCAATACTTGACATTTTAGATGTACAGAAAATGGAAACTGAGTCAGGCTATGAAGAGGATAGAAAAAACATGTAGAGATAGAAAATAGATACATTAAAACTTAAAACAGAGAGGAGAAAGGTAAGATGTCAGAGATTCTAAAAACTCAGTTGAGTATGTTCATCATAAAAAGAAGAGCAGAGGTGCTAGTCTGTAACTCCATGGTTTGGAAAGATGTTGCCATATGATGCTAAGATGTCTGATGGTGTTTACCAACCTTCCTGCATCTGCCTTTACTAACAAATCATCACATGATAGCAGATGATTTTCAATCACACAAGTAAAGGGCTATTGCAAAAAGTAAAGAATAATGTTCTTTACATTTTGTGGTAAGTATGACAGGTAGCAATGGGCTTTAAATGGACCAGGAATGATTTGAGTTAGGAAGCAGATAAAGCTTTGAAAGGCTAGTATGGATAATGAGGGACTGGATTAATTTGCTTGGGGAAATTATGGAGTCTTTATGTTTGGAACCTTTTTAGGACAGCTCAGGCAATCATTTGTCAAGAGTAGTTCATGAGAGGAATAGCATCTGTCACAATCTGACTCTGCCCTGGGGCAGAACGAAAGACTAGATGATGCTCGAGCCTCCTTCAGTTCTTACTTTTCTGTTTTTTATTGTTTACTCTTATTCAGAGAGCTAATAAACAAAACTATAACTACTGGCTTTTTGCTATATGCATATTTTCAATCTCTAGAATTCCCAATTGCCTCTGAGAAGAATGATATGGCTGTTGTAGCTATGTCAATAATTTTTATATCACCTGTGGGACAAATTAGCATTTGTAAACAAACATATTGTCAAAAGAATCAAAATCAGTCTTTCCTTTGACTTCAAGAGGAGCTGAATTCTATCACATAGATTCAGGCAACTAAGTTGGCAGTTGGTCTCGCAAGGCTCCATTTATAGTCAACACATAGACAGGCACTTCCAGGAAGCAACTGAAAGCATGACACTCATTTATGTGCTCTGAAGACTTGCCAAATAACTGAGCAGGTTAAGTAAATTAAATTGGAAACCAGTTAAATTTGGACAGTGTTAATAATCTTCTTCCACACCTTCATAATGCTTAAATTAACAAGCAAGTGGCTCTCATACATTACCAATATTAAAAGAGATGACACAAAAACATATTGGGGCAAAAATAGTGAGAAATTAATCACATTCACAGAGTTTATAGATTTTGCTGCAATCTCTCCTCCTATTTCTGTGTAATAAATAATATCAGGATGAAGTAATTGTTTTCTCTAACAACTTAATGTGAAAAATCTCTCAAATAGGTTGGCTATGTGCATACCTAGTAAAGATCTCTTTTGGATCCCGTTCAGACTGGTAGTAACAATAAGATAGTGTTANTATACCTAGTAAAGAGTAATAAAAAGAAAACCTACTCTCTTTTGGATCCCATTCAGACTGGTAGTAACAATAAGATAGTGTTAAATAAATGTATCTTAGGACTTTTTAGAAGCACTTTATTGGAAGACTAATGTAAATACACTCAGTATAATTTCTTTCAAGGCTTTTTGAGATATAGGTACCCACTTTTAAGTTACAGAGTTAGAAAATAATTAAAGAATACATAACAAGTTCTATCTACCCTTCAGTTTCCTGGTATGCACCAATTAAATTTATTTTAGGATTGAGAATTCTCCTGTTTCCATCCATAAGGTTCAATATCCTATTCTTACATAACAAGCTCTAGCTGAGTAACTCCTTGACACCGAGGAAATGTTGGTGAGTGACAAAATAACATTTTCTTCCTACTGCAATCACTCAGAAGACTGCCAGGTAACATTCCGTCCATGGAGGAATTGTGTAAAGAGTAAGAATCAGGTTGTGACTGTATAGCACAAGAAAGAACCCAGGACTGCCTTGCTTGTATGTTTTTCACAGGATAAGTGTATAATTATTTCATCAAATTCTAAAAGGTTTATTCATATTCCATCTCACTGTTTCAACAGGATATCACATTTCATTGAACACTTCATCAGCACAGCCTCACTAAGGCACCGAGTAACCAGTCCCCCACTGAAGAACCAGTGTTGACAGAGTTTAATAGAAAATGTTTGCTATGTACAAATAATGGGAAAGCCCACACAAATACAAAAGAGGATATTACACACTGCTGCTGCTGCAAGGGAAGCACTGCTGCTCCCAAAGATGTCTCATAAAAGGATATCTCTTCTGGACAGGAATGTCCAACACTGCCCATGCTAGTGCCCTGCAGGGTTATGGAAGTTAACAACTTCTGAAGCTTAGATAATGCTACATGAATTGGTGCTGAATAAATAATTCATGTCTACATTTTTATAACTTAAAAAAAACCAAACAACAAAACAAAACAAAAAAACACCCACCAAAAAAAACCCCAAACCTTGTGTAGCATGACTCAATTTCAAGCAACTGTAAAAATACTTTATTTTATCATAAATGTCATCTTCCCTCATTTATTTCTTTTGGCAGCAGGGTCTGTTGCAGAGACTTGATGGCAGTATAATGAAAAGTTAATAAATGGATCAGTGCATTGCTTTCATTCTTTCCAGATGTCTCCTTTACTATGCCAGACACATTACTTCCTAAACAGAAAGCTGCAAAGAGTACAAATTTTAGTATCTCTTACAAGATACAATATTCAGGAGACAGTGTGAATCCTTGTTTGGCTGGAAGTAAATACTTTCCATGATATTTATTCTGGTTGGAATGGGATATGCATCAATAGACACACTTCACGACAAAAAAAAAGTGCTGTGAAGGACTTCAAAGAAGCCAGATACAGAAAATCTTATTATATGTGGTTTGGTTTGGTGTTTTTCTATTTTATTGCAGATAGGACAGCTACTATAGTGACTACTTCTTCCCCAAATCCACAGGTATCCAGCATAAGCACTAGGTTAGTGCTGCTTACTATTGTATTGCTACCACTAGTTGTTTTAATAACAACAGGCTAGACAGAAGCAATGATAATAAGTACTCTGTAAAATCTCATTTCTGAATTTAGAGTGTGGTTGCTCTTTTACAGGGTCTAGATGTGAAACTGTAAATGATATTTGGTACTGAATGATGGAAAAGGATTATACAGGAACGTCCAAACCTTTAGTAATGAATTGAAGAACCTGAGGCTCATTTGCCACAAGAATTAATAAAAACAAAAGCACAAATAAGCTCTATTTCCTGCTTTTATATTAGGTTATGTAATTATTTGTTTGTTTGTTTGTTCTTTAAACATTAAGCTATAAGATGTTTATCTGGAATTTGCATACAAATATAGAAACATCAGCTACACTAACCTCTTAGTACAGAGGTTACTTCAAAAGTCCTGTCATTATCTTCTTGTATGGTTGTTATAATGTTTCATGGTATGAATATGGGATGAGTAAAATCATTTTAAGATTTTAAAAGGGTTTTTCTCTTTTTAACATTTGCTTATCCTGAAATGCCCAGCTTTAAGCCAAGTACCTATTCTTTCACATGAAATCTTTAAGTAGTCTATATTTGTCACCTTATTGAGGCCTCTCTATGCAGCCCTGGATCTTTTGTTTAATCTTTTAGAGTAAAACCTTCAGCCATATTATTTCATTTCATTCAATAAGAGAGGCCATCATTCTACAGAGCTAGCAGATTTTCTGCTTCAGAGCCAATGTCATTTATTTGGGTCCTCTAATAGAGTTATATTTCATATATGCTGAATACATCCTTTATGCTTGTGTTACTTCTCAGAGGAGTTACAGATGAAAATAGTTTATTGCATAAGGAATCACGACTGTATTGGCTCTTAACCTCACTCACTTGCATAGACTGTATAGGGCATATAAAACATTCACAGAAGTGAGATCTGAATTAGTACAAGATGTTTATTCAAGCTGAAGTATTGTTTATAGAAAGGAGTCTACAGATATCTGCACTACTGTACAGTGACATCTTCTCCAGACAGGTAATCTGTGTTCTGCTATATGCAATACTTGAGTGTAATGCCTCAGGTAGCTTATTTTCTTACAACGGTTTCCTATTCTACAAAAGTACTACTGAAAAAAAAATGTTATGCAAAATACCTGCTGTGCTATAATTAACTTATAAATGAATTTTTGTCCAGCATAATGTTGTACTTACAACTGTAAATGCAGTTATAATAAAATAACTAGTGGGATATATGCTATAATGATTATATGAAAAGCAATTATCTAAAAATTAAACCCATTTCACATTCATTTTGCATATAATAACATAATCAACTTCTAAAAAAAGCTTTTGAAAACTTTATTATATTTTCAAAACAAGAAGGAGAATGTTTCCATGATCAATTTCCAAGCCTTTGATGGAACTCAAATATCAGTTTATCTTTTTCTGAAACCTTATATAAATGCATGCAACTCCAAAACAGTTTGGAAAAATGACTTCTCTATCTAGAGCCAAGTGATACAAATCCTCTGTGCTGCTAGATACTCTTCCAAATCTGGCAGAATTGAGCTGTTTATGGAGAAAACTTTTGTAAAAAGTGCTATGTGAGTATATCATTATGTAGACAATGAATTCAAACATTCACAAATTAGGAACTGTCAGTTTAAGACAGTTAAAATCACTCTCTCTTTTCTGTTCAGCTACATAACACAGGCAGTGTTTTCCCGGTAATAACACAACTGCTTTCTACAGGAACTCTGCCTCCCCTGGTGAGTCAGTTTTATAGTACTGAGTGTGCTGATGTATAGGTTTTTCCTCCATTTCTAAAAGTATTCCCCCCCCATCTACTGTATTATATTCTATGTTATAGTTGTTCCCTTCTTTCCAAGTACTTGATTTTATATTCAGCTATTTTAAGGTAATGTATTTTTACCCACGATAGGTACAAATAATGCTAAAATCCTGCAACCTTCGGTTTCAGGAGTGATTCTTGCTAGCATAAATACCACAGATCAAATGCATCCATACAAGCAAAATTTACATCTCTTACATGTCTGTCTGGGATATATGATTGTACTCGCATGCTTTTGAAATCGTCTTTGTCTCACATCAGGGTAAACCTAGTGTAATAGAAGTTGCCCAAGGGCAACAAGGGACTAGTCTCAGTTGGACATGAGATCTCTGATTCCTGTAAAAGGAAGCTTCAAATAATGCCCTGCTCTGCCACTGCAGCTCTCAGATGCAGTATATTCTTTCGCTCCTGGAGATGCAATCTTCTCTGAGTAGGTTGCAAAGCAAAGGAACATCTTTCCTGTCAAGAAAAACTGCAGAGGATTGACTGGAAGACTAACAACTCCACTCTGTAGTTATGATGAGATCATTTTAAGGGCTCATAATTTAACCAAATGTGAACAATTTTCAAAGTATGAGAAAAAAATCCTCAGGTGGAAGCAAATTGTCTTTCAAATTTCATATTCTCAGCTGCGAAGTACTGCAACTTCTTACCAAAGGGCTGCAACAACCAAAACTGGTTGAAACACTGGGTTTCACACTGAGAATAACTAATAGAGGTACTTCTGCAAGTAAGTGGAGTTCAACAAAGGTACTGAGCATATCTGGTTAAATCCTCTATGGTAACAGCTTGGCATAGTCATGTCAGTGAAAACAGGGCTTCATTATAGAAGTTCTGGGCAACTTCCCAATACTTCATTGATAAGTACAGGATCTGCAGCGTTCAGAGAATCTTGCATGTCTCTTGTGCTATGATATCATATCAAAAATGAGAAATTACTTAGCAGCTTGACACCTTGCAAACTGGAATAAAAAAGCAAGGGGAAATAGCAATCTAAAAGGAGATAAAGGACTGTAGCTGTGAAAACTCTGGTAGCAAAACATCAGGATCACACAACTCTGCCTCAGTTTTGGCCTCCTTCAGAACAGATTTCAGTATTTCAGTATGAGAACTCTAGTGTAAACTGCACTAGGTTACATAAGGTTTTGCTGTATTCAAGCAATGACATTGTTAGATCTGGTCCTTAATCTTTATGAACTTACTTCTGTGTATGGACCTTTTAATTTCTGTGGAAGCATGCAAAAGTATAAGTAACCTTCAGGATAAAGTCTCCACCAACTGGCCTTAAAACTTTTGCCATTTGTCATTTAAATACATGTAATCGCTATGCTTGCAAAAACAACAGTAACGCTTCTAGGATGAAACTTAGTTTTATGCAGCTGATTGCAAAATTATAAGATTGCATACTATAGCTTATTACAATAATTCCATGACATCCAATTTACTGGAACTATATTACTTTACAACTTATGCTTTTTTATAAAATAGCTTTTATAAAATAGTTCAGTCATATAGAGGCCAGGAGACATTTTTTTATGTTATGATTGCAATTAATATTAAACAAAATATCTCCATTTGTATAATACATAACAGTTTTAATCAATTTATCAGGGAATGAGTCTTTGCAAATGAGAGTCTTTATATAATCATATACATTGTCTTAGAACTATTAGCATCCTCTTCAGGAACTCTCAAGTGTATATTTAACATTTGAGATACATTGTATGTTGGCATTTGCACAACTGTTGTCTCTAAAAGCAAGTAATGTGAATCATCACAACAAAGAGTCCTTAGAGAATGCTTCTTTCTACCATGTTGCATTCTATTTTTCTATGAAATCTTGGAAACTAAACCGTTCTTTGTAACTGGGTTTAAACTCTTCTAAACTTAGAACAGGTTTACATATTGCAGTTGAACACACCTGCACAGAGAACACTGCTTTCAATTAACAAAATAATCTGTTTTCAGTAATTACATGCATGATCATAGCATATGTGAGCTCCTGATTCACAGTCACTTTTTTTTTAAAACGGTGTGGTAGACAAAGTTTCCCATATTCATGATTTCTTAAATTAGCTTTCACAGAATTTCTACACTTATTGAGGAGATATGGAACATATGTCATATTGATCCCAACAGATTTTAGGGGTAAGCTTGTGGTACTTGATCCAAAAAAGGCCAATGTAAATATACACCAACTCACTATGTGTTTCTGAAAGCAAAATACTTCATAATAAATACATTGAAAAGGGAGCCAAAATACATGTGAAGGTACTTTTACTTCATCTCTCTAAAGGTGGCCAGCTATGCCATCTTCATATATAGATAAAAAAAGAAATTGAATGAGAAACAGCCTCACACTATTCTCCAAACAACGGCAAAGCATCTTGAAGTTGAACCATTGGATAGGTAAACAGTATTACAGGGACATTTTATTTCATAGAATCATAGAAAAGATAGAATATACAGTTCTAGTGCCACACAAAACTTTCAGATAACCTTTTTTTAAATACATGACTTAAAAAAATAAAATCAAAAGCTGGAGAGGCACAACTGGGAGAATTGCATATAATTCATGTAGGTATAAATGAAGATGCACACTATTAACTAGAGAAGATATAAGTATTTGAATGCATTGGGTTCTGTACAAAAAATAACTTCTGAAATACATTGTAGGCCTTTACACTATTTATTTAGCTATACACTTGCCTTATTTTGATGAAGAAAATATAGTATTAATGAGGGTAGAGTTATCTTGTTCAGATTCCCATAAAGAGTCTCTTTTCTTCCTGATTTTGAGAGAAGAAAGAAACTTTAGGATGCCCAGATGAAAAATACATCTAGTGATGGGCTGATGGTATCCTGATTCCACTGCAAAGCACTTACCTTTGATTCCTACTGCATGTGGTCTGCTGTGTGACAACTCAATTGTTCCTGAAGAAAAATCCATCTACTGTTTCTTCTGGGACATAACAAAGAAAGGCAGACTTGAATTTGCGTACTGTAATACCACATATTTACAAAATATGTACACATATATGTACACACATATGTACACATATATGTGTACAAATATGTACACACATATTTACAAAAGCTTTGCACATGGAATGAAACCAAGAAAATGTGTGTCTCTGTCAGCAAGTTTCACTTCTCAGAAGTAAATATGCAGGGCTAAGCATTTTGAGTCGCAGTACATAACTGAAAAAAAACTTAAATGAGACAGGGTTATGCTTGAGCAGTCGCAAAAGGTAAGAGTAATGTTAAGTGTAATAATTTTGAAACACCAGGAACATACAATTGTTCTCCAAACCCATTATGGAGATGTATTATTATTAGGTTCTGCTATTGCCTCAGTAAGGGAAAGCATATAAAATACAAATCAGTGGGCACAAAGGATGGGATGAAATCTTAAGACGTCGGTTTTCTAAACAAACTCACAGATCACTTCCTCTGCTTTGGAAGGCAGATGCGCCATTTTGAAGAGCCCCAAGAAGGAGGATGTAGAACACATGTCTTGCTGGTTTAGACTTCACAGTCTAACTAAAGAAACTTCCTTTGTGCCAACAGGCATTGCGAACTTCTCTGCCAATATGGCAATTTGCATACCATTACCCATAATGCTTCTCATTGTGCCTTTGCTTTGAAAACAGATTTAATTGAGCCTTGCTGAGTTGCATTAATGTGTCTGTTTAAATTGAGCAAATCTAATTAGCTCACATGAAAGTTATGCCACCTCTGGTGCAGCAAAGCTAATGCAATTAAAGTCAGCCAGATGTATTGAGTATTGTAAACATGTAGTCTTACTGGTGGAGAATAGTTCAATATTCATCAGAGAATGGACAGTTTTGTAAAACATTAACAACAGCTGCACTCTCCGTAGTGTACAAGTATATAGTATGCTGTTTATATGACTATTTTAAAATGCCAAGGATTCTGCATTCTACAACAGCCTGTGTTATAAGATCACAACAATCTCATCTTCATCTGTGCAAACCCAAGTCCACTACTTTTTAAAGAAATCACTACCTGTAAATATAGCATTGCTACAACATTGATATTTACTAATCGTTACATAAAGAAAAACTCTTTATGCTGGAAATAATATCTAAAGTCCTTGACTATTTATGTGCCTTTCTGAACTGGATTTCTGAAAAGAAAAATGGAACAGAATAGTAATAAGAGTAAGCGAGGAAACATCAAGATGCTCTTTCAAAACAATCAAAAGATGCTTAATAAGGTAAAATTGTATTTTATTTGAATGATTAATTAGTTTCACTATGAAATCCTTGGATCAGACGTGTTCTAGTTAACTGCTATTTATAAGCAGGACAGTGTTTGAGATGTTCATATGATTTCTTATTCTTTACTGATTTAGTTTTAATACTGATCTTAGTATCTGGTTTTGTAGATGTAGATACAAAACCAAAAAGTATTAATAATTCCTGAATGTCAAAGATTCTTCTGCCAATAAGGCAATTTGCATAGCATTACCCATAACATTTCAAACTGTGATTTTTCTTTAAAAATCTCACTTAAGAAAGGTGCAGATTTGGCTGCGTTCCTTCTGTGCAGTCAAGTCACTATTTCTGTTTTACATTCCCTTCCTAGAATGCCAAGATGACTGAAAAAAAAATTACTTTTCCCCTGTTAATCGATAACCTTCTTCTTCCTTATTTATTCAATTAAGCTATAATTGCTGCCAATCATAATTAAGTGGGTGCTTCATACCACGGAAAAGGCACTTGGTGGAAAATAAGGCAGGTCATGTTCTCTTTATTCTTCTTAGATCACAAACATACCATTTTCTAACTGTTCATCTTTCCTATCTGTTAAAATGGACATAGCAATACTAAAAGAAATTATGAACTTGGTTTCCCTGTCATCCCCCCCCCCCGAAAGTCTCAGAAGCATAAACACTGTAGAATGAAAGAAACATGGATAACAGAGTCATTTAGAATTAGTAGGTTAATCATAGATTAGAAAAACATCTATTCACAAAACATGTTGGGTACATATTTAAAAATCATCAGTTTCTGAGAATAGCAATAAAAATCATAAAAATAGAACAATTTAATGAGGAATTTAATTTTAAAAACTAATTATGTTTACACATAAAGAAGAAAATCTTCTTAAACATGTTCAAAAAAACCTTTTTTTCTGTATTTACCTGCATGCTTCAATTTCTAGACTTTTTGTTATCTGAGGATTTCTAAGAGTGACAAGGTAGCAAAGATTCATTTAAATACTGCTTTACTGAATTTTTAGATATTTCTATAGAATCTTAACTATAGAGAAGGAAAGGATTTGATGAAGGGATGGCTTAACACATCCTTTCTTCCATGCTGTTTTTGCTGTCTAATGCCTCAAGCCCCTGAAAGAAGTGACAACAGCTTGGAAGCCACTCTAAATGCTTTGTCCAATGATCTGCTGTTTTGTTACCCCACACTGATATGCCCTTTCTCAACATACAGACACTTTAAGGAGGGTCTGGAGTATAAGCACAGTCTTTCCACCATTCCCATGCGGAGGGTCTTGTACAGTTGCTTCCCTCCCATCTCTCATGGACAAATTGTGGAAGAGGCAATGAGTTTAGCTGAAGGAAGAATACAGATGTGGGGGATATTTTTTTGTTTGTTGTTTGCTTGTTTCATCTGCTGGGTACAATACAGATTCCTCTGATGTTTTTCATCTCAATTTTCTTAAATATTGTTCTGTTGGGCAATAACAGACATCCATTACCACAAATTATTAATTGTTTTTTTCCATCTTTTAGAAGTCACCATTGTAAGAAATGTCAAAATGCCTGACATTTCATAGAATCATCAATAATCTGGCTTGGGAGGTCCTTTTAAAGGTCATCTAGTCCAACCCCCACACCCTGCAATGAGCAGGGCCATCTTCAACTAGATCACTAGATTTAGTGATGATGACTAGATCAATTTTTTTTTTTTTGTCACTGGCAACAAAAACTACCTCCAAAATAGCAAGAGTAAAGATCACAGTATGTGGGGCTTTCTCATCCACTACTCTGGCAGCAATGTGATGTACCTTTCATTTATGCAGGCATGCATATCACAAAATACTAGTACCATGTCTCAGCTGTAGTTCACCCCAGGAACAGAGCTTCTGTTCAGCTGCCAGGCAAGTGGTTTCAGTGTCTTGTCACTGATTTACCTTTCACTGAAAAACATGTCTTTCTTTTCCAGAACCCATGGTGCTTGTGCCACTGGGATGACAGTGATTTTTTCAAAAGGTATGAATTTGAGTGGGATAGCTGTTATAAAAAAAAACCAACAACATTGTTTCAGTACTTGAAAGCAGAAATGGAAAATAAATGCAGGGTGAGAAAGAAGCAAAGTTTTCTGAGTATAATAAAACTGGCACACACCTATCACAATGACTTGTTTGTCCTAAAGAAACATCATATGAAGGAAAATCAAGCTTGAAGAGGGAAGGGAAAAACGCTACACACAGAGGAACAGAGTCACTGAACTGAATGTTAATTAAATAACAGAAGCAATTATTTTGAACTAAGCAGAAGGCACATCTCAAAAACTGAGAGAACAGTTGCAAGCTGGCATCTACTGCTGTTGGTTCAGCCCTGTCACAAGTTCATTAGCACCTTCAGAAACACCTAAATTGAGACAAAAAGGAAGGAAAAACGGACATTCTGTACCAGCTAAATTAAGCCCTATTTCACCTTGTGAACAGGTAACATGTAGGAAACAAAAGAGATACTGAAAGGCTTAAGATCATTAAAAGACTTCTGAAAGTCTTGTAAAACCTAAAACTAACCAAAAACTTAAAGACTTCTCTCACTTAATCACAGAATCACAAAGGTTGGAAGAGACCTCTAAAATCATCAAGTCCAATCACACCTATCACTAACATACTACTAAACCATGTCCTTAAGTAGAGCATCTAAATGTTTCTTAGACACCCCAGGGATGGTGACTCCACAGGTTGCCATGGGCAGCCTGTTCCAAGACTTAACAAACCTTTCAGCAAAGAAATTCCTCCTTATAGCTAATCTAAACCTCCCGTGGTGTAACTTAAAGCCATTTCCTCTTGTCCTCTCACTGCTAACTCTGGAGAAGAGACCTGCCCCCATCTCACTACAACCTCCAGCAACAAAGGAATACCTCTTGCTTATCCTGCACAGAAACTGATTAAAGCTGAGATTGCTCCAGACCTTAAGCCTTACGACAGCAAGTCCTTAATCTTTAAAAATAAAATGAAAATTGTTAGTTTGCTAGAAGAAATTTGTATGCCAGTCTTGGGAAAATGTGTACATACTATTAGAGAACATTTACTTTTGCAAGACATATGAGATCCTGGCACAAACATTAATTATTAAGATAATACATTATGTTATTTACACAAGACTATCTTTAGGGAAAGAGAAACACACAGCAAAAATAAAATGAGCTTTTCCTAGCAGATGCAAAATTTGGTTTGATCGTTATATCTAGTTCAAGGCAATAACCCAAGTGAGAACAAGGTTGAAGCTCCATTACACTTCCAGAAGAGGGCAGCCATATCAGCTTAAGTTGCACAAGGCTTTTAATAATTGTGATTGGGTCTGTCAACTGGAAAGATTGTCAGGATTGTTTTGACAGAATGCTCTTTTTGTACAATAAAAAATAAAACAAAATATTCACTGACCAATTGCACCAAAATTTTGTGGAAAAAGGTTGGCTTTTAAACTTAATCTATTTGCAAAGGTTTTTTTGGTGCTACTATCAAAAAGGTCACATATTTAAAAACCCAGACTTTTAAAACATTAATAATGTTTAAAAATAATTTAAGAAAGGCATTTGGAAAATGTAATACTGTTTTAAGTGGTTCAAAATACCTTTGCTTCTATCCCTCAAGATTTTCATTTCTCTTAGAGCATGCAGGAAAAGAACTCAAAAAATCCATCCCAGGACATGTTTTTACAGCAGTTGTGGCTTAGATGTAACCTCAGCTAGGTCAATGGTCTTACCACAGTTTTAATTAAACAACATCTAGATTTTTTATATTCCACATAAGGTTTATAGAAGGTAGTCAGCATTGTTTCATCTTTTTTGTTCAAGAAAGCCCTCTCTGTAGCCTTTTCCTCCACTCTAGTACTAGTATTCAGAGTTCTGTTACAAAAGAACACTTGGAGAGAAGCTACGAGCACCACAAACTTATAGATGCAATTTCTGAACTTTTTCAGCCCTGTCAACTCCTAATCATCACAAGCCACACAATATCTAGAAAAATAATTGCTCAACAGAGTAAACAAATATTTTTCAAAAATACCTTAGGTCTTCAGAATATGAAAACGACTTAAAAAACAAACAGCTCAGTTCTGTAAAGAGATCTAACCACTCCTTAGCCAGCAGTTACTTAAAACAGCATTTTCCTCATCTGAGCTGCTAATTATCCCTACCTGTATGTTTAATACACTAAACAAAGTCTCTGCTCTCATTTTCATAGTCTCATTTCAATCAGAAGGTCTGCTTGTGGGCTCCCAGGTGCATCCTATAAAAGAAACAGCATATAACTGCATTGAATATAATGGAAGGTTTGGATTTCTTTTTACAAGCACAGCTAAAGTCTGCTTTAAAGCAAGAGATAAGAAAACATTCTCTTTTTTCCCTGTGTTACTATTAATCCTGATTTCTCAAGTTGTGAAATGCTTTTTTAAAAATCTATATCATTTCACCTAGCAGTACGTTAAAGATAGATGCAGGTCTCTCTGGCATCTCCCTTTGCTTTATGGAGAACACATAGATGCCTGAAAGCTCAAATAACAGGGTAATTATTGCCTGGTGTAATTTACTGGCTAGTATAATGCTCTGAGAGGTATTAAAAAAAAGAACTCACAGCACATGAGACTAGGCAATACGTGCCTTTCAACAACACTGAGTGGGTTTTCTGTGGTAGAAGAGAGAAAATAAATACACGAGTTTGAGGTAAGTTTTGTGTTTGCTTTAGTCTTCATTTTGTGTGCTATTTCCTGTTGATGCACTATGTTATAGAAGTATCCTAGCTGTGACAAGATGATTTTTTTCCCAGTATAACTTTCAGGAGAAAGAGTGTAGGAAAACTTTTAATGAGAGAGCTGAGGGCGGCAATTGTTTCTGAACGTCCCTCAACAACCAGTGCCTGTGCAAAAATCATTTCACTGGATGCACATAAACCTAACTAAAAAGACTGGAAACTTTCAAATAAGATGTGAGTTTGTGAACACCAGAGAGCAGGTGCTATCTGTGAGCTATCTAGTGGGATATGAGAGAAAACTCTGAAGAGGAGGGATGAGCCAGAAACTTTCATTGTCAGAAAGATCAACCCCTACCTTAGGCTATTAAAAGAGGTGAGCTCTACCTTGGGGTAGAAGTCAAGGTTTCACCCTGTTGAAGACTTATGGATGTGTAGTGCTGTTAAAAAGCAGCAATAATTCAGAAACTTCCTTTATTTGTCTTGTCTCCTGTTAGCCTATTGTGATGCCAGGCTAGATCAATTAGGAAGCTCAAAATAGCTCCAGTGGGACTCCTCAAGGGATGTGGGAGCTCAGTAAGCTGAAGCATCAGATCCAGGGCTTTTGATGACCACTGAGATTTGTATCCCCAGAAAGGAGAAGAGGTGCATGTACAGAAACCTAAAATATGTCTGAGAGGCTCAGAAATTAATATTGATCCTGATATCCAGCTAGCTGATGAGCATGTTGGCTTTGCAGTTGTCAGTCCTTCTGCTGTGAGGTGGTGTAAAAGTGCCTGAGAGACTGGAGACTTGTATTGGTCCTATATGGTAAGCCCACCTGGCCCAGCATTAGGTGAGCAGAGTTATAAGGCTGAGTTATGAAGCCTAAGTATTGAGCTTATCAGCAGGTCTTACTCTCACACACAAACTTCAAATTGCCAAGCTGCAACTGGATTAACTTTGCCTAATCAATTGGGTCTCTTCATACTTCCTGGGATTCCCAGTTATGTAGTTATGGCTAGGATAAGGAAGATGCCATGCCAAAAGGAGTAAAATTTGTGGAGATGAGAGACTGAAAGTCATTGCATCAATAAGGTTTTGGCCTAAGATTCATTAGCTTCAGAAAATTGCTTGACAGAGCTCAGAACTACATTATGTTACCAAATGATGGTGCCAGAGTGCTGTGCCCAGATAAGGGATGAGGCACTAGTCAGAGACCTACCATGTTGCTGGAAGAGTGTAGTTATTTATGTGAGCTAACACACAGAAGTGTAATCACTTTTGAAATCAGTGCAAAATCTTTCTTCCTGCTGAGCTCAATTTTGAAATCCAGTGTGTTCATTAAATATAAAAATTGTACAGCCTTCATATCTGGGCACCATGCTATAAGTTTTCATCTGAAATAACCTCCAGCTCAGAGGAGGCCTGCAATTTCACCTCCTACAAATTAATCCTACACTAACGCAGGATGATACATGAGTCATGTAAAATCTTTCTGTAGTATTTTTAAGGCCTAGGGGGACACCCATTCAGAGGATGAAAAAAATAATCTGATACTCGCAGTCAGGATTTATTGAATCTAGTTTTTAAAAAGGTTACATTTATCAAACACCGTTGAATGGATATATGTTATTTGGAGTTTTCTAAAGAATTTCATATTGCTTATAGGTTTCTGATTCAAAAATCAAGAAGATGGAGAAATGGTCTCTTCCAAAGAATCCTTGGAGAAAAGCCCGAAAAGTAGCTTCACACTGATATCGTCAGGAGGTGAATGTTTAACCAGGAGAAATACTGGTGATCTAAAAAGATATATTCCCTGGTGTTTCTTTGGGTGTAACAGAGGCTAGCTCAGCAGGGATTTGGCATGCTGCTTTACATGACCTTTATAGTATCTCCAGACAAAGTGCTTTTCAACAAAGGCAGTTGTCTGTCTTTGCATTTTAACAGATGATTCCTCAGAGATGTACATCAGCCATACACTTAAAAAAGAGACTTTAGAAGTCTTGGATATTCTTCAGATATGTTATAATCCTTCAGTCACAGTGAAGCCCTGCCAATAGGGATCACAACAGTAACTATACATGAAGAATTTGGAAGTGTAAATATATTTTTGGAGAAAAAAAAAATTCTGTTGCAGGTTCAGTGCCCTTGAACTCCAGTTACTTCACTTTTTAGGGCATACCAAGCATGCATAGAATTTTATCCAAAATCTCCACCTGAGGCTCTTAGTAGTTAGCTTAGTTTAGCTGTTAGGGACAGCTAAAGGCATGGACTGATGAATGCTGATCTGTTTATAGACAATAATTTACCTGGATGAGTAATCTAATAAAGAATAATGAATAAGCACCACATCTGGGGAAATTGTGATCATCTTTGAAAGAGTCTGAAAATAAGGCAATAAAAAGCAGATTTCTCTGGTGTGCAATGACTGGTTTGCAGTTTGTCTAGCTCTCAACAAGCCTCTGTGACAATTCAGCTTTAGAGATCAGTTCCAGGATAGCCATAAGGCTGTCAGGAGAAACTTCCATTATAAATGATTCATTTTATGTATTTCTCTACTGATAAACTAAACAAGGCTAATGCACCAGGCCTGAGCCTTGCTCCATGACTGTTAGAATCACAGAATCATAGAATGGTTAGGGTTGGAAGGGACCTTCAAGATCATCTAGTTCCAACTCCCCCACACAGGCAGGAACACCTTCTACTAGATCAGGGTACTCAGGGCCCCATCCAACCTGGCCTTGGACACTTCCAGGGATGGGGCAGCCACAAATTCCATGGGCAACCTGTTCCAGCATCTCACCACCCTCACCAGAAAGATTTTTTTCCTAATGCCCAACCTAAATCTTCCCTCTTCAAGTTTATAACCATTCCCCCTTGTCCTCTCGCTATGCACCTGTGTTAAAAGCCCTAGCCCAGCTTTCTTGTAGGCCCCCTTCAGATATTGGAAAACTTCTATAAAGTCACCTCAAAGCCTTCTCTTCTCTAGGCTGAACAACCCCAACTTGCTCAGGCTGTCCTTATAGTGGAGGTGCTCCAGCCCTCTGCTCATTTTAGCTGCTCTCCTCTGGACATGTTCCAGGAGCTCTAAGTCCTTCTTATGTTGAGGACTCCGTAACTGGACACAGCACTCCAGGTGAGGCCTCACAAGCGAAGAGTAGAGGGGGAGAATCACCTCCCTCGTCCAACTGCCTATACTTCTTTTGATACAGCCCAGGACACGGTTAGCTTTCTGGGCTGCAAGCGCACACTGATGGCTCATATTAAACTTCTGGTTCACCACCACTCCCAAGTCCTTCTCCTCAGGGCTGACCTCAATCCTTTCTCTTCCCAGTCTCTATTCATGCATGGGATTGCCTTGACCCAGGTGTAGAACCTTGCACTTGGCCTCGTTGAACTTCACGCATTTTGCACAAGCCCACTTCTCGAGTCTGCCAAGGTCTCTCTGGATGGCATCCCTTCCATACAGTGTGTTGACTTCACCGCACAGTTTGGTGTCAGCAAACTTACTGAGGGTGCATTCAATTCCACTGTCCATGTCTCCAACAAAGATGTTAATAGCACCAGTCTGAGTACTGACCCTTGAGGAACACCACTCGTGACACATCTCCATTTGGACACTGAGCCACTGATCACAACTCTTTGGGGTGATCATCCAGCCAGCTCCTTATCCAACAAGTGGTCCATCCATTGAATCCCTATCATTCCAGTTTAGAGATCAGAATGTCATGCGGGAGAGTGTTGAATGCTTTGCACAGGTCCAGGCAGCTGGTGTCTGTCGCTCTGCCTTTGTCCACCAAGGCTGTGAACCCATCGTAAAAGGCCATCAGATTGGTCAGGCAGGACTTGCCCTTGGTGAAGCCATGTTGGCTGTCACCAATCACCCCTTTATTATCTGCTTGCCTTAGCAGAGCCTTCAGGAGGATATGCTCTATGATCTTGCCAGGCACAGAGTTGAGACTGACTGGCCTCTAGTTTCCTGGGTCTTCTTTTCTTTCCGTTTTTGAAAATGGGGTTTATGTTTCCCCTTTTCCAGTCAGTGGGAATTTCACCACACTACCATGACTTTTTGAATATGATGGACAGTGGCTTTGCAAGGAGCAGTGTTGAAAGAGATTTTCTCCCCAAAGCACTGTGAGCTTTCCTTGGAGACACACTCAGCTCTATCTGGAGTGAAAGTCAAGTGGCTTAAATGTAGTATCACAGACTCAGGAGAGCTTTGTATAGTCTTGAGGAGCATTACAAAAGGCCAGGGTTAACAGTGTGAAACACATCTCTTAGGTGGCTTGACTGAAACCATGGGGCAAGTCAGACATCCAAGAATGGGATCTGTATATGCTATCAGGTCTTATGTCTGACAGAGTGTTTAACTACTGTACTAGTGCTTCCATACAAAATCATAGAGGTATATGAAATGTCACTTGTTCAACCATTAACCTTGTCTTTGAGTGGGCTATGTATAACTTTTTTTAAAAGCATCTAGATGTCACTTCTACCTCAAAAAAAAAAAAAAGGAAAAGAGGGTTTTACTCTTTTCCCTTGAAGATGAAACTCCACAGTGAATTTCATGTTTTCTCTACCAGCTTAGAGCTTAGCCCACATATCCAAATAATCAAGGGCAATGTGAGGATACCACTTAAATGTAACTGAAATCAGTCATTGGCTTGGATGTGGTATAAAACAGACTGTTGTAACAGAAATTACAAATTCTCACATTTTACTTTGGCATCCAAACATAGCCTTTGTTTTTTCATGAATCCAGTGTTCAATAAGGAAATTAACAACATAGAAGTAAGAATTACTCCTGCTGCTTTATTATAGTAATATGTAACAGTGTTGCATCCACAGTATTCTTGCCAGAATGAGCATGCTTATAAACACTGGTTTAGGAGAACTTTTCAAATATTTAAGCAGATGGAGTATCTGCTTCTACCAAGTCTATAAAGAGGGTGGGGTGTTAATAAAGACTTCATTATTGGCACAGCAAATGTGAAAAAGATTACTGTTGCTTGTAAAAGCTGAAAATACTGTGAGAGGTGCAGTCTGCATACAGATGGCTAAACCTCTCCAAAGGTCTCTGCCTATCTCATCATTAGACTGTATTACCAGCCTAGCAAAAGAGGGCCTCTGTATTAAAGAGACAGGAGCAAGGCAGGGTAAAATGCTGGAAGAAAAGCCACATGGCAGTAATTTTGGTGAATAACTCTAGCTGTAGAATTTCATTAAATGAAATTAACTTTACAGTCACAATAAAATTTGAAATAGTAAAGGTTATATTCTTTCTGGGGAGAAAAACCTAGTTGTTTCAAGTTTAGAGGGAGTCACATAGGCATTCAAAAGTGTCCATTAAGCCCTGAAGTTCAGCTACAATGAACCATGAAAGTGGAGTAAAAATCTACATATAAAGGTAAGGTGTAATCATATTAAAATTACAGGAGATCTATGAATCTACATGTGGGTGTGCATGTGCACAGCTGCAAGTCCCAGGAGGAGAAGCTTCAAGGACATCATTTTTTAGTGCTATGGAATGTGACATGTATTAGTTTACTCTTCCTTTTATATTGTTAGCTTGCTATTCACTTTGCCACTGTTGCCCTCTCCTGCTTTAAACGTAATGATTGCAGTGAGAATATTGCCAACATTTCTCTTGTCTCCTTTCAGCCCTAACAAATGCAAGTGCTTACGTGAACTGCTATTTAACCACAGTGCTTTCTCTCCTCACAGAGAGTTGTGTTCAGCGTATTTTTGGAACTCCTAACAAAAAAATTATCATCCTCAAAGTCTTAGACATCTAAATTTGGACAAAATAATTTGCTGGGTTACACCCCTAGCCCTTTTGTGTTGTTCAGGAAAACAAAATGAAATTGTTGTTCTCTAAATATGTAAGAGACAGCATGGTCATTTTGGTGTTCATGTGCATATTCATCAAAATATTGTTAATAACAGTAGCATGACTTGCATAGCAATAGCAATTTGTTTTCAGTGACTTCTCTCCTCAGAATACAGTATTTTGTTTACACCTGAAACATGCATACAAGGGGAAGGGAGATTTTGGTTATGAGATAGGAAGGATGGAGAACATTTGCCAGCCACAGTTCATATTTATAAACACTCTGATTTCTAGATTTAAAAGAATGGCTAAACTAATCAAGGTTGTAGCAATGTTGTTGGAGGTATTCCCTACAGGGCAGTTTCCCAAAGAAAATGTCTAGGTCTCTGCAGGAACTTCACATTAAAGCATTTGTGTGCCTAGATACGTATATCTGCATGCAGGTGAAGCCTGACAATAACCTCCAGTCCCACCTCCCTTTCCCACCCCATTGCCTCACTCTTTTCCCCCAAGTCACAGAGCACCTGAGCTCAGTTGCAGACCCCTCCCCTCCCCAGGTGTGGCTCTTTGCCCTCCCACCTACTGCCCTTTATCTTCCCAGGAAGGGGAGAGGCTTCCAGCTGCGCCCAGCCGGGCTGAGGGAGGCAGGAGACTCCTCTTGGCATCACCGGTGAGTTCCCCATGGTGCACCCTGGTTGGAAGGGGGGGAGAAAGGC
This sequence comes from Bucco capensis, assembly GCA_013396975.1. Classification (NCBI taxonomy): domain Eukaryota; kingdom Metazoa; phylum Chordata; class Aves; order Piciformes; family Bucconidae; genus Bucco; species Bucco capensis. The sequence continues at coordinate 498,055 of VWZO01003221.1, forward strand.
TGGGGGGCCTGATGGCCCCCCAGTCAGCTAGGCAGGCAGGAGGAGTGTTGTTTGTTACTTGAACATCACCCATGGGTGCTAGCTGTGCATCCTTAATGAGGATGATCCCTTCTGCATGCCACCTGGACCGGGTGAGGGTCTCACTTGTGGTTGTGGGATGGGCTAAGGGTAGTAGTGGTGTTGGTGGTGGGGCAGGAGGAGCTGCCTGGGGTTATGCTGATGGTATCTGCTCTCTTGGCCAAGCAGAGAGGTTTGCTTTTGGAAGGCTGATTGGAGAAAGGCCGGATGTTCGAACTGCAAAACGCATGCTGCTGCGGTAAGCTGCTTACGACAGTGAGAGAGGCAGAGCCTGGCCCTCTTGGGCAAGCTACAAAGCCTCAATTACCTCCCTCAAATTTTCTTTAGGAATGGTCCTATTATCTCCATATTTATGTTCCTATTTCAGCTTGCTGCTTTCCTTCCTTCTCCATGCAGGAGGTGAAAAGTGTCCTAGAGACCAAACCAAAAGAGGTAACTGTCAGATACCCTTGGTTCAGGAGAGCTTGACTAAGGGAAGCCCTGAAGCAGCCCAAGACTCAGACTGACCCCCTCCTGGAGGAGCTGCTGCTGGACACCCCCCTTCCCTGCTCTGGGCTCTATGGAGGGTAACCCAGACTTCCCTGGCCCATGAAAGCCTGGCCAAGAGAAGGTCTGAAGCAGCCCCAAGATTCAGAGCTGGCTCCCTTCCTGGAGGAGCTGGAGCTGGATATTCTCTTCTTTTGCTCTGGGCTCTATGGAGGGTGACTGGAACACGTATATTGGAGAAAGTGCCCTAGAGTCTAAACCAAAAGAGGCACCCCCAGATTTCCTTGGCCTAGGAAAGCCTGGCCAAGTAATGTATTGCCAGTTGTTCATATGAAAATAGCAAAGCTCTCTTGTAGATGGGATATAAAGGTAAACTTTCTAATGGCATTGTCCAGTTTGCCATGTCTGATAATGTTTTTAATAAATTATTATATAGGGTTTTTTCATTTTTCAGAAGTCTAAAGGTACACTTGATCAGCTTGATGCTTTCTATTTATGCTAAGATACTCTTCAGTGGAAGGTCCTTTGTTTCATTTTCAGTTTTCCTTCTGGAACCTGTGTGCAAAATGTAGGCAATTTCACTGTGGCCATTATACCTGTCTTTATGATTATTATTCTGCTGTTTGTTATGGAAGAATAATAGATTAAATCAGAACTGGATGATTTTTTATTTCTGGACAAAGTCAGAAGGTGGCTTTAGGCAATTATCATGATGGTTATTATCCTGATGTACAGGGATAATACAGCTTTCAGACCTTGCACACTGTACCTCTGAATGTACCTTCACATCCATAGAGAAGAGCGTGAAGAAAAGAACAGAAAAGATAAATTCTGAAAAACTCAGCTCCTACAAATATCAGGAAAAGACTATTTCCAGAGAAAAATGGACTACTTTTCCATCCTGACTGTTGCAATACCTAGACTAACGCAGACTGGTTTTTGGAGTATGCCCAGATAAGAGCAACGAAGTTTTGCCTTTGCTGCTGCAGTGGTACATTGCTGACTCATGTTCAGCTTGTTGTCCATCAGGACCAACTAGGTCCCTTTCAGCAAAGCTGCTCCCCACAAAGATTTTAGCCTGTCCTAAGATATTTGGTTATTTCATCTCAGGAGCAGGACTTTGGACTTCTCTTTATTAATCTTCATACTGATCTTGTTATCCTGTCGTGAGGGAATCCTGGGGTGCTTTTCCTAAATTAAGGACATTGACATTTTTTACCAAAAGAAATGCCTGTGTCTCTTCTTTTATTTTTTGAGCAAGCAGGACTATAACTTAGCAAAGTTCTTTAGCAGTGAAATAGCTAGTAATTTAAACTATTGTTCTATTTTTGTGATAACATACTTTTGAGTGAAAATGTAGCTCTTCAAACTACTATTTCAAGCTAACTCTAGAATATGAGAAACAATTCTACTGAAGATTCTACTTGTTAATCAATACTGGTCATTTAGATAAGGAAAAAAAGCATTTCTTTTCTGGAGTCAATTCTAAGCCAGAAAAAAAGGTGGTGTATATCCTGCCAGTTGTAGATGTTTTGTTTTGACCTTTGATTTAACCTCATATTGACACAAGCCTGTGGCAAGCAGATAAAAAAAGTGAAGAATTTCTTTCTGTATAAACATGCAAAGAATCAAACAGTGACTAAGCTATCCAGAGAAAGTAATTTGAAAGTTTTCACTGATAGTATTTACTGTATTTTTCATAACCATTACTAATTAGTTTTTCGAAGAAAATTATCTAATATTCTACTTTGCAATTGTATCACTCTATTTATGAAAGGTATGAAAAGTATGTCTTGAAATCCTCTTGTCAAGGAACTATATTGGTAATTGATATTCAAAAATTACTTACAGCCAGGTTTCAAAGTCAACATTGTGTCTCCCCATTCCTGAAGGGAAAGGGAAGAGGGAAAAGGAAAGGGAAATGGGAAGGAAAGGATTAAAAATATTATGAGTAAGACAGGTGAACTGTTATAGGCAATAATCTTATCTGATGTTATAAACACAGAAAATTATGATCATATATAGACACATAAAACAGACCATTTAAAAAAATTAAATCTAGTGCATCATGCTACATTTGTGACGTTTCAACCTCCTTCTCAGTCCAACAGATGGTGTTAGAGCAGTCATCTCTTATTTTAATAAGATACTGTTATAAGGAACTGAGACTTTGTGTTAATGATGGAGAGTATCTTTCCATACATAGTTAACTCCTATCCTCTATTCAAAAGGTCAGTTTTCCTATTTCTATCCTGCTTTTGAAATTGAAGTGTTATTCAAAATAAGAGTAAACAGTGTTAACATACAAATGTCATAATTTTTATCTTTGCTGCCAGAAATGGAAAGCCAGTTATTTTTGGAACCTATGTTTGACATATGCCTATGTACTTTGATCATTTAACTGAAACAGCACAGCAGTCAGAAATAGAAAGATTTGTCTAGACAAGGGGGATTACTTTTAAGTGAGAACAATAAAATTATTACATTGTATGAATTGTCAGGTATAAACCACTTCTAAAAAGAGAGTGGAGAAATTTCTCTCTCCTGTTTCAGACACTTATTTTAGAATAGGGTAGGTCTCCATCTTAGGTAAAAATTCTTTTGCCTTGAATATTAAGTAGAAAAGGAACCAGTTGTAACTAGACAGGTAACTTTCAGATGGTTAGCATCAGAAGGGATAAAGCCTACTTCATAATTAGTCACTTCCCACAATGAGACTTGTTCCATATTAAGCATTAAATACTGTAAATAGTATCCTAAGATCATTTATGTTGTTTTTAGGTTTTATGCTCAGTTAAATGAATGGCATTATATTCATTGCAAACCAATGAGTAGTCATTATATTTTGCATCTGGGGACAAATTCTAAATATCTCATAATTCTTCTCTTCCACCCTAGGATCCATCTGTTTCCAGATAGCCAGAGTCTTTCTAAAGCTCCTAAGCCACCATCTGATATAAGGTTACCATATGCTTAGATTTTCCATGACACCTTTTCTTTTCCAGCTGGAATTCTTACTGTTCAGGGTTTTCAACACTTCTATTTGTCCAGGAATTCCAGGCATATAGGCTCTTAGTAACAGCTAACTAGTTCCTTCTGAAGAATCCTGGTTTGAAATATGGCAGCCCCAATTAGGGGAAAACCATCTGTCGTTACTGTAGTGCTTAGATTTGAGCATAGCTAGATATATTTAACTGGACAGCTGCAACTTTGCAATTGCTGCACTAATCAATAGTTTTTGGCTGCAAATTTTGCAGCAGCAGCAGTTACATTTACATTCTCTTTCCCAGCTGCAGCTGCACCAACAAGAGAATGAAAAGAGAAGAACAGAAGGAATCATAGCATCTGGAAGTGCTTATTCACTAGAGACTTCCTTTGGTATGTCTTTACTTCATGTTTTAATGTGTAAGGCTCAGGGAAAAGGACTGATCAATGGCTACAGACTTCAAGATGGCAATGGGAATAGCAAACTGCACCACTGTGCAGCTTCCTCTGACTTACGGAGACAGATCAGTGCTGTTAGAATTCATTGTCCGTTCACTAGAAAGTCACTGTTGCCATACTGAGCCTCCCAACTATAGCCTGACACTGGCACTTGCTGCCCAGTTTGGCAGAGGCAGATCAGCTGTTGATGTTGTTACAGTGGAATTGAATAAACCTATTAAATATGTTCTGTAGCTGCAAACTTTAAAACTCCAAAAATCTAGTTGCGTTTTGACACATGAGAATGGAGTAAGCTAATTTCATTGGCAGAACTGCAGGTACCACATTTCTATCATTCATCTGCTTGTCCACTTATGTAGAAAAGCCTCTATAATTTTCCCCTTTTTCTTGCTTGCTCATCTTCCTCTAATTTCTGAGAAACTATGAGGGCTTCTCTCTTCTCTTGTCCTATGCTTCTCTTGCTACTCAATGAAAATTTTTCTCCCATGGAACAGCATCACTCATTCCCAGAGGCTTTCTTACATTCTCCAAATATTTCTGACTTGCCTTTGTCTGAGATGACCTATGCCTGAGAAGTAAGAAAAATAACAGGTAGTTATTACTCCTGGTTCAGTTTCTGTGTAAGAAAGTGATAACATTTTTGCAAGGCTGGGGTGATATTTTCAGGGCATCTTTCTCTTGTCTTGGGAGACCTGAGTAAAATGGAGTGTCCTTTCCTTCCGTCTCTGCATTGTATTTAAAAATACATATTACAAGAACTACTACTATTATAGTGTTGCTTTAAATTTCAGAAATGCATTCTTGCATCTGGTCAGTCATGTATTTCTAAAGCCTTAATAATCATCTACCAAAAAATCATATCTATACATCATTCAGATATGATGCACAGGGTCACAGAAACATGAGGAACCAAAAATTTGTTTGGCAAAACAGTCCAGCACATCCTTTTTAACATGATAATAAAAAAGGTAATTAGCAATAATAGTCAAATCCCACTGGATTTGAAACTTTATTTAGCTGAAATTTCAGATATTTATCTAAATTTAGTCAATCTATTAAAATATAATGAGTAATGATAATAAATCCCACCAGTATGCAGTTCAGTGTGCTTGGGCAGACTCTTAAACGTGAATAGAGCCTCCCTGAGAAGAGCAGGGTTCCTCTGAGGATCAGTGGTCTCACCACATGCATTTTACTGCAGTGTGTTTCCTCATGAATTATGTAGGTATCTCTCTTAACCAGAAAACCTTGAAAATAAGTTCTTTTGCAGCATTTTGCTCCTTGTCTTTCTAATCTCAGAACTGGAAGAAAAGCATAATGCAGACATAAGAATGAATAATGGGAGACCGCAGACATAGCCAAAACTTGCATATGTCCAAGAAGAACTGAGGTGTTTCCACTTGAATTGCAATTATGAAGAATTCCATGACTCAGGCCCAGAAACAAATGGGATTCAGAAGCCTATGTGAATAATTGGCACTGAAAGGGTATTTCATATTTTCCACTATAACATAAGGGAAGGAGGATCTACATATAAAACCACAATAAACTACTGACTGCAAAAATTGCAAAAATATCCTTGCCATCCCTCAATCATAATTTATTGTCATAAAAGGAAAACAGGTTCTGTATTTCTGCATGATAAGAATAGTGACAAATATAAATACCTTTGTTTGTGTAGAAATTCAAAATTAATCAAATTTTGATGCCTGTAGGGGAAAGAGAATCTATAATGCAGTGCAAACAATGTCAAAGAAGTAGGAAGAGTCATGGATCAAATTTCTGATAAAAAAAATTGCCCCGGGAAATTCAGTTATTTTTTTCATGATGATTTTACATTTTTATACAATGTAAAACCCCGCTCTCCATTGGCTGTGTGATCTATGACAGTAGAATAAATATCTTCCCATCCCTGATCATTATCTAGTACGGAGATTAAAAAGAACAGCAAAGCAAACATCTGCAAGAAGACTCTCTCATTTAAAAGATTAACTCTATAATAAAATTACTCTATCTTGTATTGCAACTATTTGGAAACCTCATTAAATTTACAACAGTCACTTCATATGGAAATAACTTCCCTCCCCTGAAAAGACTGTTAACAGCAGTCACGTATTTCATGGTCCATGATTATATGAACTTGCCCTGTTTCAGCAAAAAGGCTGAAATCTGTGCATTTATGCAATGACAAAGTCTAAGTATGGAGCTCAGAGTGTCTTTCTTTCCTTTTCTTCATGTCTGCCTACAGAGAAGCTAACAATGCATGTATTACCTTGCTAACTGAGCATTAGATTAAGTGGACTGGTGTATTTGTTGACTGGATTTTGGCAAATAAATGCCAGTTAAGTTACAAGAAAAGATAGAAGCATTGATAAGTTCACATAGTTAATATCTACATGTAGCTAACTACCAGCTGATTTATGAGGCTATTATAGATGGAAACAAAATGCTGAAAAAGTATAGAGACTGACATGCAAACAGGAGCATAAGAGAAATGAATGGTGGGGAAAGTACATTTCTGTATGGATAGGTTGCTATGTATGCCATCAACATGTTTTCACACATATATACAAATATTGCTTTGAGTGGGAAAATTCAGTAGAGGCCTACTCATTTATGGTATCCTGCAACTTTATCCTTGTGTAAGCTCTCTATATTTATATACAGTGGAATCAGTGATTAGAAGATTGAAGATAGAAGTTTACCGTCCCAGTTCTCAACCCCTAAAGATCTTGTACAGACAAATCTCTTTTGTTGGATGAGTGCTTAAAGCAGATTGAATGATTGCTCAACATGCAATCAAACTAGACACTTGTAGACCTAATTATAAGTGACAACCCTAGTCAGAACTTCAGTGCTGGCTCACTTCACTCCTTTATTTGTGTACCCCTAGGGATTACAGTTTTAATGCCTCTGTCAGTGAGGAAATTACATAATTAAACTAGCTTTCATAGGGAAATCAATTACTTCTCAAATTTTCAAGTTTATTTTTACATCCCAGAGCCATCTTCAGCATTTCATATTGAAATGATGTATATACAACATTATTTAATATCACTTTCAGTTTTTATTTTCTTACAAAACATGTTCCTACTTTTCTCTTCTTGTCCTTCTGTAATATCTCCAAAATAGACACCTGGACATTTTTACTCTATGGTTTTCTTTAATGTCTGTTGCTGTACTTACATTACCTGTCTGTCCATATGCAGATAACAAGTATTTCTGTTTCAGAAACATCATATCCACCTGTGTATCCTGCCATTCATTTTATAATTATTCTTTCAGTCATACTGTCTCATATGTGTGCACACATGTACAAGTGTATTTAGGTATATACAGGTATATAATAAAATTTCATGTCTTGCCTGGTCAGATTTTCTTATGCAGTTACAATTTATTCTGTCTAATGAGACAACTTCTAGCTGAAGTCATGTTGGCAGTAAAAGTAATAGCTTTACAAAAGTAGTAACCTGTTGCTGTACATTGCTATATTGAAAAATGAATGCTCTGGTTTGGAGCACATCTTTTTATTGAACGACTACAGTCCATGATGGAAGATACATGTGAGAGAAAAACATTCCTAATTGCCAAATGTTCTGATAAAGAGGACCAATTAATCTTTGTCTATTAGAAATGAGGACTGGAATTAACTCTATAAACTAGTGTGAACACAAAGTTCAAATAAAACTCAACAATATTAAAGTTCTTTGCAACTCTGCTTTCCTGCTCAGTACAAATTGCTTTGCACTTAAAAAATTTGTGAGAACCAGTATGTTAGTAATGCTCAGAAAAGCTGAAAATTATAAATTACCCCAGCAGTGACTATTACCTAAGCCCTGCATTTAGATTAGCTCATCTTTTCCTGTTACTGTCTTCAGGGAATGTACCTTGACACAGTCACTCCACAGGAAAGCTGGCTTTCAAATAGGAAGCTCAGCTGCAGCTCTGCTTTCTCCTGCCACTACTGCCCACAGGACTTAGGAACACTAAGAGCTTGTAGCTTGAGCTGTAGCAGGTCCTAGGTGCAGCCTTTTGGCTGACCACACAGCTTAAGAAGCTCTTGGTTCATTGACACTGTGGTCTTAGTCTTTATTTGCTAGACTAATGCAGAGTGTTTTTTCTCTGGCCCTCCTAATGCCACAAACGAAACACTTTCACTCACTTGCTGTGAGCATACTCACATTTCACAGATCACAGGTGATGATTAAATGGTGCATCTTTCTGAGCTCTGAGTGAACTCAATTACTGGCAAATTTAAAATCTCTTCCAATGCTGAGCTTGTTGTCATTTACTTTTACCACTAGCTTCAAAGAAAAATCAAAGGAGAAGAAATTCACTCTTGTGCAATATATAAGATAGGCTTGTAAGGGATTATTTATGTAACAATATTACTGAGGGATTAATAAGATAGACTGTCAGTCTAAAATATCCATTAAGATTAGATGCAGTACAATCCACAGGTGAAATTCATTTCACTTACATGAAGTCAGTAATCAAGCTGTATGCAAGAGAAGCCTAGAGGCCTCCAGGTGCTTCATTTTATCCTTCCAATCCACTGCCTAAACTGCAGGATATGGAGCTCCAAAATTTTAATCTCCTACCTGCAGACTAAAGAGAGTAGCAGTGCATTACCCAGAGCCCTGGGACAAATGGACTTGTGCAAACCTGCCCTCAGCATCCTTCTCACAGTCATTCCATCTGTGCCTCTCCTGGGAATGCACAGAGATGTGCACAGAGAAATGCAGCATCACCCTGGAGAGGTTCTCTTTTATTCCCCTTTCTGTCAGCAGACAGTTTCAGCTAGAAGACTTATTCTTACTTGTGGGGTAATTTAGGCCTTTTTATATGCTAACAAATCCTTTAGGATGGATTTATGATGCAGAAATGTTGACAAGGCAGAAATTATATATTGTCTGAAAAATCTTATTTGTACTACAGTTTTACGAACAATACTAGGAACTTTTATCAAAGCCTTAGTAAGATGAACAGGGATATTATCATTGATCAATGCCCACCAACATTTCAATTCATAGAAGTTTTTTTTTCCCAATATTTAGTTGAATATATTTAAGTCATATTTAAAAGCATCATCAGTCACCAAAAGAACAAATTAACCAACTTTTTTTCCTTTCACATTAGAGATTATAATTTTTGATGCAGTATTACTGTTGCATCTAAGTTTTGCTTACAATACAAAGCAAAATTCACAGAAGCCTAAAAAGAAAATCCCTGTCACGTGGTAAGCCCTAGTCAATGGCATGTCATCCATTCTGGGTCTCAATTCAGTTTAAAAAGGCTTAACAATTGTCAATTTGAAGAAACAAGTTTGGAATAGCAATGAACATCTCATCCTGTTTATTGATTTTAGCCATTTTATTACATTTTATCCAATGTGCTAAAATCCAAAGCCTCCCCAGTAGCTTTCAGATGTACTTACAGAAAAACTTTACCACAACAGGATGGATTTAGAATAGATTTTTCCTGGATAACTAGTAACAAAACCAAAAAGATTTTCACTAGCAGTTGGTTCTCCTTATTAGATGCATTGTCAGCTATGAAGCTATAAAATAAAGATTACAAATAGTCAATGTTGGTTTTAGGAAGAAGGTTTCTCTTCAGTATAAAACTGAAGGAAAGGCCTGGTCTTGGGGTTTGCCCCAAGTCTCAGATTTGTTTCTCAATATCTTTGAGCTCTTAATCTTGAAAAAATCCATGATTTTCACTTAAGTATCATGATAAATTAGTTTCTCATTTTTTCTGTTGACTGTATATGTATTATTTGTTTTATTCAGTATTTCTTTGTGCCACCAGAGATCTTAATTTTTTTCCTGAGTTCAATGTAGATCTTCACCCATTCACTGATGTTATTTTCCTAACACCTTATAAAATGAGACAGTGCAACAGAAATTTCATTATTCTTTTACCACAAAGGGTTAACTGTTCTGGGCACTTTGGTTTAACAGCACAGGAGAGGCTGTGAAGGGATGTCTGTTCAACTGGCAGCTTTGGGTACAATCTGTCAAAGTTATGGTGACAGAAGAGAAAGTCCCTTGGAATGAGGAGACAAACAGCAGGAAAGGCAAAATCAAGTGAACAACTATAAGGATTTCTACAGATTCCCAAATCATGACTGAAGATGAAAAACAAAACAAACAAAAAAAAATCACCTCTGCCAAATGGGGTTAGCTTTCTTTTTTTTATAACATCCATTTGAAATTGACAGTATAGTATCAGCTGAATGCAGCTGTTATATGTTTGCCATTTAGGATTTATGTCATATTGTGTCCTATTTATCAGCTTAGGCCTGAGAGCAGCTACTATGATGTAAGTCACCACCAAATATTTGCATAAGAAACAGGAGGTATTTCTTTTTTTTAATTTCTGGCTCATTTTGTTGTTGTTGTTGTTGTTGTCCCGTTTTGGTTAGGTTTATTTTTTTGAGGAATAGGAGGTGTAAGAGAAAGTGAATGAGTTTTTGTAACGTTTAAAGGAAAAAAAAAGAAATCAATCTTTAACATTTTATATCATTCACAGCTTTCAGAGGCCAAGTGTTTGCTAAGTTTTATGTGCCCTCTAGCTTTTTGAAAATAAGAAGCAGCAGCAGCTGTACAGCCTCTGTTCTGAAACTGCAAAAAAACAGGGAATGGCACATGTAATTGTCAGTGGACCATCTTTTCTGTGGATAGTGGATAATACTTACTTAATAATGCAGAATAGCAACAGCAAAAGATTTTGTTCCTGCTGTTAATGTTACCACTGCTACATAGCTGACAAAGTAACAGCGTTTTTATGTTCACTCAGGCTCTGACTCGTTCCTTTTGTTGTCAATATTGTTGTCCTTGGTTTTCTTCTGTCTTTTTGATGTTTCTGTTTGTTTCAGAGGAATTTGGAGCTCTGAAATGCCTGTGCCCTACATAACTGTCCCACATATCCCACAAACTTCTTATCTGATATAAACTTGGTGAAAATGCTAGCACTTAGTTAACTGCTATCATCTGTCACTGTGCTAAGTCAGTAAGAAGTACTCTGATAAAACATATGGCCTCTGAGGTAGTAGAAACTGATCAGAATTTCCATTTGGATTTAATGTTCCTTGGGTTTAATTCACCCAGTGCTTCATGAAAGTCAGATGATGTGAAACAGCTATTGGTCTCCCTAGGTGGTCAGTGGTCTTTTTCCATTGACTTTAGAGGAAGTTTTAATTTTCAGGTGGCTAAATTACATGAGATGAAGCTCATACTTTTTGGTCCATTCCTAAAGACCACTGTTTAAACAACTGCCTCTTACAAGGTACTGAAAGAGCCTGTAAATAGGCCGGGATAAAATGCACCAGTAATGACATTTTCCATCTCTCTTGCTCTGTACCTGAAAAGTTGGTATATAATTTGTACCACTGCTTGTATTTATTACCAAAACAAAACTTGGATTTTACATGTTAAGGAATAAGAGATAGGTCAGGGTGAAATGATAAGACTGTTAATGTACAATTTTACAAATGGCACCATTCTATGTGTGCTCCATAAAACTCCAATATTTGTACTTATTTTGTTCTTTCAGTAGGCATCAGAACAAAATTATAAACACATCTTCACACAATTTGAAACATAGCTGCTGCACTCAAACTGTGAGAAAATTAAACAAGTTCAGGCAAATATTTCATTACAAATAAAGGGGATTGCGTCCTAAAATTTTTTCTCAAGACTCATCTAGATTTTCATCTAGACTTATTTCGACTTTCTCCCTATCCTACCTTTCAACAGACACTGAAACTAAAATAGAAGTTAAATCTGGCAACTCTACTTGTCAACTTTGAGGAATGAGTTAGAACTTAGATCTGCCTTATCCCACCTTTACTCCTGTAGCATGATGGCAGGTTACGTATAGGTGTTTAACAGAAATTTCAATGATTACATGTAAGACTTTTTTGATTCATCCGTACTAGTACTGCCACATATATATATATATATATTTACATTTGAACAATAGAATTTCTTTTCTTGAAACTACAATACCCCATTCTGGCATGTCATGATGATGTGTACCTTTTCCTTTTTCCCCCTTTCTACACTCCTATAGCTAGCATTTTCTTGTTTAAGCATGGGCATGATTTTAACTCTAAAATATTTGAAGATTTGATCAGAGATGGAGGTATTATAACAAAAACACCATTCCCATTTTCCACTCCTGTCACTCCATTGTCTTGCTATTAGTGGGCAGCTGTGACACTGAGTAGTGCCCAGAATGCTGAGTGCCCTCCTAGGCATGGGCAGCTAATTTCATGACTTGAGATCTGTATTTTTCCTATGGTCTTGACATGAACAGCCTTTCAGACTAGAACCACTCTGATGATTGGACTGCATTTAGTTGCAGGAAGATGTTCAGCAATTCAGCCCCTTTATATAGCTATTAATGAATGTCTTCTCCTAAACTAAGTTGTAATGTTTCTCTTCTTGAAGGGTGCTATAATAAAGAAGAAAATGGCAATAAATGTTCACAAAAATAAATGGTTCTTCTGGACAGCAATGGCAGGGGGCAGAAGAACTCTTTAAGTCAATTAGAGCTAAGAATGCATTCAGCAGCTGGCTTCATAAAGCATGTATAAAATATGGGGTAAAACCACAGGAAGATCCACAGGATTCCACAAGTTCCACCACAGGAGTCCACCATTGTTTAGCAGAAACTGGTTATTTAGACATTGTTTCTACTGCAGGGAGAAGAACAAAGGAAAAGCCAAGACACAGTCTTCATTTTCTGCATTGAGTCTATTAAACATAAAGCATTTTTTCAGATGCAAGAGTTGTAGCAGATAGCAAGAATGCTGTGTAGATCTGCTTTTCATCTGGTAAATTATTTTTTCAATAATTGAGTTATGTAATATTCTGTATTTACTTTCTGATTAAAATAATATATTATAGGCCATTTGAGAGTCAGTATTAATCTTTCTTTTTATTTGTTCCTCTGAAAAAATATTTAAAATAGCTAGGAATCTTTTACAGCAGTATAAATGACCCTTCTTGAGAATTTTATGTCACAGATAAACCTGTGAAATCAGTAATTTTTTTGCCTTAATCATACCTCCAGTTTGCCAACAGTAAATAATAAATTATCGATGTTCCTATAGTTTCATATCAGTTACAAAAGATGCATGGTTTAAAGCAAAAATCTGGTGATGAAATTGTCACAATTTAGCTTTATTAATAGAGTGTGAGAGGTAATTTTCATTGACATGTACATGTAAGAGGGGCAAAAAAAGAGTGTTATCTGGATCTGAAAGCTAAAAGAATGCGTTCTACAACGTGAATGAACAGCCGATTTACTAACCAATATTTTCAAATCCATAGTTTTGTTTTTCAGAGATGCCTCTCTCTCTCCCCCAAGACTTGCAGCTGAAAGTTGAGGTAAACACATAATAAACATAAAGGATCAAAAAGGATATTTATAAAGAATTTAAGAGTCTAACACCAGGAAAAATAAGCCACATTGTCTTAGGCGCATGAGACATGCTAAAGCTCCTTGTCTACAAGTGTTTTACTGCTGTCCATGACCAGCTGAATCCTTTCCTTGCTAAGCTGAATACTTCAGCCTTTATCTGGGACTACAGTCTGAAAATCACTTGGNATCTGAAAACCCTTAGGGTATCTGAAACATTCATACAAGGATAACAGGTATAATATAGAATTTATGTACACCATCTTGGAGTAGCAGCTGAAAGCCAGGCCAAGGCATTACACAGCACCTGATATCCCATCCACTAAAAAAAAACAGTGACCAATTAGTTTGCAAAATATTACTACCATAATCACAAGTAGTGAGACCATTTCCTTCACAGAATGAGCTGTGGACTTCATTTGTATTTATCTGGGAGGCACTTGAGCCTATAGCTTCAAAACCTCTGAAAGCTACCTATCAATCCAATTACTGGATAAACAAAATGGAAGCATGTGTTATATGTTTCATTGAAGTTTGGCTACTAATGAATGAGGAACATAATGTTATGGATTTAGAAGGATGACTGTTGAGAAAACATGACTCTGTAACTAATGAGTCTAAGACTAGCTTGTCAAGAGGTAAATTGATACATAAAATATATCAGGGCCATTACTGATGCAGTAGAGCAACTATCAACAAGCTATGGCGAGGTACACTAAGGAAGTCTAACTAGATGCATATTTAGTTTATTGGAAGACATTGACAGCTGATATTGCTTTCAGATGTGGTATCTGAAATAAATTTCAGAAGGAGGCAGAAGCAAGCATGCTTGCCTTAAGAAGTAAGGAGTAGTCCTTTAGAAGAGTGTCCCAACATGATGGAAGAACTGTAAATCCATAGCTATCACGCAGAAAGAATCCTGGGTTAAATACATCCACATACATGTGTGGGTTCATTTCTGTATGCCTTCTGTTTTGTCAAGACCTCAGGCCTGGCCATGAGAAGAAAACTCTTGTATTCAGTTACAGTTAGTTCACCCTTGACATGACTGCAGAATTCAGACAATTGGACATAGAGACTTGTTACTAACAATCACAGTCTCCATTATCAGAGATGGACGTAACACAAAAGAAGGGGCAGATATATAAAGAACTTACTACTTAGAATTTGATCATTATAGCTGTACTTAGAAGTGTCAAACTCTGTAAAGAAGCAGAAGGGCTATGCAGTGATGACTTTGATGCAGAGGGTAGAAGGAGTTAAAGTGACTGATTGCAATGAGGCCATGGGAAACTATTTAAAAAGCAAGCACAAAAGCACAAAAGAAATACACCCTACTGCAGTTTTTCTGTGATTGTGTCTGTAATGCATTATTTCCCTATAGCTTCTCTTACATTCAGGTCAAAGAGTTAGACATGAATATTTTATCTCTTTTTACTCAAATTCTTTAGAATTTCTATTTCATTTTTCCACCTACTGCTTAAAAATGTAACATAAAATATATAGAAGATTATCGTGCTACCTTTCATCATTTTAATAGTTTTCATAATGTAACCTCAAGATTTGTTTAGAAATGGGCTCTAGTGGATTTGTAAAGTTATACTATAATGTTTAGGTAAACTCTGATTTACAGCTGAAATTGAGTTGCAATTTCCATGGAGAAAAAAAACAACAAACCAACACTAAAATAGTAAACACTGTCCAAGGAAATTATATTTGTTGTTTTTTGATCTGTCTTTACAATTACACTTCAAAACTAGATCTGAAAACAACCAATGACTCAGCCCTCTTCATTATATGAATTGCCTTCATTATGTTGATAATTTTTTCCAGAAGAGACAGATTTTAGCATTTCAGAATCATCTAACGTTTCAAAACACTTGTGTGACTTCATCAACAGGAAAACATTAAGCTTTTAAGTATCCAAACCCATTCAGTACACTATGAATCAAATTCTTAAATCCTTCCTTTATGAGAGGTATATAATGGCTTTCTACTGTGAAAAACATGAAATCAATGAAATTATTGATTTTTAAAAATGCCTTTTGACCTGTTTCATTTCCAAACCTCATTAAATTCCATATGTTATTTTTATTAATAGCAGCATTGCCACAGTAATTATTGCATATGAGGCTTTCACAGAAACACACCAGTATATCCTTCTTCCAGAGATATATTTCATGAGTCTGGGTTTCTACAAAGGTAATCACTATGGACTAGATAGTGATTACAAGGATGCTCCCCTGAGTAATGAACAGCCTTTATGACCACCACTGAAGAAACATCTCAAGGAGGAAACTGAACCACAGTTTTCTTGATATTTCTTCCTTGAACTCCAGCAAGGAATCAAAAACTTTAAGGGTAGCCACCATTTATCCTTCTTGCTCTCCTTTGTATGTATATGTATGTATGGCTAGGCTTCAC